>JAJOZX010000060.1:1512500-1730000 GCA_023014485.1 Bathynomus jamesi | reverse complement strand
AAAACACACCAGCAGATTCAAACTGTAAGATTAAGTATCTAGAACAAAGGGAGGGCTCAAAGAAGGGGCTGATAGAGAAGGGTGGGAAGGGATCGATAGAGAAGGGTGGGAAGGGGCCTGCTGATGGCCCAAAGAAACCGAAGGATGTAGCTACCTGTCGGGGTGGGTCGGGTGGTGTAACTGCGTGTATGGGTGGCGACGGGTTTCGAAAGGTCTCGGGCAAGAAGGCTGCGAAGCCGAAGCCTGAGACCCCAGTTGCCCCTGTCAAGACCTCTAACCGCTTTAGTCTCCTGTGCTCGAAGGAGGAAGACACCGTTTTGATTGGGGACTCGCAGATCAGGGGCCAGGAGAAGTACTTTGCTTTAGCAAACCGGGATGGGAGGAAGGTAAGGTGCTTACCTGGGCGGGGAACGGCGCACTTAAGGAAGGAGGTAGAGAAGGTGTGTGTGGCTAGTCGGAGGACTGCGATCGTTGTCCACGCTGGTGGCAATGACCTGTTCCTCAAAGGCGGTGGGGTAGGTCTTACTGAAGGGATCATCACCGAGATCATGTCTCTTGCGGATGATCCTAAAACTGAAGACAGAAGGGGAATGTTAATGGGTATTTTACCGCGAATGAATGTCAGTGACCACGCGCTCAGTAAGGTCATTGGCATCAACGAGAGGGTACAAGACTTGTGCGTTTCCGCTGGGCGTGAAGTTTATTGACCCCTTCGATGCATTTTCGGGTAGGTGGGACCTTTACCAGAGGGATGGTGTCCACCTCAATAACAAGGGTAAAGGTGTGCTAGGCGCGCTGCTCGACTGGCACCTATACAGAATGGTGAGGTCGAGTCCGGGGAGAGATGATGGGCCCACACGGGAGAGATGAGGATGAGCGGTGGCGGACATACCTTCGACTGAAGGGTGCGTCGAAGTACAGTGGGTGACCTCCTCCTACGTTGGAGGGGGCTCAGTCTCTGCGGAAGTTGCCCCTCGTTAGTGAGGGGCTCTTCAACTCCCGACAGCCCTGGCTGTTCGGGGAAACGGGTCGTGCTAGGGGGCGGTCAGAATAGGGAAGGCTCCCTCCTTGCAATGCTTTTTAATGCTAGGTCAATTAGGAACAAGTTTCGCGAGCTACGGGCGCTCTTAGCATCAGAATACCAGGATATCGTTGCTATCACCGAGTCCTGGATTCATACTGATCGTAGGGACTACGTTGGGGAGTTCGAAATTCCCGGGTATAGAATGTTTCGCAAAGACCGCACCCGTGGGGAGGTGGGGTGGGGTACTAATATACGTCAGAGAGACACGTTGAGTCCGGTTGACTGCCAGTTCCGGTCGGAACGGGAGCTGCTTGGCGTCGATCTGAACGTGGGAGGACGAACTATAGGTTAATCTTGGTGTACAGACCTCCGCATCTCCTCCTCGAGGACGATACAGCCCTGTACACCGAACTCAGTAGCCTGCTAGGGGATAGGGTGTGTGTAGTTTTAGGAGACTTCAACTGTCGCGGCATAAAGTGGGAAAACAGGACTGCCGATGCTGAAGGGAGGAGGCTAGTTGACTTTGCTGATGAGAACTTCCTCACTCAGTGGGTCAACGAGCCTACACGAGGCGAAAGCGTTCTAGACTTAGTATTCACGACCGAAGACAACCTCGTCACTGGCCTCACCGTTGACGAATCGTTGGGCGGGAGTGATCACGGTCTTATTAGGTTCCGTGTATGCGTCCCTCGGGTGAAGCGGGCGAAGCGGGCGAACTTTGTTAGCCTCAGGGATAGCGTAGCAGAGATGGGGTTAGAGGTTGGCGGCGATGTTGAGGGAGTGTGGAGTGCATTCCGGGATGAGTTTATGGTGCTGCAGTCTGCTGCCATACCCTCAAAACCGGTCACCCCTGCTTCAACGCAGCCTAAGTGGTTCAATCGTGGCATCGCTTCGGCTATCCGAAATAGGAAAGTAGCGTATAGGAGGGCGAAGGCTAATCGTTCCCACGAGAACACTGAAGCGTATGTCCGCCTGTGTAGGGAAGTGAAGGCGAAGGTTAGGCTAGCGAAACGTAACGAAGAACTACGGGTGGCAAGCCTCTGCAAGGGAACCCTAAGGAGTTCTTCAGTTATGTTAATAGTAGAAAGCCCATTAGAAGCATGATAGGTCCTTTAAAGGACGGAAGCGGCGTTCTGCGGACCTCCAACGCGGACATCGCTAATGTGCTTAATGAGTACTTTGCGGGAGTGTTCACCAGGGAGGATACCCGCGTCATCCCCGAGCCAGCTGTGAGGCACGAAGGTGCTGGCCTGGATAGTGTTAGATGTACCGCGACAGTCGTTGCTCATAGAATAGACAAACTGAGCGCGTTTAAGGCTCCTGGGCCAGACCAGTTTCTCCCCAGTGTTTTGCGAGAAGTGCGCGACCAGGTGGCTCCCCACCTGGCTACAGTCTTCAACAAATCGTTGGTGATGGGCCAGGTGCCTGGTGACTGGAGGGAGGCCAACGTGACCCCTATCTTTAAGAAAGGGGATCACGAAAGTCCAGGGAACTATCGTCCTATTAGTCTCACTTCAGTTGCAGGTAAATTATTAGAAAGGATAATAGCTGATAGAATCGTTGACCATTTGGATTCCTACAAGCTGCTTGGGGACTCCCAACATGGGTTTAGACGGCATAGGTCGTGTCTCACCAACTTGCTCGAGTTTTTCCACGTCATGTTGAGTGAGTACGATAAGAGTAGGGCGATTGATATACTTTATCTCGACTTTCAGAAAGCCTTTGATAAGGTACCTCACCGCCGGCTAATGGCGAAAGTGCGCGCGCTGGGTATCGGTGGGGAAATAGGTAGGTGGATTGAAAACTGGCTGAGGAATAGGCGGCAGAGGGTGGTAATTAAAGGGGCTAGTTCGGGTTGGGCCTCGGTCACTAGTGGGGTTCCTCAGGGTTCCGTTTTGGGCCACTGTTGTTTACCATTTACATAAATGATATCGACGGTGGCATCGTCAGTCGGATCGCCAAATTCGCTGATGACACCAAGCTTGGGGCCAATGTTGGACGCCCGAAGCGATCGAGGAACTGCGTGCGGACCTAGGTAGGATAGGAGAGTGGTCCGACAAATGGCAAATGCCATTTAACTTGGGTAAATGCAAAGTGATGCACATTGGCTACGCCAATCCCAAGTCGGACTACTCGATGTTGGGCAGTAATATCGAGGTGACTGATTTAGAAAAGGACTTGGGTGTGCTAATTAGCAGCGACCTTAAGTTTACGAAACAGTGTGTAGAGGTGGAAAAGAAAGCCCAGAAACTATTGGGTTATATCAGGAGGCAATTTCAGTTTCGGAACAAGGAGATTGTGCTCTCACTGTACAATTCCCTTGTTCGGCCGTACCTGGAGTATGCTGTGCAGTTCTGGTCGCCCACCCTCAGGAAAGATATTGAGAGGCTGGAGCGAGTGCAGGCGAGGGCCACAAAGTTAATCCCTTCCGTTAGGCATATGGGCTACAATCGACGGTTACGCGCCCTGAACTTGTTTTCGCTTGAAACTCGGAGGCTGCGCGGTCAACTGATCGAGGTTTTCAAGCTCTTACGAGGGTTCAACGATGTCGATTTTAGAAGTATGTTTAGTTTAAATGATAACCCAACTCGCAACAATGGTTGGAAGTTGGATTTGAAACGGTTTAGGACTAGTGTGTGTGGGAATTACGTTACGTATAAGATCTGTGACACATGGAACAGGTTACCTTCGGAAGTTGTGAACAGTTCCTCTGTGGATCAGTTCAAGAAAAGGTTAGACGAAATCTTGCACACTATTTGAGTGTGTAAAGACATTTAGGACCTCAGTCTGCGGAAATTTCTTTTCCTATAAAATAGTTAATATCTGGAACCAACTTCCCTCAGAGGTTGTTTCCAGTCAAAGTGTAAATCTGTTTAAAAATAGGCTAGACAAAGTACTGAACACACTCATAGTTTAAGATTAAAACCTCAGAAAACTCTGCAGGAGTTCGCTTGCTCGGTGTCTCTGTGAGCAAGCTAAATATGGAGCTATTTATATATTCTCCACTTTCCTGTAAAATTTCCTTGGCTACTTTTCCAGGGTCAAGGTATTTTCTTCAACCTTTTTCCGTACCTGCCTCTGGCAGGGAGGGAGCGGAGGGTGGGGAGAGAGCCTTCTACTTTTCTATTCAGTTTTCTACTACTGCAAGGATAGTTGAAAGACAAAATTTTCCCTGGCACCCGTTGCCATTGGTACCTCCTCGGTATGGGCCGCAAGGCCTTTTGAGGTACTTCTTTTCCTTGTAACTCCTTGTAACTGTTATTCTATATTCATTATTAAATCCCATTTTTACAATCCCAACAAAATTTATAAATATAATTTATAATTTATAATATATATAATTTATAAAGTATATATATAATTTATAATATACCATATACTATATAATAACAGCGGCATTCACACCTCACACGCGGCTATCTGTCGCAGCCAAAATAATATCCCAACATACACACAACAAGCTAACATTCTAGTAAATCACTACGCAAAGATAAGTCACTTAAACAGAGACAACAACCAGAAACACGCAGACAGACAAACAGCCAGACACAAGAAAACCTACAGACTCGACACGACCATTACACCCTTCAATACAGACCAGACCACCAAAATCATCAAAAACATTAAGAATTCGAAGGCTACTGGACCAGACAACATATCTAACATACACCTTAAACACTTGGGCCCAAGTAGTATAGCCGAAAAGGGTAGAGTGCAAGAATGTTGCAAGTGATTACGTAATGTTGCAAAGGGCCCTTTGTTGCCAACCGGGGTTGCAAGGGGCATGCAACTTGGAGGCGGAGTTCTCCCCCAAGCTATTCCCCCCAAAGGGTCAGAAAGGAGAGAAAGGAGGAGAGAAAGGAGGAGAGGTGTTCACCTGGCAGGAGCCAAGTGCATATTAAGACTTCAGCCGAGTAGGCGTTGTTTTATAGGGTCCTAATCAGCCAGTTGGCTGAGCCAAGGGGGGAGGGGTACACCTGCAGGAGAGAGAGAGAGAGTAGTTGCCTTTGATTGCAAGGCATGCAACTTGGAGGCGGAGTTCTCCCCCAAGCTATTTTCGTTACCTAACCTAAGAGGCCTCTAAGGGGTTTTCACAAAGGGCCAGAAAGAGAAGGACCAGAGGTCCTTGCTCGGCTGGGAGCCGAGCTTGAATGACTCCGTCAGTCGTCTCTCGGTCTTTTATAAACCTCTATTCTGGCTGAGTTGCCAGATAGCGCCATGTATTCAGTTACTGAGTTGCCAGATCACGCCGTGTATTCAGTTGCTGAGTTGCCAGATCGCACCATGTATGCAGTTGCTGAGTTCCAGATCACGCCATGTATTCAGGTGCTGAGTTGCCAGATCGCACCATGTATTCCAGATAGCGCCATGTATTCCAGATAGCAAAAACCATATATTAATCATCCATTTAAATAGTGTACCACAATATATGACGGTAGATGAATCCAATTAAATTCTGTTTATTAATAAATAATTTTTACACACTTAATTTTTATTATAAATATTTGAACAACGAAACGATATGAAAATTTACGAAACAATTCATTTAAAGTTGAAATTATCCAAAACACAATCCGCTATAACGGGGTCGGACGACATGAGAGATCTTCCTTCCAGACCGCTCTTGATGTATATATATATATATATATATATATATATATATATATATATATATATATATATAATAAACGAATAAACAACTCGTGCACACAAACACACACACACACACCACACACACACGAGGAAAAGGCAGAAACTAGGTCATTTCGAATCGTGTCCCTAGAGACCTTTTCGGCCGAGGGTTAATCCTTCGTCCAAGATATTCGAGCAAAAAACACCTTTCACATCAATTCTTATTATCATTATTGTTATTATTATTTCTACAATGAAAATTTTATATTTACGCGTAACTTCGACGCACAGTTTAACGTTGAAACCGAATGCTCTTTCCTCTCCTCCTTTCTCTCCTCCTTTCTCTCCTTTCTCTTGGGGGATAACGCCGCCTCCAAGTATGCTAAACGTATATTATAAGAAATTAATAGAGTTATATTTTTAAGTCCGAAATTCTCGAATTTAAAGGCACTCTTTTTATATTTTCCATTCACCGAAGCATGGTCCTGCATGCCGATTAATATCCTTTTAGGAAGATTTCCCATATGTGTGTCTATTTTGTTTTGGTAAGCCTTTCAAAAACAAAAAATATTACGCGCTTTTCACCTTAAAGTGTCGATGACGGGGATGAAATAAAAGGTAGGACGCGAGCCTACATTTGTCAAATTAGCTCAGACGAAATACACACAAATATTTCAACCCTTATATATATATATATAAATGAACTTTCACCGAATTAAAACAAATCACTAATCAGTTAAAAGTATTCGCTCTATTATCATATTCACAAATCTACACACACACACACACACACACGAGGAAAGGGTTTCCGACAATCTGGGTCAATTCGAAGAACACCTGTTTCTTTCAGACCGCTCCTGATAAATCTCTCTACATTCGTCAAAAAAATTAGCTCAGACGAAATACATACAATTCTTTCACCTTACCATATATTTATATATATATATATATATATATTTAGTAGAAATCCAATGACAAGGAGAAATGTAAATGCCATGAAAAGTCTTCTTTATGCGCAACGTTTCGAGCAATACGCTCATCTTCAGGCTGTTTAATAACAATGTGAAATTAAAATCAATATTGAATGAAAAACAAACAGAAATTTCTATAACCTATTCGTAAAGACAAATTTTAAAAGACTGAGAAAAGAGGGTTAAGTTCTAAGTTATACAGATTTACATATCAAAATTAAGAAGTTATTTTTAAATACATGTAGTAAATGTGAAATTAATACACTGGAAAAATTACCAATAGTACACTGGAACAATGGAGCTATCTACCTTATCAGCAGTATCCGAGGCCGACTAATTGAACAGAGGAGATGGGAATGAAAGATGGCGAGGGAGATAGGGGAAGGAGGGATTATAAGGAATTGGGGAAGGAGGGGGATCATAGCAGATTGAGAGGGACGGACGATGAGTCAACATTCAGACTAGGGGACAATGCTTTAATGAAAAGGGATTCTAAAATTCTTAGTGAGTTGGGACAAGTATTACAACCAAGAATTTTAAAATTGTCTAAGTGACATCAATTTGCATTTGATGCTATGTTCACGTATGCTGGAGGCTTCCTTAGTTTTTAAAATTTTACCTGTTCGGCCACTTATTCCCATATGCGAATAAAATCTAGCCCTGAGAGAGCGAACAGTGCTGCCGATGTAATTCCCAAGGAGACACCTAGGGCAGGTAAATAAATATACAACACCGCTACGCAACGAGTCAGGGTTCGATCCTTCGCTGAGAAAAAGCTACCTAAAGACGTTTTATTAATAAATATGATGCGGAAATCAGTATGATAAAAAAATTTCCTTAACAATTTTGTAAATTTAAGCTTAAATTCCTTATTCAAGGGACCCATTTCAGGTACCAAGAAATATTTATATCCTTCGGCACTGTAATACATGGAAGTTGAGGGCTATAAACATTATTTAGAAGGATCTAATTAGTTTGTCTACATATTGAACAGGAAAACTATTATTAGTAAAGTATGATCTTAGATTATTAAATTCATCATTAAGTAAGGTAAAATTAGAGGTCAAATTATATCCTCTGAACAGGAGAGTTTTAATACAAGACATCTTATAGTTGAAATCAGTAAAACTAAAAAATTCATGCCCAAACCAGTGAAAGTGGGTTTCCTATAAACTGATGTAGTAATAGAATCACCGTTTTTCGAAATTAAAAGATCTAAGAAGGGGAGGGAGCCATTTTGCTCAGTTTCCATTGTATACGTTATATTGGGTGCAAGGAATTTAGGAAGTTAAAGAATTGTTGCGCTTGTACCGCATTATCAAAGACTGCTATCGAATCATCAACGAAGCGTCGATAGAAAATTGGCTTGAGATGAGTGGGAGATTGTCTAAAAATTACACTTTCTAAATGAGTCATAAAAAAGTCAGCTGCTAGCGGTCCGACTGGTGATCCCATCCCTACCCCATCAATTTGTTGGTAAACCTTATTGTTGAAAGTGAAATAGCATTGTTTGAAGACCAATTCTAAAAGTTCCTTCAAATGAGACAATGAAAAACCATGAAAATTATCCACTGAGCTAAAAACCCTATCTAAATAATGGCAATAGTTTCAGATACAGGTACATTTGTGAAAAGTGACTTTACATCAAAACTGACAAAAAACTTTTTGAATCGAAGTTTTTACCCAGGAGTTCTTTTGGAATTCAAACGAGTTATTTATAGTGTAAACATTTTTCGCAAAGGGGGACAGGAGACGAACAACAAATTTTGCCAATTGAAAGGTGGGTAAGTTATACGAAGCTAAAATAGGACGGAGAGGTGTTCCAGCTTTATGGATTTTAGGCAGACAGTATAATTGAGCAAGATTAGCACCAGATGCGAACAACTGAGAGTAAGTATCATTTTTTATTATCTTTAAGGACTTTAGTCGTGACAGAAATCTATTAACCTGGTCTTCTAACCTTACAATGACTTTATTTACAGGTTCTAGAATTTGTTTGAATTTAGTAAGATCACTTAGGATTTCATTAGTTTTGTTTATGTAGTCCGATTTATTCAAAATAACCACTCCGTTACCCTTGTCTGGTCTAGTCACAACAATCTCCTGGTTCTTTGCCAAATTCTTATACACTGCAAATCACTCTTCCTAAATATGAAAGATTGAAATTTAAGATTTCTAAGTTTAAGAAAAAATTCTTGAGTTAAATTTGAGAACTGACATTTGAGATTGTTGAAATCCCCCACATGGGGAACATTTTTCAAGCCATTGAAAAATTTTTCAAAGTAAAGAAAAAACGAGGGCTTATATATTTGAAACAACGGAAGCTTAAATTGCAAACCAAGTGACAGTAAAAACTTTTCCCGAGGGGAGAGTGTGTAACTAGAAAGATTCGAAATTACCTTCTCTGAATTGAAAAAATTTGGTGAATTCATTCCCAAAGCCTTTAACTTACGTTCATGTGTTTCCAAGATGGTAGAGTGAAATTTTTCTAGTTCACGTTGTACAAGAGAAATTATTAATAAATAGTCCAACAACGACAAGGTATTTTTAAGAGTAGTTATATAATGCCCAAGAGACTTGTTATGCGAATCTGATATTTTGATTTTATAATTAATTTCATTATTTAATAAATATTCCAGGGACGATTGATAAAATTCAGAGTCATATAGATTATCACGGTAGAGTTTGAAGTAAACAAATTTCGGGAAAATCCTGCAAGACCGACACATTTCAAGAAAATAACAATCCAGTTTTGACTTGAGAAACTTTCGTGAAGTCTTCCAAACATGGCGATAAGCCCTGAGGCCATCTTGTCCATACCTTGAATATATATAATTATGCGGGTTGCTTCTACAGAGCTTCAATTAATATTTAGTAGAAATCCAATGACAAGGAGAAATGTAAATGCCATGAAAAGTCTTCTTTATTGCGCAACGTTTCGAGCAATACGCTCATCTTCAGGCTGTTTAATAACAATGTGAAATTAAAATCAATATTGAATGAAAAACAAACAGAAATTTCTATAACCTATTCGTAAAGACAAATTTTAAAAGACTGAGAAAAGAGGGTTAAGTTCTAAGTTATACAGATTTACATATCAAAATTAAGAAGTTATTTTTAAATACATGTAGTAAATGTGAAATTAATACACTGGAAAAATTACCAATAGTACACTGGAACAATGGAGCTATCTACCTTACACAGCAGTATCCGAGGCCGACTAATTTGAACAGAGGAGATGGGAATGAAAGATGGCGAGGGAGATAGGGGAAGGAGGGATTATAAGGAATTGGGGAAGGAGGAGGGATCATAGCAGATTGAGAGGGACGGACGATGAGTCAACATTCAGACTAGGGGACAATGCTTTAATGAAAAGGGATTCTAAAATTCTTAGTGAGTTGGGACAAGTATTACAACCAAGAATTTTAAAATTGTCTAAAGTGACATCAATTTTGCATTTGATGCTATGTTCACGTATGCTGGAGGCTTCCTTAGTTTTTAAAATTTTACCTGTTCGGCCACTTATTCCCATATGCGAATAAAATCTAGCCCTGAGAGAGCGAACAGTGCTGCCGATGTAATTCCCAAGGAGACACCTAGGGCAGGTAAATAAATATACAACACCGCTACGCAACGAGTCAGGGTTCGATCCTTCGCTGAGAAAAAGCTACCTAAAGACGTTTTATTAATAAATATGATGCGGAAATCAGTATGATAAAAAAATTTCCTTAACAATTTTGTAAATTTAAGCTTAAATTCCTTATTCAAGGGACCCATTTCAGGTACCAAGAAATATTTTATATCCTTCGGCACTGTAATACATGGAAGTTGAGGGCTATAAACATTATTTAAGAAGGATCTAATTAGTTTGTCTACATATTGAACAGGAAAACTATTATTAGTAAAGTATGATCTTAGATTATTAAATTCATCATTAAGTAAGGTAAAATTAGAGGTCAAATTATATCCTCTGAACAGGAGAGTTTTAATACAAGACATCTTATAGTTGAAATCAGTAAAACTAAAAAAATTCATGCCCAAACCAGTGAAAGTGGGTTTCCTATAAACTGATGTAGTAATAGAATCACCGTTTTTCGAAATTAAAAGATCTAAGAAGGGGAGGGAGCCATTTTGCTCAGTTTCCATTGTATACGTTATATTGGGGTGCAAAGAATTTAGGAAGTTAAAGAATTGTTGCGCTTGTACCGCATTATCAAAGACTGCTATCGAATCATCAACGAAGCGTCGATAGAAAATTGGCTTGAGATGAGTGGGAGATTGTCTAAAAATTACACTTTCTAAATGAGTCATAAAAAAGTCAGCTGCTAACGGTCCGACTGGTGATCCCATCCCTACCCCATCAATTTGTTGGTAAACCTTATTGTTGAAAGTGAAATAGCATTGTTTGAAGACCAATTCTAAAAGTTCCTTCAAATGAGACAATGAAAAACCATGAAAATTATCACTGAGCTAAAAACCCTATCTAAAATAATGGCAATAGTTTCAGATACAGGTACATTTGTGAAAAGTGACTTTACATCAAAACTGACAAAAAACTTTTTTGAATCGAAGTTTTTACCCAGGAGTTCTTTTTGGAATTCAAACGAGTTATTTATAGTGTAAACATTTTTCGCAAAGGGGGACAGGAGACGAACAACAAATTTTGCCAATTGAAAGGTGGGTAAGTTATACGAAGCTAAAATAGGACGGAGAGGTGTTCCAGCTTTATGGATTTTAGGCAGACAGTATAATTGAGCAAGATTAGCACCAGATGCGAACAACTGAGAGTAAGTATCATTTTTTATTATCTTTAAGGACTTTAGTCGTGACAGAAATCTATTAACCTGGTCTTCTAACCTTACAATGACTTTATTTACAGGTTCTAGAATTTGTTTGAATTTAGTAAGATCACTTAGGATTTCATTAGTTTTGTTTATGTAGTCCGATTTATTCAAAATAACCACTCCGTTACCCTTGTCTGGTCTAGTCACAACAATCTCCTGGTTCTTTGCCAAATTCTTAATACACTGCAAATCACTCTTCCTAAATATGAAAGATTGAAATTTAAGATTTCTAAGTTTAAGAAAAAATTCTTGAGTTAAATTTGAGAACTGACATTTGAGATTGTTGAAATCCCCCACATGGGGAACATTTTTCAAGCATTGAAAAATTTTTCAAAGTAAAGAAAAAACGAGGGCTTATATATTTGAAACAACGGAAGCTTAAATTGCAAACCAAGTGACAGTAAAAACTTTTCCCGAGGGGAGAGTGTGTAACTAGAAAGATTCGAAATTACCTTCTCTGAATTGAAAAAATTTGGTGAATTCATTCCCAAAGCCTTTAACTTTACGTTCATGTGTTTCCAAGATGGTAGAGTGAAATTTTTCTAGTTCACGTTGTACAAGAGAAATTATTAATAAATAGTCCAACAACGACAAGGTATTTTTAAGTGCCGAAGGATATAAAATATTTCTTGGTACCTGAAATGGGTCCCTTGAATAAGGAATTTAAGCTTAAATTTACAAAATTGTTAAGGAAATTTTTTTATCATACTGATTTCCGCATCATATTTATTAATAAAACGTCTTTAGGTAGCTTTTTCTCAGCGAAGGATCGAACCCCTGACTCGTTGCGTAGCGGTGTTGTATATTTATTTACCTGCCCTAGGTGTCTCCTTGGGAATTACATCGGCAGCACTGTTCGCTCTCTCAGGGCTAGATTTTATTCGCATATGGGAATAAGTGGCCGAACAGGTAAATTTTAAAAACTAAGGAAGCCTCCAGCATACGTGAACATAGCATCAAATGCAAAATTGATGTCACTTTAGACAATTTTAAAATTCTTGGTTGTAATACTTGTCCCAACTCACTAAGAATTTTAGAATCCCTTTTCATTAAAGCATTGTCCCCTAGTCTGAATGTTGACTCATCGTCCGTCCCTCTCAATCTGCTATGATCCCTCCTCCTTCCCCAATTCCTTATAATCCCTCCTTCCCCTATCTCCCTCGCCATCTTTCATTCCCTCTCCTCTGTTCAAATTAGTCGGCCTCGGATACTGCTGTATAAGGTAGATAGCTCCATTGTTCCAGTGTACTATTGGTAATTTTTCCAGTGTATTAATTTCACATTTACTACATGTATTTAAAAATAACTTCTTAATTTTGATATGTAAATCTGTATAACTTAGAACTTAACCCTCTTTTCTCAGTCTTTTAAAATTTGTCTTTACGAATAGGTTATAGAAATTTCTGTTTGTTTTTCATTCAATATTGATTTTAATTTCACATTGTTATTAAACAGCCTGAAGATGAGCGTATTGCTCGAAACGTTGCGCAATAAAAGACTTTTCATGGCATTTACATTTCTCCTTGTCATTGGATTTCTACTAAATATTAAATTGAAGCTCTGTAGAAGCAACCCGCATAATTATATATATTCAAGGTATGGACAAGATGGCCTCAGGGCTTATCGCCATGTTTGGAAGACTTCACGAAAGTTTCTCAAGTCAAAACTGGATTGTTATTTTCTTGAAATGTGTCGGTCTTGCAGGATTTTCCCGAAATTTGTTTACTTCAAACTCTACCGTGATAATCTATATGACTCTGAATTTTATCAATCGTCCCTGGAATATTTATTAAATAATGAAATTAATTATAAAATCAAAATATCAGATTCGCATAACAAGTCTCTTGGGCATTATATAACTACTCTTAAAAATACCTTGTCGTTGTTGGACTATTTATTAATAATTTCTCTTGTACAACGTGAACTAGAAAAATTTCACTCTACCATCTTGGAAACACATGAACGTAAGTTAAAGGCTTTGGGAATGAATTCACCAAATTTTTCAATTCAGAGAAGGTAATTTCGAATCTTTCTAGTTACACACTCTCCCTCGGGAAAAGTTTTTACTGTCACTTGGTTTGCAATTTAAGCTTCCGTTGTTTCAATATATAAGCCCTCGTTTTTTCTTTACTTTGAAAAATTTTTCAATGGCTTGAAAAATGTTCCCCATGTGGGGGATTTCAACAATCTCAAATGTCAGTTCTCAAATTTAACTCAAGAATTTTTTCTTAAACTTAGAAATCTTAAATTTCAATCTTTCATATTTAGGAAGAGTGATTTGCAGTGTATTAAGAATTTGGCAAAGAACCGGAGATTGTTGTGACTAGACCAGACAAGGGTAACGGAGTGGTTATTTTGAATAAATCGGACTACATAAACAAAACTAATGAAATCCTAAGTGATCTTACTAAATTCAAACAAATTCTAGAACCTGTAAATAAAGTCATTGTAAGGTTAGAAGACCAGGTTAATAGATTTCTGTCACGACTAAAGTCCTTAAAGATAATAAAAAATGATACTTACTCTCAGTTGTTCGCATCTGGTGCTAATCTTGCTCAATTATACTGTCTGCCTAAAATCCATAAAGCTGGAACAACACTCTCCGTCCTATTTAGCTTCGTATAACTTACCCACCTTTCAATTGGCAAAATTTGTTGTTCGTCTCCTGTCCCCCTTTGCGAAAAATGTTTACACTATAAATAACTCGTTTGAATTCCAAAAAGAACTCCTGGGTAAAAACTTCGATTCAAAAAAGTTTTTGTCAGTTTTGATGTAAAGTCACTTTTCACAAATGTACCTGTATCTGAAACTATTGCCATTATTTTAGATAGGGTTTTTTAGCTCAGTGGATAATTTTCATGGTTTTTCATTGTCTCATTTGAAGGAACTTTTAGAATTGGTCTTCAAACAATGCTATTTCACTTTCAACAATAAGGTTTACCAACAAATTGATGGGGTAGGGATGGGATCACCAGTCGGACCGCTAGCAGCTGACTTTTTTATGACTCATTTAGAAAGTGTAATTTTTTAGACAATCTCCCACTCATCTCAAGCCAATTTTCTATCGACGCTTCGTTGATGATTCGATAGCAGTCTTTGATAATGCGGTACAAGCGCAACAATTCTTTAACTTCCTAAATTCCTTGCACCCAATATAACGTATACAATGGAAACTGAGCAAAATGGCTCCCTCCCCTTCTTAGATCTTTTAATTTCGAAAAACGGTGATTCTATTACTACATCAGTTTATAGGAACCCACTTTCACTGGTTTTGGGCATGAATTTTTTTAGTTTTACTGATTTCAACTATAAGATGTCTTGTATTAAAACTCTCCTGTTCAGAGGATATAATTTGACCTCTAATTTTACCTTACTTAATGATGAATTTAATAATCTAAGATCATACTTTACTAATAATAGTTTTCCTGTTCAATATGTAGACAAACTAATTAGATCCTTCTTAAATAATGTTTATAGCCCTCAACTTCCATGTATTACAGTGCCGAAGGATATAAAATATTTTTGGTACCTGAAATGGGTCCCTTGAATAAGGAATTTAAGCTTAAATTTACAAAATTGTTAAGGAAATTTTTTTATCATACTGATTTCCGCATCATATTTATTAATAAAACGTCTTTAGGTAGCTTTTTTCTCAGCGAAGGATCGAACCCCTGACTCGTTGCGTAGCGGTGTTGTATATTTATTTACCTGCCCTAGGTGTCTCCTTGGGAATTACATCGGCAGCACTGTTCGCTCTCTCAGGGCTAGATTTTATTCGCATATGGGAATAAGTGGCCGAACAGGTAAAATTTTAAAAACTAAGGAAGCCTCCAGCATACGTGAACATAGCATCAAATGCAAAATTGATGTCACTTTAGACAATTTTAAAATTCTTGGTTGTAATACTTGT
This sequence comes from Bathynomus jamesi, assembly GCA_023014485.1. Lineage (NCBI taxonomy): Eukaryota > Metazoa > Arthropoda > Malacostraca > Isopoda > Cirolanidae > Bathynomus > Bathynomus jamesi. Next base: position 1,714,619 of record JAJOZX010000060.1, on the reverse strand, counting down.
CCCAACTCACTAAGAATTTTAGAATCCCTTTTCATTAAAGCATTGTCCCCTAGTCTGAATGTTGACTCATCGTCCGTCCCTCTCAATCTGCTATGATCCCTCCTCCTTCCCCAATTCCTTATAATCCCTCCTTCCCCTATCTCCCTCGCCATCTTTCATTCCCATCTCCTCTGTTCAAATTAGTCGGCCTCGGATACTGCTGTATAAGGTAGATAGCTCCATTGTTCCAGTGTACTATTGGTAATTTTTCCAGTGTATTAATTTCACATTTACTACATGTATTTAAAAATAACTTCTTAATTTTGATATGTAAATCTGTATAACTTAGAACTTAACCCTCTTTTCTCAGTCTTTTAAAATTTGTCTTTACGAATAGGTTATAGAAATTTCTGTTTGTTTTTCATTCAATATTGATTTTAATTTCACATTGTTATTAAACAGCCTGAAGATGAGCGTATTGCTCGAAACGTTGCGCAATAAAGAAGACTTTTCATGGCATTTACATTTCTCCTTGTCATTGGATTTCTACTAAATATTAAATTGAAGCTCTGTAGAAGCAACCCGCATAATTATATATATATTATATATATATATATAGAAAGAGCCATATTAGCTGTTCTAGCCCTCCGTTCATTTGACTTTTAAATCTATTAAACCATTCTTAAAATTAAATGCTTTACTCCATTTATAATGAAAAGGTACGACTTGGGATGTCATTCGGCTACTGAGAGTTATTAGCAATCAAGTTCAGTAAAGATTGCCGCGGCTAATATGCATCATTTTTCTGAGAAAGTCGAAAACCATACTCATATTATGTTATAGCAGTCAGGGTGAGTCTTCTGCCACGTCAGGCGTACGCTAGGTTAGGCGGTAGAGCAAATTCCCCATGTCATCAACTTTCGGACAGTCAGGGATCATTGGGCGTGATTTCCGACTTTTCCAAAAAATATGTGGCCGTAAAATTACCTACTGCACTTACCCCTACCATACCTCTTTGTTTAGGAGTGTATCGTACTTACAGATGTCATGCAGGGAAGGCATTTTCTGATTTACATCATTGGTAAACTTAGTCTTTTGTATGTTAACAATTTTTAAAAAACGTTTTGTATATTCCCTTACACAGAAGGCCTTCCTTCGGATCTTTTCCGTTTGGGGGCTAGCAGCGAATTTTAAGGAAAATCGGTATATGTATATATATATATGTATATATATATATGGCGTGATGTAGTATCTCGTTTCGTCGAACTAAAACCAAAACACTCGATCGTGTTCGCAAATCCACACACACACACACACACACACACACACACACACACACACACACACACACACGCCTGTATATATTGTGAAAATCAGGAAAAATACCAAATGTATATTAATTCAAATGATGCTAAACGTATATTATAAGAAATTAATTACTATTTTCTCCTTTTAAGAGAATCATTTATTATAAGAAATTAATTACTCACTATAAGGAATTAATCATTAAACGCGCGCGTAGCACACGTGTTTGTCGAGACCTTTTGAAAGGGGGCTAGCGGCTGCGAAGGAATTTTGGTACGAATATATGGAAGGGCTGTAGTATCTCGTTTCGCCGAAATAAAATCAAAACAATCGATCGTATTCGCAAATCTACACACACACACACACACACACATCCCGGAAACCAATGCATTTTTTCATCTCTCCGTGGAGCAGAACGAATCACACGTGCTCGCCCGCTTTTCACCTTAAAGTGAATTAAAGCAATTTTACGAAAAAGAATAGGAATTTCAGAATTAAGTTAACATTTATACATAAATACAAGGTTAGAAGCTTCATCAACTCCTAATTTATTTCTCAATGATAACCTATATTTTTAATATAATTAATTAATTTTCTTTTTATCATAACTCAGCCGAGCAACGATGTTAAGCAACGTTGGAATCCAAAGGATACTTCACTTACACTTTCCTCACCAGCGAGACTTTAAACTACGTAGGCCCACCACCCCCCAAACATTGTTTTGAATGTATGGATGAACGTGAAGACTTTGATCGATACTACAACAGTTTTAATGAAAGTAACCCTTATAATATAGCTGATGAATGTGAGCGTTATTGCGTGAATGATGTGCGCGTGCTTAGAGTATGTTTCCATGCCTTTAGAAGAATGTACATAACCCGTTTCAAATGCGATCCACTGCAAATCGCATTCAGAATTTTTCTATCACCCATAGTTTTCGAGAAAATAATATTTCCATTTACTCAGAGTTTCCCGCAGATCTTATATAAACTCCTCCTAAATACCAGTAAAACAAATTTCATGATTTTACTAATAAAATAAATGTATATCTTCATAAATTTAATGTTAATGAAGTCGCCATAAAGTAAACATTTAATTTGGACCATTTCTCTCTTTGTGCATATATATTATTAAAAATGTTAATTGTTCTAAGACTATTTATAAAAGAAAATGGGATTTTGGCGGAACTTGCATAATTATGTATTCTACAAATTGCTTATTGTAATTTTAAATATGTTATGAACTTTATACGCGTCACTATTAAATGTCATTTATATTTATTTTACTGTCCAAACGTATTTGGTTTTAGAATTTATAAATCTTAAAAAGATGTAGGAAAACAAGAAACACAAAGGAGAAAATGAATTCCTAACTGATGCATTTACATGCTCAAATATATGTAATAATAATAATAATAATAATAATAATAATAATATCGCTAACAATAGACATATATACTATTCAAGTACTGTCATCAAATGAATTAGCCAGAGCCTACTAAGGGCCTACCTACCAAAGCCCCACCAAAGGCGTCTCACAAAGTGTGTGGAACTACATTTGCATGCAAGTTAGAGGTCTTAGTGACAGAATGGGTTATCTCAAAGTCTAGCATCAGCTAAAAGGCAATTTTCTACAAATGTTTCTACATGTTTAATATATATATACTGTATTTAGTTTGTTGTCAGGAAAGTAACCCAAAATGCTTGTAATATAAGTTACTCATTACTATTGCTTCAGTTATATAGGCTACTATGGTGATAATAAATATGTATTCTTGCAAGATTTTTTATTATTATTAAAAAATGTAGCTCATGACATGGATTGGCTGGAGATCATATAGTTTTGGCTATTCAAAGAAAAGTAGTTTGTGAAAAATTCTGAATTTTTCAAAATTTTGAAATGTTTTAATTTCTTTTTACAACATTGAATTGTAATTTTACTTCCATTTTATTACTTGGTAAGTTAATTCACAAATGTTAAATTATCTAAATAAGTTTTACTCATAAAAAAGACATAATATATACACCTAGATTATTACTACTTTTGCAGTTAACACAACAGATGGACCAGTTTGCAGAGCTGGGCATTTGCGTTTTTTTGCCCGTTTTTTTGCGGTACTGCGGTACTGCGGTACTACTACCGCACTACCAAACCGGTACCGCATAACGCAGTACCGCAAAGGATCGCTGAAAGTATAGCAGTACCGCTACCGCATTCAAATTTCCCGCGGTACTTTCCGCGGTACCGACCAACACGGTAGTACCGCAGTACCGCAGTACCGCAAAAAAAACCGCAAGTGCCCAGCTCTGCCAGTTTGTAGGCTCAATACTTGAATCTACCTAAGTAAATCATGTAGAACCGTGTTCTACTGCTCTCTACGCACTTCCTAGTAACTTAAATTATGCAGTTAGTACAGATAAACTAGCAGTAACCACCATTTTCAGTACAAAACCTTAAATTTAAGTAGCGTATTACTTCCCTTAATACAAGTGTACAGTACTTAGCTATATACAATAATTAATTCCTGAGTTTTTAAGCATGTGAATTATTGGCTATAAGTTCATATTCTTTTTTAATATGTGTTGTTTTATGTAAATTCGTATGTAAACTTATATACAGCTAATAACTCTTATGTTTAGACACTGACTCAGGAAATTATTATTGTACTCAGGCTTTAAGTCTGATTGTCTTCAACACTCCATGGCCTCACAGCCATAAATTGACAATTTATTATTCAGCTTGATACAGGTCTGTAGTTACTTAGGCTTTTTTTTAAATACTCCTCAATTTTAGATAAACAATCATTTGATAACTTATACTGTCTCCCCATTTTCTCAGCAACTGCAGGTGGTTCAATTGAACACAAAACATGTTGGAATCCAGCAAACGTCCTCTTGTTCAGGCCATTTAAAAGGATTCTTTTTCATGAAATTTACTAATAGATCCTTCTCAGTATCACACACTTAAACTATGTTTCCAACAAACCAGTCACCTTCATAGAAACAGGCCACATATGTACCAGGTTTATATTGGTAAGCCACATTTTCTTGTGTAACATTGAGGAAGGAAAGTTGTACGTTAAAGAAATTTTCATCACTAGAAATTTTGTACAGTTTAATGCCTGTTGATGAAGGTCTAAATCAGTGATATGAACGGGTTCCTGGGATTGTCTTAATTAAGGAATACCTTTTTTCTAACTCAAATAAATTAGCATTTTTCCTCAATTTTAGCTGAATCAATGTACAGAAATTGTATACCATTAATATTAGATTTGCACCAATCGAACATCTCTTTTGCATTGGTGATGTGACCTTTACTTGACCAAGACCAAAAATTAATTACTTTAGATGTCACAAATACAATTTTAAGGTATGTATATAGTATAAGGGTTTTATCAGCTATCATGTATTTGTTTTGAAGTTGTAGCAAAGTTTGTTTTAACCGAGCTATTTTTATTTTTCTTGCTCTACTTTGTCCCACAACAACAACCTTAAGGGTTTCAAATGTTCAATCAACAGTTAAAGTTACATTTGCAGTTTTAAAACAGGTGTGTAATGGGCTTTTATTGATAAATGATGAATTAGAGAAATCTTCATTTCCTTGTCGGTTCCTTATTCTTTACACTCAAGGCCTATCCTATCTAAAAACATTGTAAATTTTTAATTCAACCTGCGTCACAGGTTGAATAAAAAAAATATTTATTACAGTAATTTAACTTGCTCAACATCATAAAATTAAACTCAGAACTTTAACACTAACAACAATTATGGAAGATTTCAACAAAAGGGCAAAAACCCAGACTAAAAAGCAAAAACACAGACCTTGGGGACTATGGCACCATCTCAAAACTACAAAATATGATCTTGATACAACATTAAATTCGGTTAATATTCGTCTTTTAACCCTCTCACGCGCGGCTAAATCAGTACAATATATTGAATTGCCATTGAAAACTGACTAAGAAAATATATATCTTATGTTGTGCAAATTTGTTGAAATGTACTTTTTTTATAAAATATATTTCCTGTTTTGGCTATAATGTACTTTTTTCATAAAATATTTTTCCTGGTTGGGCTATTTTTCACTACTCTGCGATTTAATTAGCTGGTTGGGTTTTGTTCTGGCTATTTTTTCAAATTGGATTCAGTTTAGTGGTGTTTGTGATAGAATTATGACGTGCCACTCGTGTGATTTTGACCTGAGTCGTCATGTGTCCTAGATGAAGACAAAGGATTGGATGTTTTTATCAATTACGGCGTTATTCTCTCATCCTTAACTTGTCCGAAATGTGACAGTGAGTGCCTAACACGAAAAGATCAGAAGATATTTAGGTGAAATAACCAATATCAGCCTGTTAGGTTAATTGAATGTACGGCTAGTTAATTGAATGCCTGGTTAGGTCAACTATACACCCTTGATGAGCCAATAAAACATGTTTAGGGCCTACATTTCTAAGTTTAAACGTTATAACTGAATGCTCAGAGTGTGAAAAGTAATATATATATATATATATATATATATATATATATATATATGTGACATGAGAGCTCTGTGCTGGCCCCATAGGGCTATGAAAAGAGCTAATTAGTTGAGAGAGTAGCCAATTTGCTCTTACATATTAAGTTTGAAGATAGCCAGTACTTGGACCTCTACTTTTTATTGTTTATATTTGTGACTTGGAATGTGGATCTAAATAGTAAAACCTCATTATTTTCAGATGATACAAAATTGGGCCAATACGTAAGATCTTTAACAGATGTCATGAGAAAGCAAAAGGCTATTGATGAAGTAGATGCTTGGGCAGATAGATGGGTGACGAAAATTAATGTGGAAAAGTGTAAAGTTATGCATGTTGGTCGTGGCAAGGGCTGGTAAAAACCTTTTTTTTTTAAAAAAGCCAAATACCAATGGTTTTTATAAAAGCCAATGGCTTTTTTCTTTTTTTTTAAAGTGACTTAAACCATGGTTTAAACCAAATGGTTTAAGCCAAACAACCCTGGTCATAACAATCCAGAATTTGAGTATAACTTGGTTGGAAGTTGGATAAATGAAGAAAAGAAGGAGCGAGATTTGGGTGCCAATGTGAATCATGCTCTTAAGCCTACAACTCACTGTATTGAAATTAGAAATAAGGATAATGTTAGATTGAACCTAATGCGGAAACTTTTACAAAAGATCGCAATAATAGGACAAGAGACACTGGCGTTAAGCTTTTTCAACAAAGATGTAAATCGTAGTTAGTACAACATAGTTTTCAAACAGAATAGTAAAATTCTGGAATAGCTCAGATGAAGAAGTTGTGAGTTCCCGTACTTTGGAGACTTTTAAGAATAAACTAGATAAAATAATGCCCGAAAGAGATATTTGGTAATGATGTTTTGATGGAGCAGGCAATGGTGTGGTGAAGAGGAACGTGAACCCTTCCCACACATATATATATATATATTACTTTTTCACACTCTGAGCATTCAGTTATAACGTTTAAACTTAGAAATGTAGGCCCTAAACATGTTTTATTGTCTCATCAAGGGTGTATAGTTGACCTAACCAGGCATTCAATTAACCTAGCCGTACATTCAATTAACCTAACAGGCTGATATTGGTTATTTCACCTAAATATCTTCTGATCTTTTCGTGTTAGGCACTCACTGTCACATTTCGGACAAGTTAAGGATGAGAGAATAACGCCGTAATTGATAAAAACATCCAATCCTTTGTCTTCATCTAGGACACATGACGACTCAGGTCAAAATCACACGAGTGGCACGTCATAATTCTATCACAAACACCACTAAACTGAATCCAATTTGAAAAAATAGCCAGAACAAAACCCAACCAGCTAATTAAATCGCAGAGTAGTGAAAAATAGCCCAACCAGGAAAAATATTTTATGAAAAAAGTACATTATAGCCAAAACAGGAAATATATTTTATTAAAAAAAGTACATTTCAACAAATTTGCACAACATAAGATATATATTTTTAGTCAGTTTTCAATGGCAATTCAATATATTGTACTGATTTAGCCGCGCGTGAGAGGGTTAAAAGACGAATATTAACCGAATTTAATGTTGTATCAAGATCATATTTTGTAGTTTTGAGATGGTGCCATAGTCCCCAAGGTCTGTGTTTTTGCTTTTTAGTCTGGGTTTTTGCCCTTTTGTTGAAATCTTCCATAATTGTTGTTAGTGTTAAAGTTCTGAGTTTAATTTTATGATGTTGAGCAAGTTAAATTACTGTAATAAATTTTTTTTTATTCAACCTGTGACGCAGGTTGAATTAAAAATTTACAATGTTTTTAGTTAGGATAGGCCTTGAGTGTAAAGAATAAGGAACCGACAAGGAAATGAAGATTTCTCTATTTCATCATTTATCAATAAAAGCCCATTACAAACCTGTTTTAAAACTGCAAATGTAACTTTAACTCTTGATTGAACATTTGAAACCCTTAAGGTTGTTGTTGTGGGACAAAGTAGAGCAAGAAAAATAAAAATAGCTGGGTTAAAACAAACTTTGCTACAACTTCAAAACAAATACATGATAGCTGATAAAACCCTTATACTATATACATACCTTAAAATTGTATTTGTGACATCTAAAGTAATTAATTTTTGGTCTTGGTCAAGTAAAGGTCACATCACCAATGCAAAAGAGATGTTCGATTGGTGCAAATCTAATATTAATGGTATACAATTTCTGTACATTGATTCAGCTAAAATTGAGGAAAAATGCTAATTTATTTGAGTTAGAAAAAAGGTATTCCTTAATTAAGACAATCCCAGGAACCCGTTCATATCACTGATTTAGACCTTCATCAACAGGCATTAAACTGTACAAAATTTCTAGTGATGAAAATTTCTTTAACGTACAACTTTCCTTCCTCAATGTTACACAAGAAAATGTGGCTTACCAATATAAACCTGGTACATATGTGGCCTGTTTCTATGAAGGTGACTGGTTTGTTGGAAACATAGTTTAAGTGTGTGATACTGAGAAGGATCTATTAGTAAATTTCATGAAAAAGAATCCTTTTAAATGGCCTGAACAAGAGGACGTTTGCTGGATTCCAACATGTTTTGTGTTCAATTGAACCACCTACAGTTGCTGAGAAAATGGGGAGACAGTACAAGTTATCAAATGATTGTTTATCTAAAATTGAGGAGTATTTAAAAAAAAGCCTAAGTAACTACAGACCTGTATCAAGCTGAATAATAAATTGTCAATTTATGGCTGTGAGGCCATGGAGTGTTGAAGACAATCAGACTTAAAGCCTGAGTACAATAATAATTTCCTGAGTCAGTGTCTAAACATAAGAGTTATTAGCTGTATATAAGTTTACATACGAATTTACATAAAACAACACATATTAAAAAAGAATATGAACTTATAGCCAATAATTCACATGCTTAAAAACTCAGGAATTCATTATTGTATATAGCTAAGTACTGTACACTTGTATTAAGGGAAGTAATACGCTACTTAAATTTAAGGTTTTGTACTGAAAATGGTGGTTACTGCTAGTTTATCTGTACTAACTGCATAATTTAAATTACTAGGAAGTGCTTAAAGAGCAGTAGAACACGGTTCTACATGATTTACTTAGGTAGATCAAGTATTGAGCCTACAAGCTGGTCCATCTGTTGTGTTAACTGCAAATGTAGTAATAATCTAGGTATATATTATGTCTTTTTTATGAGTAAAACTTATTTAGATAATTTAACATTTGTGAATTAACTTACCAAGTAATAAAATGGAAGTAAAATTACAATTCAATGTTGTAAAAAGAAATTAAAACATTTCAAAATTTTGAAAAAATTCAGAATTTTTCACAACTTTTCTTTGAATAGCCAAAACTATATGATCTCGAGCCAATCCATGTCATGAGCTACATTTTTTAATAATAATAAAAAATCTTGCAAGAATACAGATATTTATTATCACCATAGTAGCCTATATAACTGAAGCAATAGTAATGAGTAACTTATATTACAAGCATTTTGGGTTCCTTTCCTGACAACAAACTAAATACAGTATATATATTAAACATGTAGAAACATTTGTAGAAAATTGCCTTTTAGCTGATGCTAGACTTTGAGATAACCCATTCTGTCACTAAGACCTCTAACTTGCATGCAAATGTAGTTCCACACACTTTGTGAGACGCCTTTGGTGGGGCTTTGGTAGGTAGGCCCTTAGTAGGCTGTGGCTAATTCATTTGATGACAGTACTTGAATAGTATATATGTCTATTGTTAGCGATATTATTATTATTATTATTATTACATATATTTGAGCATGTAAATGCATCAGTTAGGAATTCATTTTCTCCTTTGTGTTTCTTGTTTTCCTACATCTTTTTAAGATTTATAAATTCTAAAACCAAATACGTTTGGACAGTAAAAAAATTATTATTATTATTACATATATTTGAGCATGTAAATGCATCAGTTAGGAATTCATTTTCTCCTTTGTGTTTCTTGTTTTCCTACATCTTTTTAAGATTTATAAATTCTAAAACCAAATACGTTTGGACAGTAAAAAAAATATAAATGACATTTAATAGTGACGCGTATAACGTTCATAACATATTTAAATTACAATAAGCAAGTTGTAGAATACATAATTATGCAAGTTCTGCCAAAATCCCATTTTCTTTTATAAATAGTCTTAGAACAATTAACATTTTTAATAATATATATGCACAAAGAGAGAAATGGTCCAAATTAAATGTTTACTTTATGGCGACTTCATTAACATTAAATTTATCAAGATATACATTTATTTTATTAGTAAAATCATGAAATTTGTTTTACTGGTATTTAGGAGGAGTTTATATAAGATCTGCGGGAAACTCTGAGTAAATGGAAATATTATTTTCTCGAAAACTATGGGTGATAGAAAAATTCTGAATGCGATTTGCAGTGGATCGCATTTGAAACGGGTTATGTACATTCTTCTAAAGGCATGGAAACATACTCTAAGCACGCGCACATCATTCACGCAATAACGCTCACATTCATCAGCTATATTATAAGGGTTACTTTCATTAAAACTGTTGTAGTATCGATCAAAGTCTTCACGTTCATCCATACAGTCAAAACAATGTTTGGGGGGTGGTGGGCCTACGTAGTTTAAAGTCTCGCTGGTGAGGAAAGTGTAAGGGAAGTATCCTTTGGATTCCAACGTTGCTTAACATCGTTGCTCGGCTGAGTTATGATAAAAAGAAAATTAATTAATTATATTAAAAATATAGGTTATCATTGAGAAATAAATTAGGAGTTGATAAAGCTTCTAACCTTGTATTTATGTATAAATGTTAACTTAATTCTGAAATTCCTATTCTTTTTCGTAAAATTGCTTTAATTCACTTTAAGGTGAAAAGCGGGCGAGCACGTGTGATTCGTTCTGCTCCACGGAGAGATGAAAAAATGCATTGGTTTCCGGGATGTGTGTGTATGTGTGTGTGTGTGTGTGTGTGTGTAGATTTGCGAATACGATCGATTGTTTTGATTTTATTTCGGCGAAACGAGATACTACAGCCCTTCCATATATTCGTACCAAAATTCCTTCGCAGCCGCTAGCCCCCTTTCAAAAGGTCTCGACAAACACGTGTGCTACGCGCGCGTTTAATGATTAATTCCTTATAGTGAGTAATTAATTTCTTATAATAAATGATTCTCTTAAAAGGAGAAAATAGTAATTAATTTCTTATAATATACGTTTAGCATCATTTGAATTAATATACATTTGGTATTTTTCCTGATTTTCACAATATATACAGGCGTGTGTGTGTGTGTGTGTGTGTGTGTGTGTGTGTGTGTGTGTGGATTTGCGAACACGATCGAGTGTTTTGGTTTTAGTTCGACGAAACGAGATACTACATCACGCCATATATATATATACATATATATATATATACATATACCGATTTTCCTTAAAATTCGCTGCTAGCCCCCAAACGGAAAAGATCCGAAGGAAGACCTTTTGTGTAAGGGAATATACAAAACGTTTTTTAAAAATTGTTAACATACAAAAGACTAAGTTTACCAATGATGTAAATCAGAAAATGCCTTCCCTGCATGACATCTGTAAGTACGATACACTCCTAAACAAAGAGGTATGGTAGGGGTAAGTGCAGTAGGTAATTTTACGGCCACATATTTTTTGGAAAAGTCGGAAATCACGCCCAATGATCCCTGACTGTCCGAAAGTTGATGACATGGGGAATTTGCTCTACCGCCCAACCTAGCGTACGCCTGACGTGGCAGAAGACTCACCCTGACTGCTATAACATAATATGGGTATGGTTTTCGACTTTCTCAGAAATATGATACATATTAGCCGCGGCAATCTTTACTGAACTTGATTGCTAATAACTCTCAGTAGCCGAATGACATCCCAAGTCGTACCTTTTCATTATAAATGGAGTAAAGCATTTAATTTTAAGAATGGTTTAATAGATTTAAAAGTCAAATGAACGGAGGGCTAGAACAGCTAATATGGCTCTTTCTATATATATATATATATATATATATATATATGGTAAGGTGAAAGAATTGTATGTATTTCGTCTGAGCTAATTTTTTTGACGAATGTAGAGAGATTTATCAGGAGCGGTCTGGAAGAAACAGGTGTTCTTCGAATTGACCCAGATTGTCGGAAACCCTTTCCTCGTGTGTGTGTGTGTGTGTGTGTGTGTGTGTGTGTGTGTGTGTGTGATAATAGAGCGAATTCTTTTGACTGATTAATGATTTGTTTTAATTCGGTGAAAGTTCATTTATATATATATATATATATATATAAGGGTTGAAAGATTTGTGTGTGTATTTCGTCTGAGCTAATTTGACAAATGTAGGCTCGCGTCCTACCTTTTATTTCATCCCCGTCATCGACACTTTAAGGTGAAAAGCGCGTAATATTTTTTGTTTTTGAAAGGCTTACCAAAACAAAATAGACACACATATGGGAAATCTTCCTAAAAGGATATTAATCGGCATGCAGGACCATGCTTCGGTGAATGGAAAATATAAAAAGAGTGCCTTTAAATTCGAGAATTTCGGACTTAAAAATATAACTCTATTAATTTCTTATAATATACGTTTAGCATACTTGGAGGCGGCGTTATCCCCCAAGAGGAAGGAGAGAAAGGAGGAGAGAAAGGAGGAGAGGAAAGAGCATTCGGTTTCAACGTTAAACTGTGGGTCTAAGTTACGCGTAAATATAAAATATTTTCATTGTAGAAATAATAATAATAATAATGATAATAAGAATTGATGTGAAAGGTGTTTTTTGCTCGAATATCTTGGACGAAGGATTAACCCTCGGCCGAAAAGGTCTCTAGGGACACGATTCGAAATGACCTAGTTTCTGCCTTTTCCTCGTGTGTGTGTGTGTGTGTGTGTGTGTGTGCACGAGTTGTTTATTCGTTTATTATATATATATATATATATATATATATATATATATATATACATCAAGAGCGGTCTGGAAGGAAGATCTCTCATGTCGTCCGACCCCGTTATAGCGGATTGTGTTTTGGATAATTTCAACTTTTAAATGAATTGTTTCGTAAATTTTCATATCGTTTCGTTGTTCAAATATTTATAATAAAAATTAAGTGTGTAAAAATTATTTATTTAATAAACAGAATTTAATGGATTCATCTACCGTCATATATTGTGGTACACTATTTAAATGGATGATTAATATATGGTTTTTGCTATCTGGAATACATGGCGCTATCTGGAATACATGGTTCGATCTGGCAACTCAGCACCTGAATACATGGCGTGATCTGGCAACTCAGCAACTGAATACATGGCGCTATCTGGCAACTCAGCCAAAATAGAGGTTTATAAAAGACCGAGAGACGACTGACGGAGTCATTCAAGCTCGGCTCCCAGCCGAGCAAGGACTTCTGGTCCTTCTCTTTCTGGCCCTTTGGGAAAACCCCTTAGAGGCCTCTTAGGTTAGGTAAACGAAAATAGCTTGGGGGAGAACTCCGCCTCCAAGTTGCATGCCTTGCAATCAAAGGCAACTACTCTCTCTCTCTCTCTCTCTCTCCTGCAGGTGTACCCCTACCCCCCTTGGCTCAGCCAACTGGCTGATTAGGAGCATATAAAACAACGCCTACTCGGCTGAAGTCTTAATATGCACTTGGCTCCTGCCAGGTGAACACCTCTCCTCCTTTCTCTCCTCCTTTCTCTCCTTTCTGGCCCTTTGGGGGGAATAGCTTGGGGGAGAACTCCGCCCCCAAGTTGCATGCCCCTTGCAACCCCGGTTGGCAACAAAGGCCAGTACTCTTTTTTTCTTTTTTTCTTTTTTTTGCAACACCCCCCCCCACCCCCTTTGCAACACCCCCACCCCCCTTTGCAACATTACGTAATCACTTGCAACATTCCTGCACTCTACCCTTTTGTGGCTATACTACTGACCCACAAGGAATACTAGCTCTCACAAATATCAGCACATATTCATACCAACACTCTATTATTCCTGACATATGGAAACAAGGTAAAATTATTACACTACTCAAACCAAACAAAAATCCAACAGAACCAGCTTCCTATAGACCCATTACTTTACTATGCACACCTTCCAAAGTAACAAAAAGACTAATCTTACAAATCACCAACCCACACATTCCACTATCGCCTACTCAACATGGATTCAGGCCTCACCACTCAACCACGACATTACTCACTAACCTCACGCAGCACATCATGGATGGCATCAACTCCAGACGACCAGCTCAACGTACACTATTAGCAACAATAGACATTAGTAAAGCATTTGATGCTATCCCACGCTTACCTCTCATAAACAAAATACTCAACACAAACATGCACAATAACACCAAAAGGTGGCTGAGCAACTATCTTTCAGGAAGATATTCACATGTCACATTTAATGGCAAGTCATCCAAAAACAAACTTTTTCCGAACGGGGTCCCTCAAGGCTCTGTTCTCTCACGAACACTGTTCAACTTGTACATGCATGACATTCCAACACCCATAGATAACAAGCTTACCTTATCATCATATGCAGATGACATCACTCTAACATCCACCCACAACAACATCGACACCGCTACAAATAACCTACAAACATACATAAACAGTATACAAGACTGGCTCACACACAATAGACTCAAAGTAGCACCCACAAAATCAACCATCACCTTGCTTACAAGCAACACAAAAGAACACCAGGTAATTCCACAGCTTACACTAAACAACATCAACATTCCACACACTCACAGGACCAAAATACTTGGGGTCACATACAACACATCATTATCTTTTGCAAACCACATTCAGGACATTAAAACCAAATGTACGTCAAGACTTAACACGCTTAGGGTACTAACAGGCACAAACTTTGGACACCAGCAGGAAACAACATCACTTATATACAAACAATATATTCACTCAGTTATGGACTATGCTAGCCCATGCTGGGCACCCATTATCTGAAACACACACATAAACACCTTACAGACAATACAAAACAACGCACTTCGTATCATTACAGGATGCACTCAAACAACACCAATAGAACACCTGCACACAGAAACAAAAATACTGAAAGTTAGGGAACATTTAGACATGAGGGGAACACAATTCATGGCAGCAGCGACAACTAACCCACAACACCCTTGCCACTACATGCACAATCATGCACCAACACCTCGCACCATTAAGGTAACACCAGAGAGACATTACAACCAAATACTCCATTCCATACCACGCCCCACAGACATCACACAGTACAGAAAACACATACACACACACCTAACCCACAAAGCACTGACACGACTCGGTCCGAATGCGGTCCTAGGTGCGAAGCCGCCACCCATTAACAGGTCAGAGATCAGCCTGAGCAGATCGGATCGAGTTAACTTAGCACGATTCCGATGTGGACATCACTCCAACTTACGGACATATAAACACAGACTAGACAACTCTATAGACGACACCTGCCACCTGTGCCAGGACACACCACAAACAATTGAACACATTATGACAGACTGTACCGCTCTAGCACAACAACGAACACAACACAACATCACTAGTGCGCTGAACTTCTGGGCCACTCCGGAGAGGGCGATCGGTTACCTGCGTGCCGCCGGCTCGCTCGATCAGGGTGGGCTGATCGGCTAAACAACAACAACAACAACAACAACAACTATATAATTTATAAAGTGAAATTTATTGAATGTAAGACTGCAGTATAGTTCATACAATTTATCACAAGTTAAAATACATATTCATTTGAAATATGGTAGGCATTTGAGAAAAGTTTGGAACAAGGCAGGAAAAAGATCATAAAATCCAAACACTCATGACATAACACGGAAAGAAAACACTATTTTAAAAAGATTCAAGTACAATCTGTGCTATGGTAAAACTACCAAACGAAGATAATGATAAAAAGACGACAAAAACTAAAAACATAGAAACTAAAAAGTCGACAGAAACTACAAACGTAGAAAATATCGTGTGCAAATATTGTGCAAAAGAACATTGCAATACCGGGATGGGCAATGTATCTATGCACATCCACTTTATGTAACTTCAATCACAAAAATGGATATTGTAAATCTGAAAAAAAACTGTAAGTTCCACCACCTCAGTATCTGCAAAACGTATGCGAGACATGGGAGGCACAAATACGGGCAAAAATACCGTTACCACCACCCTCATAGGAACACGACAGTTGAGCAGTCAAAACCAGCAACATACAGGGTTGTCAATTTTTTAGACGTAGCCAACACAATTCAACTACTAAATACCATTCAACAAATACAAAGCCAATTGACAAATACAGGGATCCGAGAGCCGTACAGAATGAATGCAGACAGAAATTGCAGTACATACGATATCGGAACAACAAGTATCGAAACAGATAAAGAAAGGAAAATTCTCGGAGGATCACAGGGCAACAAGACATGCACGACCAATGGAAAACGAATTTGAACCACATAAAGGGAAAAACTTTATACATGCCTCACTGAAACACATTTAAAGGACTGCCAGGCGAACTGTGAAAACTGTAAGTTTTGTATCAACAAAAAAGAAATACAAATTGACAACTATAACGTATTTCGAGCCTACAGAACAGTAAGGCGTAAAGGAAGATGTCCTATTTATACACACGAAAAACATATGGCAGAAGTGGCCATAAGTACTTCAGATAACTACGTAGAATCAGGAGCAGCAAAAGTTGAAAAATTAAATATGATACTAAGTGTAATATATAGACTCCGAAGACGCCAACTACAAAATTCTCAGATACCATTACAGAAGTTAGGAACTGGGTGAAAGATCTACACTACCCAACCCCCAAATATTATTCTCTGTAGTGATTTTAACTTTCCATTTATGAAATATAAAAGGATAGGAAGAAATATATGTATACACCAAGACAAGGGTGGCACACGGGAAGACCAGGAGCAGGCAAAAATGCTGCAAGCTCTAGCCAATAAATTTATATTACCATAAGAAATAACGGAAAATACAAGAAAAGCCTAAAGTTAGTATTCACAAACAACAGCAACCTAATTGATAACAGAAATATCCCCAATTATAAATATTATATTAGATCACATCATTATTGAATAGGGTGGGTAATTTTTTGGAAAAGTTTGAAATGTTGGTGTTCAGCCCCTTAATATCGTGAAAATAATTGATTCAAACCTACTTACCAATTTTGGGGTCTATTAAAGAAAATTTGACCGCCCCGCAACTCGAAAATATAATTTTGTTGGATTTTGCATTAAAATTTTTTTTAAATTTTACTTTGTCGCTCGTAACTTACTTTGTTATACAAGCACATAACTAACTAATTTGATTGGAATTAAAAGACGCATCTCTTAATACATAATGTGTATAGGTATTATCTTGAAAAAATTTAGTGTCAAAAGTCTTCCACTTTATCTGCAATTTTTGTCATGATATATGAACAAACACCAATATGATATTTATGTTTATTACAGCAACTGTTTTCGTTGGTTTCAGATTTTTATGTTTGATTAATTTACAAAATATTAATTTATAAAATAAGGAAAGACAATAAACTGGAGGATTCCATTTTTGGTCAACTTAACCCTTTAAGGACTGACGGTACAAATTGCTAATGTTTCAAATACAAGCATTCATAACTTAACCCTACAAAACATTCAGGGCTTAAAGGGTTAAAGAAGAATTTCACCCTTCAAAGTGAAGTTTACTACCTTCAAATGGAGATGTCCTGCGCCATTTTTTCACCTCAAGGGTGGACCCATGCAAATGGACAGTAAAAAAAACAATTAAAGTGATTTTGGAAAAAACAAAGTTGTTTTGGGACATGGCTGGGATACCGATCAAAGATACTGGAAGGCACCCCATCCCTAAGAAGATTCTAATTGAACTAGTAAAGGAATATGACAATCTGGTTCGTAATAAGAAGCACTAAACATTTTCTGAAGAGAGACAAAAGTTTGAAGAAAAGCTGAAGTTGCTTTTGGATATAGCATCTCAGGATGCCCTAGAACAGATACGGAAAGATCTATTACGGAATGCATCTCAGAAATCAGATGACATCGAATTCCTTCAAGACCAAAGAGCAGAAAGAAAGGTCTGCCTAGGACCAACTGACAAAAAATATACAGCTAAAGTTGAAAAGAAAATGCTTTGTTTCGGGAGCGAGGAAAAACAAGAAAAAAAAAGCGTGACTTTAAAGTCCTGATAATGTGTTTAATTAACAGACTCTGCAAATTATTATTGTGTATCGTTACAGTTCAAGGAATATCTTCATCAGAGTCAGAGGTCCTTAGCTAAGTACCACAAGGAACAGTGTTAGTTCCATTACTCTTCATAATCATGCTAACTGATATAGATGAGGAAGTTACCAGTGAAAGCAGAGTAACATCCTTTGCCGATGACACAAAAATTAGTAGAAAAATAAGAAAGCCAGGGGATATATGATCTCTACAAACAGACAGGAACAGAATGTGCAATTGGTCTGAAGGCAATAATATGAAATTTAACACAGAGAAATTTCAACTATTAACATATGGAAGAAGGAAGGACCTAAAATCCATGGAATACTATACCCACAAATGGACAGGAAATTCAGAGAAACTCTAAAGCAAAAGGTTTAAGACTTGCATTGACTGATCACGCGAAATTTGAAACAAAATAAGACAGCAGTAAACAGAACAAAAAGAAAAACTGAACAGATACTGAGAACTTTTAAAAGAAGGGACAGGAATATAATGATTCCTCTATTGAAAACACTGATCATACCCAAGTTGGAATACTGCTAGGTCTTAACATCCCCATATAAAAAAGAAGACATTAGTAAACTAGAAGGGATTCGGAAAAGCTTCACAGCCAAGACCAGTGGTTGCAAACTTTAGTTCTTTGCATTGCAAAAAACTAAATTACTGGGGAAGGTTGCATGAATTAAACTTACTGTATATTCAATGGAAAGAAGAAAAGAGAGGTACACCATTATTTACACTTGAAAATTAATGAAGGAATTAGCCTCTCATCTTACTTTAAACCCTGTAACTCCCCAAACAACAGTGGAAATTAGAAAAAGAAGAATATGTCGTGTTTCCAAATTAAAGGCTAGACAGGGAACCTAACTTAGCCTAAACTAGCCTAAGGGTAGACCGAGTTCAGGAGGAAAGAAAAGATTTCGTGACTCTTTTTATGAGCTATATTTAAGAGTGATATAGCCTCTCACGAAACTGTCGTGGTCTCGCCTTCCGCCGCTCCCGTCCGCCTTCGTTGACTCCGTAGCGCAGGGGTGGGGAAACCCTCGCCCGCGGGCGAAATTTCGCCCACGAGCTAATTTCAATTCGCCCGCTTAGGTATTTATTATTTACTAAAAATTATTTATTTACAGCCCAGCAAATAGCTTTTTAAAATACATCTTATATACAGCGTGTCCCAAAGAAATGTATACCCACTTTGTTCGATAATACCAGCTATGAGGATAATAAATATATTAATTTTTATATGTTTTTTAATAAAGAATTTTCTCCTGAATCTAAATATGTAATTATTTTTATTAAAAATTGAAAAACAAAAAAGTTACAGATGTTTAAATTATAATTATTATTTTCGAGACTTCATGTGCGATATTTTCTAATATTTTTGCACGTATACGAGATAAGTTTGAAACCGACGGCACTGTGCAAAACTTACAAAAACAACGTTCTGGAAGACGTCGAACATCTTAGATAAAGTGTCATTTAACCATGGAATTTGTAAATTTTTTGAATTAACTAATAATTACAACATTTATGCTTCAATATCAACACTAAACATAAGTATCTCAAAACAGTCGGTTAAAATATTAGAAAATATCGCACATGAAGTCTCGAAAATAATAATAATAATTTAAACATCTGTAACTTTTTTGTTCTTCAATTTTTAATAAAAATAATTACAAATTTAGATTCAGGAGAAAATTCTTTATTAAAAAACATATAAAAAGTAATATATTTATTATCCTCATAGCTGGTATTATCGAACAAAGTGGGTATACATTTCTTTGGGACACGCTATATAAGCTTAAAATTTGCCAGTCGCCCGCGGAGGTGTTTATGTTATCGATTTTCGCCCTTGGTACTGAAAAGTTTCCCCACCCCTGCGCGTAGCGTTTTAACCACAACGCACAACAACAATTCCAGAGCGTTCACGGAAGATGAAGAGAAGAATTATTTAGGCATGCAGGGTAGCAGCGTTCTCACGCACCAGGTTTCTGCTGAGATATATATATATATATATATATATATATATATATATATACACGGTGAACCAAAAGTAGGTGGACAGTAGGTTGAATACGGTTTGTGTTATATTATATTATAACTATGGTGTTCATTATAACTATGGTGTTTGTGTTTTATTATATTAAATATTATAACTAAATTTATTTAAATTTTATTTTGTATTATAGTATACAAAAAAATTAAATATGTATTCTCAAAATAAACGTTATCATTTACTGTCCACCTACATTTGGTTCACCCTATATATATATATAATATAATGAAGGAACTAGCCCCTAATCTTACTTTTAACCCTATAACCACTCAAACAACAGAGGAAAGTAGAAAAGGGAGAATGTGTCGTATTCCCCAATTAAAGACTAGACAGGGAATATCCTCAACACCGAGGGAAAATAGTTTTGTTGTGAGAGGACCAATTGCCGGGTGTATCTGGCTATGTGAGGTGGGGAGCACAAGAGGCCAACTCTTTACTTCACCAGGCCAACTCAATAAAAAAAATTGGTTGGTACATAAATGGGTACCCTGGGTAGCCTAATGGTTAAGACGCTGGGGTGCTGCTGGGGCATGGTTCGGATTCCACGTTAAACTGTAGGTCTAAGATGGAGTGACAATCTTGATCTTCGTCAGAATGAACAATTCGGCGGAAGGTAAGCCAAAGTTAACCGAGATATATATATACCAGTAAATGTAGCTTAGAAACAAAGTATATAATGTGTATATAAGAAGAACAGAAAGAGAGTAAATCAAGTACAGTAATGTACCGACCAGACAAATATCAAAGTTTCGAGTTTTCTTTAACCTTTTGACGCCAACAGTTGCTTTATGGCAACACGAGCTTGACAATCGATTTTGAGCCTTAGGATCTGAATATTAGAGGTTATTTTGGCTCGAACAGAAATAATCTTAAAATAAAATTTCATAATTCAAAAATGAAAGGGATTAATAGAGAGAAAACACAACCTATTCTATCTAATAAACATATAGGAACACGTGTAAGGTCTCAAAAAATCTATTGTGGGGCATAATAGACGCTAATAACCTAGCCTAACCTAACCTAACATAATAACCTAATCCAACTTCATCGCTGTTGAGCAAACAAATATTTCTTTTTTACCAGAGCCCCGTCTCAATATATATATATATATACACACAAATTATCAACCATTTCTCTGTACCAGTGTTTAATTTTTCTGAATTTTTTATTGAACTTAAACTTTCCATTTCTGTGGTTACATATAAATTTACAATGCACTCAGTTCACTCATAGTTTAGGCTAGTTACCCGAGACTAGTAAATGACATGGAATTCATTATTTAAAAAAAAACTGCAAATTATTTTGGCAGAAATAATTGAAAACTTAGTTATGAGATGCATGGAAACTGGAAAATGAATGTAGAAGGGGATTAAACAATCCATAGAGGTTAGGAATAACTCTAATAACATGTTAAAAGGGCTGTCATTTACAAAATTATGGTTTTAACACTTAGGGGCAGGGCCGTATTATCTAATAGGCACAGTAGGAACTGTGCCTAGGGCCTACGAAAACTAAAAGACCTATGAACAAAATTTTTACCATCTTCTTTTAATTTGTATGATAAAAACTGTAAGAAAGCTCTCTTCTTTATATATATATATATATATATATTATATATATATATATATATATATATATATATATCAACAATAGGTACAGTGTATATACAAAGAGGCAGAGTCATGTCACTGTCAATCTTTTTTTTTCCATAAAGTGCAAGAAATTAACACCAGAGATGAACTTTTCGAGATTTTTTCATTACAAAATCGGCAATAACATCTTCAAATGATGTTTTTCACATGGTTGATCAGATACAGTTTTTATCAGAAGTGCCTAGGGCCTGCGAGGACCTCAATCCAGCCCTGCTTACTGGTGGGACCAAAATGGGCCTCCAGTACCAACTTTGACTTCCAAGTTGAGTACTGGTGTTGGGGTGAAGCTTGTCTTAAGCTTTTTTAATTCTTTGAAGTATTTAACAAAAGCATTCTATACTGCAGTTAGGTGTATTAACCCTTTCATACCTGATTTTCGTTTACTTTTCATGCCACAAAAAAACACTTGTGTTATATCTCCAGAATGACTAAAATCTCATAAAATTTGATGGTCTCATTTGCGCCCATACGGCATGAAAGGGTTAATAGTTCAAGTTGTGAATATGGAGAACGCTTCTATTTTAATTTATTTATTTATTTAAATATATATTTTTTAATTCAGGATTGCTTAGTGTTTGGGTCTATTCAATTTGGATATACTATACCTATAACCTGTTTAGTCAAAAATTCATGGGTGGATAATTTTGAAGTTTAGTCTACAGGAGAATTTGTTCATTTTATGTTCTATAGATCTAGAAATCTTTAAAATATTTTATATTTGATACCCAGATTTAACAGAAAGATTATCCATTTTATAGAGTGGTATGATGTAAATTCTAAAATCAGGTCAATGCAATCAGTAAAGCTATAACTATTTATGGTAAAAATTGATCTGCGAGACCAAATTTTCAAATCTATGCAAATATTTCTTCAGTTGTGATGCATCTGTTCAAACTGCTTTCGTGTTTGCACATTTTAAATGTAATTGCTCTTTTCAGAGTCTGATTTTGTAAATTTTATTATTACAAAATAGCCATAGGTTCCTACCATTTAAACTCAATAGGTTATGATGCCTTCACATTGATCATAAAAAATGTAATGAGTTGTGTTTCGATGGAAGATTTATTTGGTTGTTGGTGCTCTTAATAATAATAATAATTACAATTTTTGAAATATGCAATCTCTGTACAAAATCTTAAATATGGGCGTAAGATCATAAAGGGTGGAAAAACATGAAGTGAATTGTAGGCTGGAGTTACAGAAATGGGTGCATACAAATGCTAAAATGCTTTTATCTAGTGAGCACATCATTTGGGATATGTGACCCTTTTGGCCTGCATTATACCATTCCTTTATTGTGGAGATTACATTAAATATATAGGATCACCTAAAGATCAGGGCCCCCAGCTTTATAAGGCTAACTAACGAAATTATCACGACTTAACCTAAGCAATCAACGTTAGGTCAACTGTACGCCCTTGACGATTGGTTAGTAGGGTGTCACTTTTGGACTTTTTTTGAAAAGTTATGGTGCTTCCCTCTTATATTGTGACAAATTGACAAATAACCATGAATAAACCAAAAAAAAAGACAATCGGGTAATATTTAGGGTCCCCGCCCTCCATTTGAAAAATAAGCCCCCTATTCACACAAAAAATGATGATTTTTGGAGATATTTGTGGTCATAGTTTCCTTACTAATTATCGTATTTCAAAACTTTTGCTACCAAAATGTAGAGAATAATAATGTGCTTCAATCTGAATAGTTTTTATTAACCTTTGAGTTAAATTTATTAAATTTTTTATATCTCTTTGGTCATTTTGATGCATTTTCTAAGAGAAAAATGCTGCTGTTTTAGATATTTGGAAGATCTGAACTGCAATAAAATATTATCTTATATATTTTGGATGTAACCGCCATCCATAGAGCATCATCCCAATGCAGCTCTGCGGCGACGGGCTTTGAAAATATAAATAAAAAAAGCAGATGGGCTTAAATGAGCAACACTTTTTTGGTTTAGAGATTCAAAGTGGGAACACTTTGCACGTTTAGTAGATTAAAATTAATAAATTTTGCAAAAAAAAAAAAAATGACAACTGTAGACTTAAAATTTTATTAATCTAAAAAAGTATGCAAAGCCCCATCGTTTTTTTCATTTTTTATTGTTCGTGGGAACAACTTTGCACATGTTTAGTAGATTAAAATTAGTAAATTTTGCAAAAAAAAAAAAAATGACAACTGTAGACTTAAATTTTTATTAATCTAAAAAGTATGCAAAGCCCCATCGTTTTTTTTTTATTTTTTATTATGAAATACAAACACAAAACTATTTTAATCACATAGAAACAAAGTGCTATTCTCGAAATTATAATGAAAAATTGTAAATGAAATGAAATTATGAACGGAAAGAAATTACAAATTCAAGAGACCTTGTTTGGAAAACTGGGAAAACACGCCTGTTTTCCTCTACAACTTGAAGCAATGCCTGAAATTCATCTTCATCCCTACATGAGCCATGAAGTATATAAGTATTGCCAATCGATCCTGCTTTCCTCCTGAAACATTCAGTATCATTTTGTTGTCCCAGTGGACTACACATTATTGAGGTGGGTTGAACGACTCTTTAATATTGTCAGCAGTAGCTTTTCTCTACTTCTTCGCAGCTCGCGCAGAAGTACTTTTCGATAATGACATCTCTTTTAAATCTAGCCCACATTCAGCTGCTACCACAGATGCAAATGTCGAGCGTTGTTCGAATGATAGTCCTAAACGATCAGCTGTATTGGATATTAATGTTGACTGTAGTAACTTAGGACGTTTTGATGGGCCTGGGCTCAGAGTAAAATCATCTTCACCATTACTTGAGTCCACTAACTCGCCTTCAAATGATTCAAGTTTGTGTGTCTCTTCTTCTAATGCCTTTCGCTCTTTTTCTTTCAATTTTCTTCGTTCTTCACCTTCTATTCTAGCAGTCTTTTTGATCAATTTGGCTACATAAGCTTTATCGATCGGACCCAGAGAATATATTCTAGCACTTCGCTGATCTTCCAAAAAGCGAAGATCCTCATTCTTCTGTTGTATAGTTCTCAATGTATCATTTTGGATCTCATTACATACATTTTCAGTTGATATATCAAATAAGTTATCTAAACGAGAGAGAAAAGATGTTTTTTGGGTTTCATAACATTTTTTCTTTATATTTTTATTCAACTTCTCATGCTCTTTTATCAAATCCCACATTTTTTTTTGGTTCTTTCTGCTTTCTAACGGATTTTGATGGTATGCCAGCCATAATCCACACCTTTTCTACCTTATCTAATACTCTCAAAATTTTCTTCCTTTGACACATTATCGCTTTTCATTTGATCCCTTCTCAAGAAGAAAAAGTGACTGAGAACTTCACTATTCGTTGGAAGCATGCTTTCTTCTCTTGCGCATATGTCTTCCACTAACTTTCCCAATAAAGAATGGTATTTTCTTAGGTCTGTTCTTAATATTGGCTTACTGTTAGCCATGACTATTGACTAATTTTAATAAACTATGAAATTAAGCAAATCTATAATAGAATTCTGAAAGAAAGCAAATTTATCATACATTTGGTTATATTTGCATACTTTTTGTAGATAAAACCTGGAAATACTGTAAATAAATGTTATAGAAATGAAAATAGAGAGAAAAATTTCATAAGGTCCACTCAAATATCAGCACCATATACGACTAAAATAGTTTTAAAACGTTCACAATAAGAAGATACCGTTATTCTCTACATTTTGGTAGCAAAAGTTTTGAAATACGATGATTAGTAAGGAAACTATGACCAAAAATATCTCCAAAAATCACCATTTTTTGTGAATAGGGGGCTTATTTTTCAAATGGGGGGGCGGGGACCCTAAATATTACCCAATTGTCTTTGTTTTGGTTTATTCCTAGGTTTTGGTCAATTTGTCACAATATAAGAGGTAAGCACCATAACTTTTAAAAAAAAGTCCAAAAGTGGTTAGGTTAGGTCTTGATATTTTCCTTAGTTAGCCTAACGAAGACTGTGGGCTTTGGTAAAAAGCTATTAAAAGCTTTTGTTGAAGCATGTGAATCAGTTTAAACTAGCTTAAAGCAGTTGGGACAGGAAATGTAGCCTAAACTGACATATAAAATTTAAGAGCTAGTGATGTATTGGATTCAGTTATGCATTAGGAATGAAATATTAGAGCAGCCGGAAGACAGTAAAATGCCTAAACTTGAAGATGGTTCAAAAGTATGCCCTAGTCATCCTAGTTACAAAGTCCTCCATTTTGATAGAAATATATAAATATTTTTTTGTAAACTTTTTTTATTATAAGGTTGTCTTTTGAAGTGTCTTGCCAACTGTTGTGGTGGACAATGGAATATTAGCTTAATTTAAATACCTAGTTGGTTTCATGAAAGAAAGATGTAATTTATTACTTGAAATGATTAATTATGCAGAGGTAGCTGAGCAGATGTTGTACCCATTTACAAAAGGGATGTGGGAATTTATAACCGCGTTAGCTTAACATTGTTGGTAGGTAAGATACTAGAAGGCGTTATAAAGAATAATATTCAGGAACAATTGACTAATTTTAATTTGTTTCATGATCATACGAAGGAACTATGCTGGGTCGATCCTTATCTGCTATTTAAGTCAACATAATACTTAAATACCATTTCAAAAATTGGTTGTGGTGTCCAGTACAAAAAGGAAAGCATGAAGAAAGAACTTTATGAATTTTGGTCAATGAAAAAACATGTAAACTGTAGAAAAATTGCTTGGTAGTGACAAATGACAGTCTAGTGTGTGGAGGTGTAGTTAGGAGTAATTTATGAATAGCGGGAAGCATAAGAGTTGGAAAAGTTAGGCGAATGTGCAGGCTGAGGGTCACCAGCGAAATATGCAGGCTGAGTGTCATCAATGAATGCCCCAAAAGGATACCAGAAGTTGATAGGTGGGGTCATACTATCATCAGTTCTTTAAGTAATGAGCTACAAATAAGACGACGACGTCGAACCTTCTGTGGTAGAGCAGATATGCATATAAAGAACAATGTGTTTTGTACAAGTGGAGCTAAAGTTATTTTCTTTCACACCTCTTGCACTAATATTTATGGACTATCTGCTCTGAGTGAAATATATAAAAATGTTCCTGCATGCAAATGCTTGTTAATCACAATGCCTCGATGGTATATATATACATACATACATACATACATACATATATATATATATATATATATATATATATATATATATATACACACTGTATATATGAGCAAAGGCCAAGTGCGAATCTCTGAGCTACTGAAAATTAGACTGTTTTTGAAAAGACTGTGTAGTGTATAAGATGCATGTATGTGTAGTAAGGAATAGAGAGAGAAACGTGTGCTTGAAATATGCTGAACTGCACTGTTCACAGGTAGCTGAGACGTGGAAAAAGATCAGCTGAGGAGGACAGTGATGGGAGAAACGGGGTTCAAACACTTCCTCTCTTCTGGTTGAATGATGCCTAAAATCTCCTTTTATATATATATATATATATATATGAAAATTATTTCACGAAAGTAACACGTGAAAAATATTTATGATGAATAAAACCACGAAGGAAAGGAAACACAAAACGGTGCTCAAGCGCTTTCGTCTAATGACATCCTCAGGAACACTGAAATACATAAAAGGTTACGGCCTATATATAGGTTACAGAAAGAGAAAAAAAAAAATAAATAAATAACATACATACACACAAACATATATACATATATATATATATATATATATATATATATATATATATATACATACATATCTACACACATACACATATATATATATATATGCAATAAACGGAGAAGTAAAAATAAAACTTAAAAATTAAGGATTAGAGGATTAACAAAGAGGCATATCGATTTTTAGCAGAAGATCCAATGAGTTATAAAAATAATACAAATTTATACTGGAGATACGCCCGGGTTTAACACTTTGCCTTTTTAGAGTCAAGTTTCGATATATATAAAAATAAATTGAAGATTAAACGTTAATAAAGTAGCTTACAAGTTTACCAAAGATTAAGTGTCCTATCCTTTTTATCCCACTGTATTGATTGGAATAATGCCTCAGTTTTATTTCATTCGAGCAACATTGTCAATAGAAATATTCTTGAGTCTGCCATTATTCAACTTTCAAATAACTTCAACATAAGCAAAGGTCTTTTTCAACTCGATCCTTTTGTTTTGAATTCCTTCAAAACAAATCTAGATAAAAAGGGTAGGACACTTAATCTTTGGTAAACTTGTAAGCTACTTTATTAACTTTTAATCTTCAATTTATTTTTATATATATCGAAACTTGACTCTAAAAAGGCAAAGTGTTAAACCCGGGCGTATCTCCAGTATAAATTTGTATTATTTTTATAACTCATTTGATCTTGTGCTAAAAATCGATATGCCTCTTTGTTAATCCTCTAATCCTTAATTTTTAAGTTTTATTTTTACTTCTCCGTTTATTGCATATATATATATATATATATATATATATATATATATATATATATATATATATATATATATATGTGTGTGTAGATATGTATGTATATAATATATATATATGTATATATGTTTGTGTGTATGTATGTTATTTATTTATATTTTTTTTTCTCTTTCTGTAACCTATATATAGGCCGTAACCTTTTATGTATTTCAGTGTTCCTGAGGATGTCATTAGACGAAAGCGCTTGAGCACCGTTTTGTGTTTCCTTTCCTTCGTGGTTTTATTCATATATATACATATATAATATATATATATATATATATATATATATATACAAACTCAGAATGGTCCCCAAGGAACAAGGAACTCTTCTGGGAAATTACATCAACTATAGTTCGAATAAGTAATGATAAATGACAAATACTATAGTTTTTCTTTTTCCTGATGGAAAGCCCAACGTCGGCACCGGGTTACTCGCAAAGCGGCGTCGAAATATAGCTTCACTCACTAGCTATCTGCAAAGCAGATAGGATCCAGCTTTGGGACAGGATCTAGGGTTTACAGCTTACACCTAGCCTGCTACATTCAGAACCTCAATATACGCAAGAAACTCCTTGCATTCACGTCGGATTGAATACATCAAAGAAAAAGGGGTAACTATTGTATTTTTAGCCAAAAAACAAAACTTAAACCTCAACCGGGACATTGAGCGTCCACTTTTCAAGATACATAACACGTCTGTTTAATATCTTTACTTATTCGAACTATAGTGGATGTAATTTCCCAGAAGAGTTCCTTGTTCCATGCACGGTCTGTGTTTAACACACACACACACACACACATATATATATATATATATATATATATATATATATATATGGTGCCCCAAAAGTCTGTTTCCACGAAAAAATAGTTTAGAATGCGTCGAGGCAACAGACTTTTGGGCCACCCTCTCTCTGTCTCTGTTTCTCTCTCTGTATATATATATATATTAGTGGTGGACCGGATATCCGCATCCGGATCTGCGGATATCCACATCATTTTTAACATCCGCATCCGCACTTCTGACTAGGGATGTTATGCGGAGATTACCTCTAATAAATTATGCAATTTACAATTAAATTAGCTTATAAAGTAGCTTATAAGGCCCAGTCATGCATATTTCATGTAAAGTATTAATTATTAATGAACAAACAAATATATAAACCTCAAAATATAAATACCTGGTAACACAGAAAATCGAATGAAACTTGTTTCATTTAATTTTCTCTAGCTAAAACTCTTGAGAAAGTTATTATTTTTATCATAATGAAAACATTAATATTAATTTTAATTCATATGCATTGCCTGCCATAATAGTAATATCACGAAATTTGAAAAATTATGTCATATATTCATAATTCTATATTATATTGATAGATTAACTAAATATCCGCATCCGCGGATATTGAAATTAAAGATCGGCATCCGCAGATGTTGAAAAACTGACATCCGGTCCACCACTAATATATATATATATATATATATATATATATGAAAATTATTTCACAAAAGTAACACGTGAAAAATATTTATGATGAATAAAACTACGAAGGAAAAGAAACACAGAGTGGTGCTCAAGCGCTTTCGTCTAATGACATCTTCAGGAACACTGGAGTGAATAGAGAGTTCAAGACTATATATAGGTTACAAATATATATATATATATATATATAGTAAGTATAGAAATAAAAATTGTGGGAGGAGTATACACATTTGTAAGGAAAACTAACAATTTTAGCACTTTGCCCGAAATTCAACATAAGCTCAAATGGCTTGTTTACAGCCAATTTTTTATAGTTATTGTCTGAATGATACATAGGTCACAAAAGAATAAAGAAATAAAAATAAATATAAATTGGAAACAAAAATAAATAAAAAATTACAAAATGATGCCTAAATGATATATAGGTCACAAACGAAATAAACATAAAGAAATAAACACAGAGATAAAAACATAAAAATTGCAAGCGGAGCATACAAATTCAAGCTCAATTGGACAGTTTACAATCAATTTAATAGATGATGCCGAAATGATATATATGTTACAAAGAAATAAAATAAAGAAATAAACCTAAAAAAAATAAATTGAAAAATAAATTGTGAGAGAAGCATACAAATTTATAAGGGAAAATTACCAAAAGTTTTTATAGTTATTGTATGAATGATACATAGGTCACAAAAGACTAAAAAAATACAAATAAATATAAATTGAAAAAAAAAATCGCAAAATGATGCCTAAATGATATATAAAGAAATATAAGAATATATAAGAAATATATAAGATATATAAGAAATATGTAAGAAATATAAGAAATATATAAGAAATATATATATATATATATATATATATATATATATAAGGGAAAAATTACCAAAGGCAATTCACTCCAGTGTTCCTGAGGATGTCATTAGATGAAAGCGCTTCAGCACCACTCTGTGTTTCTTTTCCTTCGTGGTTTTATTCATCATATATATATATATATATATACGAGTGTATATATAATGTCTTTAGACCTGACTCGTGAGGTGACCTGACTCGTGCATAGTGAGTTATTAAGTTTTACGTTTTAAATACACGTGTAAAAAGTATATAGTGGATTCTATACATATATTACGATTGAAAAAAAATCTTTATTGTCGTTTGTACAGAAATTGATGTGCTTTATACGAGATCTGCGCTCATAAAAGTATTAAAGTTATAACAATTTAAACGTGCAAAGTTGTTAACGGTATGCTTGAGTTTGTAAAGACTCTGGCTTGGTATAACTTGCGGCAAAAACAGTGTGCATGTGCATTGATGCAAATACTGTGATGAATGAATGAAAATAATGAAAATGAATGAAAGTGAAAAGAACGGATTATTACAAGAATTACTGTACAGGGAATTGTGAACAGTCGTTAAATTAGAGAAGTGTCAATTAAAGAATTCTAAATAGGTGCTAGCTATGTCTGAAACTAGTAAGATTGTTGATAAAAGTCTTTTCTACATTTCAATACATGTTCTATCAGAATCTGCAAATAAAAATGTTATACTCTGCGTTATACTCTTTTAATTGGATATATTAAGAATGGGTTTTTCAGACAAATTTACTTCCCTGGTTATTGTGTTTCACACACACACACACACACACATATATATATATATATATATATATATTGTGTGTGTGTGTGTGTGTGTGTGTGTAAAACACAATACGTCGTTCTTTGCGTGTATATATATATATATACACGCAAAGAACGACGCTTGTTTAGAAGAGTGTCCGCACAAGAGGAGGAGAAAGAACGAGCAATGAAAAATGAGGCACCTCCCTGGGATCGAACCCGGAATCATCTGATTGCCGTCAGATACGCTAACCATTACACAAAGATCCTCCAGGAATCAGAACTCGTAATTCTCCCACGTACTAGCGGAATCGAATGTCCTTTGAGTGGGGCACTTTCTCATGCCGTATATATATATATATATATATATTATATACAGGTCGTCCGATAAGTGAGTGGCGATTCTATGTCAGTTAGCATAGTGTACTAATATCTTTGATATCTAATAAATGTCTATGCTTTTTTTAAGCTAGCTTCAGATGAAATCCAAATTTTTAATTTTGCAGTAATTCATGTTTATTCCTGTTTGTTCTGGTTTTTCATTGTTTTATTTTTATTATTTCTAATTATTGGCGTTGCAATGGCTGAGGTAGACGCACGTATTGATAAAATTTGTGATCAAAGTCCCTACACATATGAAGCAAGGATATTAGCAACAACATGGTGGTATGAATCTGGAAAAACCAAGCATTGCATGAAGGTAGTACGCGAAAGGTTTGAACAAAGATTTAATGATGTGCCACCAAAGGTATTCGTAGGCGTGCATCTGCATTAAATGTTCCGAAATCAACACTGCATGATTTGATGAAAAAAGACTTGCATTTTAAAGCTTTCCGCCCAACCTCCGTTCAGTTTTTATCGCCACAAGATAAAATTGTCAGAGTTAATGCTTGTCAACAAATTCTTGAAGCTTTTCCAAGTAAAGCCGAGAGAGATCGTACTTTCTTCAGTGATGAATGTGCCCTTTATGGCGATGGCAAAAGCAAATTTTCGTTTTTTTGGTCGAAAGAAAATCCTCATTATTATGATCAAGTAAACAGTATCCCCCTCGAATCATGATATGGTGTGCAATATCAGCGCATTGTTTAATTGGTCCATTTGTGTGCACTGGTCGAATTACTTCAGGAAGTTATATCGACATGTTGGAGAACAGATTTCTACCCGCTTTAAGAAATACGAATATTCGCAACCCTATTTTTCAGCAAGATGGTGCTCCAGGACACACCGCTTTCGCTGCGCGTGAGTTCCTAGACAGAAATTTTCCTGGCAGATGGATCGGAAAGTATGGTCCTGTACCTTGGCCTCCGCGGAGTCCGGACTTGACTACCCCGGATAATACCCTCTGGGGAATCCTCAAGATGCAGATTAATGGCCGTGAAAATCAAAGTGAATCTGATCTGACAAAAATCGCAGAAGTTTGTGTTAAGTGACATCAATGAGGATAAAGAACTTTTACAAAAATGTCAGACAGGACATGGAGACGCATACAGCTTACTGTTCGTGTAAATGGCGATCAGGTTGATCCCTATGACAATTAATTATCGAATTAATTGTAAGTTTACTAATAATAAAATTCCTTCTAATAAAATTTTTATTATCCTTTATCTTTTATTTATAAATTGTTCCCGAATCGCCACTCACTTATCGGACGACCTGTATATATATATATATTTTAACTGCAAACGACACAGTATAATTAAGGCAAAGAACGACGCTTGTTTAGAAGAGTGTCCGCACAAGAGGACACTCTTCTAAACAATCGTCGTTCTTTGCATTAATTATACTCTGTGTCGTTTGCAGTTAAAAGATGTATATATATATATATATATATATAAATACATCCGCATGAGAAGGTGCCCCCTCAAGGGCATTCGATTCCGCTCGTACGTGGGAGAATTACGAGTTCTGATTCTTGGAGGCTCTTGGTGTAATGGTTAGCATATCTGACCAGCAATCGGATGATCCCGGGTTCGATTCCCGGGAGGTGCCTCATTTTTCATTGCTCGTTCTCTCTCCTCCTCTTGTGCGGACACTCTTCTAAACAAGCGTCGTTCTTTGCATTAATTATACTGTGTTGTCGTTTGCAGTTAAAAGATGTGTGTGTGTATATATATATATATATATGAAAATTATTTCACGGAAGTAACACGTGAAAAATATTTATGATGAATAAAACCACGAAGGGAAAAGAAACACAAAGCGCTTGAGCACCACTTTGTGTTTCTTTTCCCTTCGTGGTTTTATTCATCATATACATATATATATATATATATATATATACACAGTAATATAATTATATATATACACAGTATATATAATTATATATATGTATAAAATTATATATATATATATATATATATATATATATATATATATATATATATTATATATATATATATATATATATATATATATATATATATATATATATATATATATATATAATTATTTTATACAGGGTGTACATAAAGTCAGGATCTATTTTTGTGAAGCACTTGGAAATTATATGGAATTCAATCATAAAATGAAAAAGTGGTAACATTTATTAAATAATTAAGAGTAGGATTCGACGTGACGCCCATCAGTATCCCTGCACAGTTCAAATCGTTCCGCAGCATTTCTAAACACATTCTGGAGCATTTGCGGGGTTATGTTATCTGCGGCAGTTCGTATACGTGTACGTAAGTTTTCAAGACTCGTAATCTTCGTCTGATAGACGTGCGATTTGATAAAGCCCGATGCAAAGAAATCTAAAGGGGTTAAATCTGGTGATCTCGCTGGCCAAGGTCTGTTGCTTCCGCGTCCGATCCAGCGATTTGGAAAACGTCCATTTAGATAATCCTGAACAATTTTGGCATAGTGCCAAGGAGCACCATCATGTTGATAGACGACGGTACTAACAATCCTATCCCCAATCAGCTGAGGTTCAAGGAATTGCTGCAACATGTCCAGATAAATAAGCCCCGTAACTGTAGCTTCAGCAAAGAAAAAAGGACCATAACCCTTAGATTTTGTTAAACCCACCCAGACATTAACTTTAGGTGAGTCTCTTTCCCAATTTTGGACGAAATCATTCGGTCTTTCATCTGCCCAAATTCGACAATTATGGCGATTTACTTTTCTACACGTATGGAAAGTGGCTTCATCACTAAAGAGAATGTTGTCCATTAAATTATCACTCCAGATTTGTTCTACGAGATCAGCACACACAGCACTTCGTCGAGGGAAATCTTCCTCATGTAAATCATGTAAAACCTGCAAATGATAGCTTTTCTTCTGCAAATTAACTTTCAGAATTTTGTGCACAGATGACGTCGGGAGGTCGAGTCTGTGAGATGCAGCACGAACGGACGTACGTGGCTCCTCAGTAGTGCTTGCATAATACCGAAAATTTTCAATACCGGTATTTGGAGGCAATTATGCTAATGCCGGTATTATGAAAAAAATAATTTATTTTGATTTATTATGGTGCCACCCTACTAGGGGTTAAAACCGGTATTGAAATACCGGTATTGAAGAAGTACAAATAATACCGATACCGATATTATAGGTTTTCGGTATTGACAAAAATTGCTATTGTAAAATTTAGGCAATTTAGTCCACCGATAGGCAAATAAACTGTTTTTGGAGGATTCGGAGAAAAAAAAGTTTCGGGGTATTTTGCAGTTAACCTCTTTTTTTCGTTTTCTATTCCTTTCTATCAAAGAAAACTATTTATTGCACTAACTTTTATAAATTTATATTATGTATGGATCATGAGAAGAGGTTATAACAAACAAACAAAACAAACAAAACTCTTTATTGCAGACATAAATATATATATATATATATATATATTATACATAATAATTCTTATAAACCAGATTTATCGTGTTCTCGGAGACTTTAATAAGTAATGCTTTAAACTGTAACGTATTTTATCAATTTTTTCGCTTCAAACGTTTTAAAACGTATTAGATACGTTCAAAAACGTATGCACACGATTTCAAATCATCACGTTCCCAAATCCCAATGCATCGTTCTTTCTTCTTACATTTGTCACTTGGATTTTCAACATTGTAGAGTAGTTGTATAATAATATGCTAAAAAAAAATTCAAATAATATTTTTATTACAATTTAGTAATTTACTGTATAAACTTTTTCGAATAGAATGCCATCTATTTGGAGTTGGGTCATTAATTTATAGTAAATATGGTGAGTACTGCAAGTCCCTCAGACTTGTGGGAGGGTTGGTAGGGTGGCACCATAATAAATCAAAATAAATTATTTTTTTCATAATACCGGTATTAATACCGGGATTAGCATAATTGCCTCCAAATACAGGTATTGAAAATTTTCGGTATTATGCAAGCACTACACCCTACCAACCCTCCCACAAGTCTGAGGGACTTGCAGTCAATGTTCCCTCTAATATTTTTTAGTCCGTGTGCGCAAGAAATTTTCGTTGTGCGTACATTTAGATTCATGGTGAAAAATTGTGCAAACTTTTCTGAGCGCTATTATCTTCAAAATGAAATATATATAAATATTAAATACTTAATAAATATTATTTCCATAAGGTGATAGCTCGATCATTACGGTACTATTAAATGGATATTAAAAAACTCTTTGCAATATTATATACTCTTAAAAAAGAAAACATTTTATCCATTCTAAAAATATGAATAAAATAAAAAATAGTAAAATAAAATTCAACAAAATAAAGAAATAAAATAAAAATAACATTAATTCAAAATGACGATTTTAGTTATCATTTCTCAAAACAATTTTTAGCATTTAGCAATTTGCAATTTAAAATAGACTACCAAGATTAATACATGATTTTATCCACTCACAAAATAGGAATAAAATAAAAAATAATTTTATTTTTTATGAATTATGAGATAATTACTATTCGTTTTTATGCAAAAATAAGAAAGCGAAGGTTTATATTCAATGCGTTAATGTATAAAAGAAAAAAAATGCAAATACATAAAGTAAAAAAAATCCGTATTGCGTAATTGCGCGGCGTCGGCGAAGTCGAGCGAAAGGGGTTAATACTTAAAAGAGCGACTATAGAGTACGTTCATGCAAATGGTCAGACCTTGTGTGGCAGTATATTTTTTAAATTACTTCATTTACTGTCGTGACTCATGATACGCTTGAGCCTGTGCGCATTTTATTTTGCTGTGTGCGCGGGTTTCACAACGCGTGTGCGCGCGCACACGCGCACACCTTAGAGGGAACATTGCTTGCAGTACTCACCATATTTACCATAAATTAATGACCCAACTCCAAATAGATGGCATTCTATTCGAAAAAGTTTATACAGTAAATTACTAAATTGTAATAAAAATATTATTTGAATTTTTTTTTAGCATATTATTATACAACTACTCTACAATGTTGAAAATCCAAGTGACAAATGTAAGAAGAAAGAACGATGCATTGGGATTTGGGAACGCGATGATTTGAAATCGTGTGCGTACGTTTTTGAACGTATCTAATACGTTTTAAAACGTTTGAAGCGAAAAAATTGATAAAATACGTTACAGTTTAAAGCATTACTTATTAAAGTCTCCGAGAACACGATAAATCTGGTTTATAAGAATTATTATGTATATAATATATATATATATATATATATATATATATATATATATATATTTATGTCTGCAATAAAGAGTTTTTGTTTGTTTTGTTTGTTTGTTATAACCTCTTTTCATGATCCATACATAATATAAATTTATAAAAGTTAGTGCAATAAATAGTTTTCTTTGATAGAAAGGAATAGAAAACGAAAAAAAGAGGTTAACTGCAAAATACCCCGAAACTTTTTTTTTCTCCGAATCCTCCAAAAACAGTTTATTTGCCTATCGGAGGACTAAATTGCCTAAATTTTACAATAGCAATTTTTGTCAATACCGAAAACCTATAATATCGGTATCGGTATTATTTGTACTTCTTCAATACCGGTATTAATACCGGTATTTCAATACCGGTTTTAACCCCTACTCCTCAGTGATAATTCCGCGTACTGCATTCACGGTAAGATCTGACATACACGGTCGTCCTGATCTTGCTTCATCATTTACAGATCCCGTTCGTTTAAATTTGTTCACCAATTTTCGTATTGTCTTGTCTATTGGCCCCGGCTTATGAAATCTCCTTCTAAACTTCTCTCTGATGTCATTGTATTTCTTTCCCTCGATTCGCCAAATTACTATTGCCACACGCTCTTCTGTATTCATTCTAAGGGCTTCTGAAAAGAAAAATAGAAAAATATAATTATTTCACAAAAATAGATCTTGACTTTATGTACACCCTGTATATAAAATTATATTATATATATATATATACAGGGTCTGTCAAAAAAACTAAGCCAAATTCAAACCTTTATTAAAACAAAACCATTTAGCTAATTAAGTTGAATTTTATACACAATAAAGTATAGGTAACCACCTATTATCCTTTAAATTTTTATGACGATATCTTCAGAATTTTTAATTTTATTAATAATTAACTAAAAAGTGAGATCCTCCTACTTAACATGAAAATTTTTTTTTTACGATATACTGTAGATAATTTTTAGTTTAATAAAATTAAAAGAACTGCTCAATATGATTCCCTTGCATTTCTATAACTTTGTCCATGCACTCTTTTAAATGGTTTAAATTGCAGATCAGATTTAATAATCCTTCTTACGCTTGATTCTGATATTTCTAGTTCTTTTGATATTTGAGCAGGTGTCATGTGGCTACCAGGTTGATCCTCTTGACTAAGGATACGTTCCTCCACTTTCTGAATATTTTCATCTACTCTACTGATTTTGGTCGCCCACTACCAACCTTCCTTTCAATGCTTCCTGTTTCATCGATAGTTCTCAATAAGTAATCTAAACCTGATATAGTCCATCCTTTATAATCGAATTCAGAAAGTAATTTCCTTGCACTATAACCTTTTTCAACTCTATAATGCTTTATAATTATTTTATCTTCATGTGAGAATGGCATATTTAGAGGTATTCACGAAAAATTTTAAATCTAAGCAAATTCTGAAAAAGAGAAAAAAGAAGATATTACATAATGAGAAAAACTGAAATTTTCGCAATCTGTAGAAATAACCGCATAACTCCTAAAATATTTAAAATAAAGTTATAAAATTATCACAGATTATTTATGAGCCTTTTATTTATTTAGTGTAAAAAATATTTGAAATCTCTATCAAATTGTGCATTTTATAGAGATTTCAAATTGGCTTAGTTTTTTTGACAGACCCTGTATATATATTTACAGTATATATATATATATATATATATATATGTGTGTGTGTGTGTGTGTGTGTGTATGTGTGTGTGTGTGTCTGTATTGTTAACGTTATGTTGGTGTTGATAAACTTAATAGGACCATAGGATTTGAAACAAAAGCATAAAATAGCATAATATTCATGAAATGCACGATTACTATTTCTCTCATGAAGTGAAATTCCTAAGCGCTAGTTCTCTAACCTGAATAAAAATTTTTATTATGGACAAAGGAGAAATAAAATAAAAAGACATGTACTGAAACATATAATAATAATAACAACAACTAATCATCGTTACAGCTGGTTAAAGAATAAATTAAAAACAACAGAAACAGGCCTTCGGTAAAACAAGAAGATTGCGGGTGAGTGGCCAGATGTCACTATTACTTTTAGTGCGAAGGGAGAAAAATCATGTATTTATTTTTTATATTTTTAGCGATCATGTGCCTGAACTTATATATATATATATTAATATATATATATATATAGCTAATAGATAAGTACATATTTTAAAGTATATAAAACAGTTATGATGGTTAAACACTTAATTATCAACCTATCCGATTAATACTGTAGATTAAACGAATTTTAGCACTTTTCAATTGAAAGATATACATTACCCCTAT
Source organism: Bathynomus jamesi (assembly GCA_023014485.1). Lineage (NCBI taxonomy): Eukaryota > Metazoa > Arthropoda > Malacostraca > Isopoda > Cirolanidae > Bathynomus > Bathynomus jamesi. Next base: position 1,675,377 of record JAJOZX010000060.1, on the reverse strand, counting down.
AATGAAATTAAGATGTAATTTATTTAAAATTTAGTTAATGAAACTTCTTTCTAATTTCTTATAATACAAATATCTAAACAAAACATTGCTTAGGAATTAACTGTATTTAATCTGATTTTGTTTTTTGTGATATTAGCATTAATTAACATATAAAAATGAAGTGATAAAATCCGCACGCAATTGGGTAAATATATTTTTTTTGCCTTCTGTGAAGATGCTGACTTGTCTGTTGTCTGTTGTAATTTTTGAGACCTTACACATGTTCATGTAGGTCTATTAAATAGAATAGGTTGTATTTTCTCTCTATTAATCCCTTTCATGTTTGAATTATGAAATTTTATTTTAAGATTATTTCTGTTCAAGCCAAAATAACCTCTAATATTCAGATTGTAAGGTTCAAAATCGATTGTCAAGCGCGTGTTGTTATAAGTCAATTGTTGGTGTTAAAGGGTTAAAGAAAGCTCGAAACTTTGATATTTGTCAGGTCGGTACATTACTGTACTTGATTTACTCTCTTTCCGTTCTTCTTATATACATAATATATACGTTGTTTCTAAGCTACATTTACTAGCATATATATATATATATATATATATATATATATATTAGGGTGGTCCTTATTTTCGAATATCTGAATTATCATGCTCCCAACCTCTTATATGGTGGCAGTTATCACAAAAATAATCCTCATAAAATATTTCTTGAAAATATAAATTTTTATAGGTAGCTCAAACGAACAGAAATTTGCGCGCCAATTTTCCATTGCCCCATATGCATGCCGGTTAAATACGAGAAGTGTTAACCCTCTTCAGATCGAGTTGGTTTTTTACACAACTCATTAAAACTAGGTTTGTAGATCACTACGGGCCTCCACTGTACTATCCCAAGATATTTTTCAATAACATGACATGAAATTCAATAAAAAAATGTTTAGCATCTTTGTAATTTAACATTAATATGCACACTTCTACTATTTGTTGTAGGCGATAGATGGCATCCCATTACTCGTGGTATGTATGCGCTGCCTGACATACAGCGCAATGCACTACAGTTCAGTGTCTCTCTTGCTGCTACGTGAATACGAGTGTTGTGTAGCTGCTGCCACTTTACAAGCGTATTAGTCCAGGCAATTTGTAGTTAGACCTGGGCAAAATTGCTTCAGAAGCTTTCTAAACTGTTTCCAGCTCAGGAACCATTGCCAAATAACATATCCAAAATCCGACAAAATTGGACCCAGGGAACACCCCCAAAAATGAAATTCAAAATGGCAGACTGGATGTTTCCTACGAAAAAAAATATATATATAATTTACGCTTTTATTTATAGAGATACATTTGATGCTTTTTCTTTCAGTTGTAATGTTTTAAATAATTCAACAATATACAACACAACCAGTTATTACGCAAATATAATGTTATATAGCTTTTTACAGATTTTATAATCAATAATACAACAATTATTTTTTTCCCAGTTTCAAGTTATGTTCATTACAGAAGAAGTGATACCTGGTCACAAACATACAGAAATTAATCCTCTTCATCACTATCATCGGATAGATTACCGGTACTTGGGTTGTTATCGCAACCACTGATTTGGCACTCGCCACAAGCGGCTGAACAGGGCATTCCATTACGCTTGCATCCACATCTTGAAGTAGCACATTTCGTCTTGCAGGAGCAGCGGATCATGTTGAGTAGATAATTTGGAGCTGGTGGCTTGTCGCAGGCTGTAGGTAGTAGGAATTATTCTTTACATACCAACCCCACTGTTCTGCATCGATCTTCTCTTCTGTAGACTTCCAGATTAGTATTTGAAAGTATGTGCTAAAGCTGTGGTACTTTGTGGACGCATCGGTAGTGGCAAACGTTCGGGTGTAACAAAAGATTTAGCTGTAGCTACCTTTTCAACTAACATTCGATGACGTAGTGCGTTAGTGGATTCAAGTGTTTTGCAGCCATACAACAGAAGCATTGCTTTTCTTCCAGCGGCTTCAATGTCAGAGTGTTGGCAACAATCAGAACAGAATGTATTTGCAACTGAACGGAGTTCAGCCACCTTCATCAGTGTGTCGAATGCTTTGGCTTTACTGATCGAAAAAATTCTGGATGTGCTATCACAGCCCGTGAAAGCATGCACAAACAGGAGATACTTGCAGATGTCATTGCCTAACAATGATTGAATGCTGAGAATATCATACACAGGATTAGGAGATGGTCCCCGTCTTATATCGCTGCGATAGTACAACTTGAAACCACTGTCCTTGGCATGGTACAGAAGGAGAATCAGCAAGTCGGTGTCTTTCCCTATTACTGTTGTAGTTGCATTTTCTGATGAGGAAACTGCTGCACGAACGATGTCCACATCAGCATCCCCATCTGTGTTGTGAACAGTACACCCGTGCTTCTTCAACATCTCACCTATGAGGGAAATATATGCTTGCTTGTTGTTTTTATTAGCCAAGAAGTGTTCCTTCTGGCCAACAAACTTCATGCTTGGACTGAGATTCACATTTCTGCTTGTCTTGGTGCTGCGTCTTCTGTGGGTCATGTCCTTGATCGTAGGAGAGCTGCTGTAGCCATCAAAAACAATGATTGCTTTTCCATATGTTTTCAGAGTGAAATCGGCATATGAGTTGGCAATGCTGTCATATGTTTCATCTTGACGCCAGGAAACACGATGTAGTAGAGATCCACCATCCAATACGTACTGGTCTGTGCACTGAATTTCTTGAACTTCTTCCATGCGTAAAGTGTCAGTGTATTTGATTATTGCATGAGCTAGCTGAGACTTATCGGGTTTCCTCAAGATACTTCGTGATTCGAACAATGCAGGAGGATATGCACACAGTTCGTAACACATGACATCTTCAAGATTCATGTCTCCGCCAGTGGCAACAGTCATCATTCTCTGAAACAGTAGTGCAGGATCTACTTCTATATCTGAAGCATCAGTGATCACAATGGCAGAAGCAGATCCTAGTGTTTTCACTTTGTCAGATCTTTTGGCAGAATATGTAAAGGCTTGTTTCCCAATCATTTTTACGACAATGTTCGTACCGATTGAATGCAATTGATGAACGTTAACTCCAGGATCAGCAGTTAGCCCTGTTACAATGTTGCAGAGACCCGAGGTAGAATGGAATGGGGATAAGGATTCCAGACGTTGAAGTACTTTCTTCATGTCATTACTGTCCCTGATTTGTCTACTTCCCCTCATTTCCTTGTGCTGTTCACTACTTTCCAACAAAACTCTGGTGTATTCCTGCATTGCTAAGTTATAAGTGGAACACAGAGGCATAGAAAAGAGCCACGTTGTCCTTTGGATGTCTGTAAATCCACTTCCGCGTGTCAGTCCGCCTCTGCTTTTCAGGGAACGCATTAGTACTTGTTCTATCACCAGGTCTGTGCCGAGTCCGGCCCATAATCTGTCGCTTCTTCTTACCACAAACTTACCTTCCTGGAACATTTTGTTAACGGCTGGATTTTCAGAAGGAAAACTTAACATTTTCTGCAGGTACAGGTATATCGATTTCAGGTAATTGTGATGTCCGGCTGCTGCAATTATGGGGATGGTCTCCAGCATAGCTTGCAAGTGCAAATCCCACGAGCCGGTTCTGTCTGCTGTTATCAAGGAACGTGCAATGTTGATCATTCGCTGATATTCCAACCAGAGTTGACTTGTTTGCGAAGTAGATTGTAGGTCAGTTTTCTTCGCATCCAAAGTGGTAGCCATCTGAGACAATGCATTCGAAGATTCCACATCCTCAACTGATTGTTTGGCGGTCATAACATCGTCGAGCAGGTCATAAGCTTCCTTATGGAGGTCATGAGGAGTTCCATCTTCATTACGAGGGAAAACGTCTGCGACTAGTAAGGTACTAGAGCTGCATCTACTATCATATGACCATGTATCGCTCTTGAAACAGCTTTTCCAGACATCATGTGTTGCACGGCATTTGGTCCGTATATTTCTTGAAGTACTTCAGACAATCCTGAACCATTCATAAGAGTACCGACTGCTCCCAAAAGATTCATCAGAGTGTGAAATGATCCCAGCATTAAAACAATGTCCTGCAGGTCTCTCTGTTCATTGATGATTTGGGAAGCTTTCCAGAACAAAGGCTGATCAAAGGTAATAATGCATGGGACTTTTTGATCGCGTGCTATCTTGCTCAAATATAGTAATGTCGAAAATATGCAGGTCATGTCAGTTGGCGACATATCTATGATGGGAAGGAACGTGATCGACGCCACACGTGGATGTGAGACACTTGATCCACGCCACACCTGGATGTGAGACACTTGATCCACCGTGAATTGCCTGCATTGTTCCGGACCAACTTGGACCTTATCTTTCTGCTGAAGATATCTGCCAGAGAAGACTAAGTCGACTTATGGTGGCAGTGGGTACTGGAAGTTCGCTGAATGAGATGTCCCTCAACATGCTTCTTGCGTGTCTATATTCCCTAATGTCAATGGTTGCAATCTTCTTAATGTCATTGTCACCAACATTACGCCTGTGAATAGAAGGGTGGATCTTGATCTTCGGAGTTATTGCGGCAATCATACCCATTCCATGAAAGGTATTCTTCCCATCCAAAGTGCAGACATCATGATCTGCTGCTAGAAGGACCAGTGTTTTCATCAACAGTAAAAGAGCCAGACCCACTTGCCAGTGCCGCGTTTCTTTCGAATCTTGTTACTTCTGCATATGATGAACAGTAACCCAGCTGATGGAGAACGTCAATAAGGTACCTTGACCTAAAGTTGTGGTGTAGCTGAACCGACAAACCGATCTGTAGTGGACATAGTAATCCTCTAGGACGGGTTGCTTGCATAATGCTCTGCCCAATTGCACCTATTTTTCTTGAAGCATCCTGTCCCGCAAATGCTTTTGATAATAGCAATTTCAGACTGTTGGGAATGTAATCAAGAGCACTTTCTGCAGTGATGTCATTTGGAGATGGATACACATCTTTTCTAGGCGAGTCGACAGACTTGATATCACTTCTGATTATTTTTGCAGCAGCTTCTACTAGGTAAATCTTCTGTAGCTCTATATCTATATCACATTCTTTCGACTTTTTGTGATAATCTATAAGAATTTCATTAGCTGTCTCTCGTAGTGTTACTACATCTGCCTTCCCACTTTCACCTGATATTATGATCTTGTCTCCGTAATGTTCTAAATGCTTTCTCTTCATGTGCCTGCGTTCGTAGACAGAGCTCTGACTTCCTTGAAGATATTCCTCCATTTTGGAAATTAGGTCTCCAATCAACAGTTGTTCATCATCATTCTCTTCCAGGTAAGCACAGGTCTGAAGGAATGCTTGGTGTTGCTCTTCATTAGTTGGTCTCCCTTTCTTCAAATCATGATCGTCGGAGGAGTATGCGTGAGGAATGTTTTTTCCACTTCAAAAATTTACGCTGCAGGTGTGATGGTAGACACAATCTGCAGCAGGAAGATCACGAAGATAATACTCCAGATGGCCTTTTACATTAAACGACCATTCATCGCAGCGGCTTTCACAGCACCTTTTTATGGTTTCAGAGAACTCTGTAGTTCTTATTTTGACATGCTCTGATTTTGGTTTGTGTTTGGAAAAAAAGTCCACAAAGGTATCACAAAACAAACAGTGAGTAGCACTGGAAAATGCGTATTCATGAAAATGAGCACTTTTCCTTGGTATTATCTCGGCTGCGGTCTGTCGCTTCTTTATTTCAATGGTCTTTTTATCCGTAAACCTTTTCCTACATACAACGTGAACACTTATTCCAGCTGTTGCAACAACATCGCTTCCACGGCTGCGGCTGGATGCATTTATACCATCTGCTCCTTTTTGCGAGATGTGAACCACTTCCTGTCTGCTGTCCAATTTCTCCTTACAAATCACGCACAATTCTTCAGGGGTCTGCATTCTTGAAGGCGGACGCACACCGAGTCAGCCGTACACCGAGTCAGTCTGAAACAGAAAACACAAATTAATAAACTGTGTTGCAGTATTTAAAAGGAGTACATAATAACAGTTTTAAAGAAAATGACAAGCACAAATACGCAGATTTGATAGTGGGTTGTAGGAATTAAAGAGTTGTATATAATATAAGTTTATAAAGATGTAGCAATGTCCATTCTCACATACACTCCATACAGTATATTTTATTTACATTACGTGACGTCATAGTTTAATACTAGCCGCCTAATACAATTTTTAGTGTCATATAGGTTAATTTAGAAACGAAAATGTGTTTTAAAACATTTTACTGATCAAGAAAAACATCATAACTCTCTCTACAAAGCGAAATTAAAATTTATTGTATTTCGTAGGAAACTGCCAGTCTGCCATTTTAATTTCATTTTTGGGGGTGTTCCCGGGGTCCAATTTTGTCGGATTTTGGATATGTTATTCTGCAATGGTTCCTGAGCTGGAAACAGTTTAGAAAGCTTCTGAAGCAATTTTGCCCAGGTTGAAGCTATTTTTGCTCTAGATTGCCTGGACTATATCTGCTCAGTGCTTATCTGAGATAATAGGGTTAAGCGTTCATCATCCTTTGAACTTTGTTTTGCAATTTGATTAATATTTTAGGAATAGTGAATCGAAATATCTTCTGTATTTATTTAGCAAATTGTACTGTAATGATGGCAAAACACACGAGATCAAGCAATGCTGCGCTTTACCTTGTGGACAAAACGTCGGAGAAGCTGACAGGGCAAAAGCTCCCATCCATCGGAGAGGTCCTTGCAGTCTTCCTTCACAATCATCTTACGCTTCATAAACCAATTCGTGAAGCAGCCACTGATGTGATGAATGAAATTTTGGAGTTTTGGGCCCGAGTTCGAGTCCCTGTAAAACGGAAAGATCACATTGTTTAAAAAATAATGAAGTTAAACAAAGAATGGCAGCTGCTTCGAAAAAACAAGAACCGGCGTTCAGAAACCCAAATCAGGAAGGAAGAAGAGTTCAAATCTCAGATGGAGAACCTTTTCGACATCGCTCATGAAAATGCTATTCAAATGATCAAAAACCAAGGGGCTCGCCAATTCCTGCTAGCCCAACGGGAGCCAGGCAGACGTGGGACGATGGGTTCTGTGGATACCGTACTGTCAAAAACGGAGCAAAAAGTTGCAAACAGAAAAGCAGCTCAAGATATGCACCTACGGAAAGCCAAAGAAGAAGCGGAAGTATCCTGTTCTATTGGAACGCTGGCGTCATCAAGTAGCAGTAACGAACATTCTCCAGAAGATGAACCACAAGAAACCTGTGGTGGTGATACTCTTCCAAAACGAAGCCGTGGAGTGAATAACATTTTGACTCCGGCACTTGCTTCAGCTTTAGACCGTTCTTCAATCAGTGACAGAAAGGCAACAATTGTAATAGCGGAAACTGTCCGCAGTCCGGGAAATGACTTGAGAAAACTGGCCTTCAATTGTTCATCAGTAGGCTGACCATATTTCCTTGAGACAAAAACGGGACATTGGGATGGCAAAAAAGGGACGGGGGTTATGTAATATTCTGTATTCATGAAAAAGTAAGTACATAAACATATTGAACTTACAATTATTCTTCAGTGACAGAACCCATACAAAAACCCATACAAAACGGTACTGTCCCGTTCAAAACGGTACGTATGGTCAGCCTATTCATCAGTGAAGTGAGCTCGGGAGCGTCATCCTGCCAAGACAGAAGAAACTGAAAAAAAAGTAGCAGACGATATTCCCTTGATTATTCACTGGGATGACAAACTCCTAGTGGACTTCACAGGGAAAGAGCGTGTGGAACAGCTCTCTGTTCTAGTGTCTGGACTGGGAGTGCAACAGCTTCTTGGAGTCCCCAAAATTCCGTCTGGTACTGGAGAACACCAAGCACAGGCCGTGCGGGATAAGCTGCAGGAATGGGAATTGAGTGACAGAGTTGTTGGAATGAGTTTTGATACTACCGCATCAAATACGGAACATCACTCCGGGGCTTGCGTCCTCTTAGAACAAAAACTTGGAAGAGATCTCCTCTACTTGCCATGCAGACATCACATCATGGAACTTGTTTTTGGTGCAGCTTTCCAGGCCTGCATGGGACCAACGTCTGGGCCTGAAGTCCTCTTGTTCAAAAGATTTCAGCGTTTCTGGCCTCAACTGGATACGAGTCAATTTTCATCGGGTATTGACGACCAGGAAGTTGAAGCATCTACGAGAGAACAACGTCCCAGTCTGATCAACTTCGCTTTGAACCAGCTGTCACAAGATTATGAAAGGTATGACTACAAAGAGTTCCTAGATTTAGCTCTTCTTTTCTTTGGTCGAGCAGAGTCCCACGGCTTTCATCACTCTTTTAAAGCTCCTGGCGCCGTGCATCACGCTCGCTGGTTATCGAAAGTGTTGTATTCCTTCAAGATATGGATGTTCCGGAAACAGTTTAAATTAACAGCCCAGGAGGAACGCAGCCTACGGGATATCTGCGTATTCACCGTCACCACTTACATGAGGGCCTGATTCCGTGCCCCATTGCCAGCAGCTGCACCGCTGGGGGATCTGAATCTGATGAAGGCTCTGTCCAGTTATCCACATACAATGATTGCAAAGGCTACAACAGCCAAATTCAGTGACCACTTGTGGTATCTCTCTGAGAGCTTGGTTGCATTAGCCCTGTTTGATCCAGCAGTTTCCGTGGCTACGAAGAGGGCGATAATCAAGGTTATGGAGTCCAAAGAAAGAGATGAGGATGCACGAAAAAAGTTCAACAAAACAGCTTTCAAGCCGACAATGATCCTGTATGCCTTCGCCTCAAAACAATCGAAGAAGCTATTCGTTTATTTCAACTTGCCGCAGGATTTCTTGGAGAAAAGATCCTAATGACTGGAATTCCTTTCTCTCATTCCAAGACGCTACAAGAGATGTTTCTAGCATAAATGTGATCAATGATAATGCTGAACGCACAGTAGCTCTCATACAAAATTTCAACCAGAGGCATACAAAAGATGAAAAACAACTGCAGTTCCTTCTTCAAGTTGTGGCTGACCATCGCCGAAACTTTCCCGACAGCAAAAAGGAGACGTTGATTGGGCAACAGTGAATGGTTTGGCAACCATGACACCCTCGTCTTGAACGACTAATACTCAACGATATAGTTGGGAGGGACCCAAATGCCATGGTCTCATAGGGATATAGAGTAAAACTTTGAAGTCGTTGAGCTACCTCTAAATATTAATTGATTCAAATGAAATTTCTACCCAACCGCTCTTACATTATATGCCACCATTTCAGGGGATGGGAGCCACCTCTTTTCTAACCTCAAAATTAGACATGTAAATAAGGACTACCCTAATATATATATATATATATATATATATAATATATATATATATATATATATATAGGGGAAAGTTGGGTAAGACGAGCTAGTGAGGCAAGATGGAATCTTTCTCTAATATAAGTACTATTAACGCCACCTATTGGAAACCAGGTCATTAACCTCGCAGAACTGTCAGTGTTACTTTGCTAGTGAAAGAGGAAGAGCTTGTGAGTATTTTTTTTTTTTTCAAAAAACATTTTTAACATTTTCTCTATTAATTTTTAAGCTGTTATATTCATCTATAATTAATTGTAGGAAGCATTAATGTGTCTTTATTATTTATATATAAATTAAGCAAATATTTTGGTCCTATTTATACTTAAAATATCAAAGGTTCTAAAATGGCGACATAAAGTTTTAGACATTATTTATGAATACTGCATTGTGCGCACGGGGTAAGATGAGCTAAGAGGAAAATTACATACACTGAAGATGAACTTGAAAATAAAGACAGTTTTACCGAGTGTTTATTTTGCAATGAATTGTTTAGTAATTCAAAGAGTGGGGAGCAATGTTCCCTCTAAGGTGTGCGCGTGTGCGCGCGCACACGCGTTGTGAAACCCGCGCACACAGCAAAATAAAATGCGCACAGGCTCAAGCGTATCATGAGTCACGACAGTAAATGAAGTAATTTAAAAAATATACTGCCACACAAGGTCTGACCATTTGCATGAACGTACTCTATAGTCGCTCTTTTAAGTATTAACCCCTTTCGCTCGACTTCGCCGACGCCGCGCAATTACGCAATACGGATTTTTTTTACTTTATGTATTTGCATTTTTTTTCTTTTATACATTAACGCATTGAATATAAACCTTCGCTTTCTTATTTTTGCATAAAAACGAATAGTAATTATCTCATAATTCATAAAAAATAAAATTATTTTTTATTTTATTCCTATTTTGTGAGTGGATAAAATCATGTATTAATCTTAGTCTATTTTAAATTGCAAATTGCTAAATGCTAAAATTGTTTTGAGAAATGATAACTAAAATCGTCATTTTGAATTAATGTTATTTTTATTTTATTTCTTTATTTTGTTGAATTTTATTTTACTATTTTTTATTTTATTCATATTTTTAGAATGGATAAAATGTTTTCTTTTTTAAGAGTATATAATATTGCAAAGAGTTTTTTAATATCCATTTAATAGTACCGTAATGATCGAGCTATCACCTTATGGAAATAATATTTATTAAGTATTTAATATTTATATATATTTCATTTTGAAGATAATAGCGCTCAGAAAAGTTTGCACAATTTTTCACCATGAATCTAAATGTACGCACAACGAAAATTTCTTGCGCACACGGACTAAAAAATATTAGAGGGAACATTGGTGGGGAGGGGTGGGCACTGGGCAATTTAGGGCATATCATACTTTTTCGATACCGAATTTCACTCTGGCTAATATATATTTTTATGTAAAGTTTAATTCTAAGAGGGGTTTCTTTTCTGCAACTTTTCCAAAAAATCGCGTTATCATGTTCAAAATTGCGGTTTTCTGTTCTATGTTGAAATACCGAATATTCAATTGAACACAACCTCATATATTTAACCCTTTGTCGTAATTTGTTGCCATTAGACACATTAACTTTGCTTAACTCTTACACAGGTTTAATAATTACATACATAAGAAAAAAAATCTACTCCATTTGAATCTTTGTAACCATTTGGACACAGAAGGCGAAGTTCAACATTCTCTCAATACATGGCTCTGAGCAATTACGCCAGTTATAATTGTGAAGTAGAAGTGAGTGGCCGCCATTTATTTCGGTAAGTGTTTTTTGTAATTTTCCTAAGTTTAAGGGAGCAGTATTAAGGAAGCTCCCTGTTTACTTTCTTTAAGTAATATTTTTAATAACTGTGAAGAAAAGACTTTATTCAAAGTTCGTTTCGAAATGGACACAAAGTTTTCATAGAGTAAAATTTCTGTCTATGATTAATACGTGTGTCCAATTGGATACATGAAATGAATTTTTCATTACGATTGTTTTTATGTACTGTTATATATATATATATATATAAAATTTTATGTATGTATATATACATATATATAAAATTTTATATATATATATATATATATATATATATATATGCAAATAACTGCAATGACCGCGCAGTATATAAATGAATAGAAACGACATAAGTATTAAGGAACGTTTCTGCACACGAGGAGGAGAGATAACGAAATAATGAAAAATGAGGCGAGAGGAGAGAGAGAGAGAGAGAGAGAGTACTAACTACCACCCACTAATTACCTTATTAGACCTTTTTTGACTAATGGACACAAGTTATTTCATTTAGAAATGTTCTCACAAAAAAAAGATTGCTAAAAATTAAATGGTACTGAATGACAAAGGGTTAAGTTTATGTTACACCATTATTACGAATTTTAAATTAAATTTGCAATGCCAAATTCAGTTTTCTATTACCAAAATAAATATTCATTACCAAATTTAGGTTAATTTGGTAATTAAAAATGCCGGTTAGCCAACCTGATTATAACCAAAAATTATATTCCTTGTCTATATTTATGGCGAAAGAACACTAAACATACTGATATGAATTTGTTACAGATTGGACAGGAGCGAGAATAAGCACCGACTAGACGTATGGTCGAATCTGCCCCCAAAACCAGGAAAATGTCAGGTTCAAAGCTCTCGGATGTTGTGGGCCCGGGGAAGGAGTTCATTCCCAGCGAGGTGCCGACTTGGAGAGCCGTTCTTTAGAGAGGGATTCGTCTGCAGGAGGAAAAGTTCCTCATTCATGACATCCAAAGGTCTAAATACCCTATCCGAGAGATGACTGACGAGCTGGCTTCACTCGTGATGACTCAGTGGAAGAAGTCGAATGCAAAGTTCTCCCCGCCTGTGACAATCACGGAAAAATCGCTCTCATATAAGATCTTGTTGAAATGGAAGGAGATGACAGACGTTGTGAACGGGAGAGTTCTTTTGCGGCTCAGAGGGGAGTGGATGCTCAGGATGCTCCCTCAAGGCCCATGTGAACTGTAACTGTCCTTTGGAGGTGAAGATTCCTAAACTGGACCTTTAGTGGCTGTACTACCAGAGAGTGAAGACTTCCGAAGCTTCAGCAGCTTTGAGGTACAGGGTGGCAAATGTTCCGGCAGCTGCATTGCCACTGGCTTCCTGAACGACCTCATCAAGGCCGGTCATCTTTCAAAAGACAAGGCTTACTCGGCCATAGATGGCATGAAAGTCTGGACTGGAGGGCCAAGGAGGAAGTAATGGCCTCTTCAGTTGAAGCTCTCACGCAGAGGTCAGAGGAGGAGATCTCTGGGATATTCTTTGATGGCAAGCAGGCTAGGAATACAAAGGTGTTGAAATATGACGAAGTGACAGGGAGATTTCATCCCGGCAAAGTGATCGACAAGCATTACACTATCACGTGGGAGCCTCAAGGAAAGTACTTCTTCCATTTCACTCCCGAGGAACATGAGGAAGGAGAAAAGCCTGCTCATAAGATCGCTCAGGGCCTGCATGAGTGGCTTCTGGATCACGGAGCTGACGAGAGCCTTGTAATGATTGGAGGAGACTCTACCAACACCAACATGGGTTGGTCTGGAGGCGCCATAGCCCTATTGGAGAAGATGCTGGGTCGCAAGTGCCACTGGATGATCTGTCAGCTCCATGTGAACGAGCTCCCCCTGAGGCACTTAATCATCAAGCTGGACAGCCCTGTAACTCCCCGGTCAGGCTTCAGTGGGCCTATTGGAAAACTTCTTGAGAAAGTGAATGAACTTGAGGTCAACTTCAACTTCAAACCAGTGGAAGGAACTGAAGATATCATAGAACTGCCAGTAGAGATAGTCAAATCTCTCTCCACAGACCAGCACAACTGCTATCTTCTGATCAAAGCCATCAAGTCTGGAAGTCTCAGTCCACAGTTGGCTGGTCTCAAGTGCGAACCTCTGAACCAATCCAGGTGGCTCACTACTGCACAGGCCATCTTGCTGTTGTGGATGAGGGAGCACGGACTGAAGGGGGAGGTGTTGAGGAGGCTCGAGGTCCTCGTGAAGTTCTGCCTTAACTTCTACTTCAAAATGTACTACGACATCAAAGTGAAGCACCACCTCAAATTTGGTCCTGCACACGTTTTTCCAAGCCTGAGGCTGCTGAGGAACCAGACTACCGAGGTCAGTAACATCATCTCTGCTGCAGTGATAAGAAGAGCTCCACGCACATCCTGAGAACATCCTGGCTTCATTCCTGTGCAGTGAGGATGAGCATCAGAGAGCTTTTGCTGTGAGCCAGATAGAGAAGATCAGAGAAAGAAGAGACTTTGGTGATACGACAGTGAGACCCCATAAAAATCCCAAAGTCAATCTGCAAGCCACTTCACCTGAGGATCTCATCAACTGGGAGTCAGAGAATATTTACGAGCCTATTTTCACCTGCAAGATGACCTTGACTGAACTCGAGGATCTCAGGAAAACTCCACTCAAAGTGGACGCTTTCTCTGTTCATACTCAGTCCTGCGAGAGAGCTGTAGAGGAAGTCTCAACTGCTTCCCAAGCTGTGTTCGGTCACGGGAGGAGAGATGGGTGGGTGAGAGCCAGGATAGACCATCGAGAAATACTCCCAGTGTTCAGATCGAAGCGGGACATACTTAAGAGCTTTTCAGGTTCGAGTGGCTGATGAAGAGGCTGAAGCCATCGTTAATGCTCATAAGAGCTGAAAGTCCTCATAAGATCATAATATAAGATCTTATGAGGCCACGCTTTTCAGGGATCCAGGAAGAACAGGCGTGTAAACCTACACGTGGAGGTGGCAACTCTCCCGCTACTCGATCAGAATAAAGCTGGTGAGCCGCGCCTATTTTTTGAAGAAAAACTTAAAATTCTTAAGTTTTACGTGAAATCTAAACATTTTTTCAGCACCCAGAGGTGTTGAAACCCGCAAGAAAGCAAGGATGAGGTCAGAAAAGTAACTTTTAAACTAATTCATATGCAGAACAGCTGCGCGCTTTGGTTTGGGTGCCCTGAGGCTGCGTTAGGCAGCCTTCAAATCAGAAAATCGCGATTTTGACCATGAAAATGAGATTTTTCGGAAATGTTGCAAATAGTAAACTCATCTTAGAATTAATTTTTACATAAGAATACATATTAGCCACTTTGTTTTTCCAAAATTTCAACCCTGAACCCAGAGTATGATATGCCCTAGTGGGCATGCTGCAATGTACGGTATGTAAAAGGTGGGCTCATGACGAATGCGTGGCTGAAATGATAAAGACGCGCACTTTACTTGTTATTTTTGTGTTTAACTATTAAATATATTTTTATCATTCTGTAGTGGATATATTTCTTAAATATATTGTTTACTGAAAACGTTGTTTTTATTTCAAAATATTAAAGTGAGGTGAGATAGGACTGTGCAGCCCATCTTACCCCTTCCGTGGGGTAAGATGGTCAAGTTTACCTTCTTTTCTTTTAGCTATCTTAGCTCTGTGATATGCCATATAAACAAATTTAAATGTTTTAAATAAATAATGTATTAATGAATCTTTCTCGGTGTATTTTTTTAACTCTAGTTATTTATATGTAGCTGAAATTTTTAAATGTGTGTTAGGTGGCCGATCTTACCCAACTTTCCCCTATATATATATATATATATATATATATATATATATATATATATATATATATATATATCAACAGAAAGCTGATGCGTGAGAACTTTGCTACCAAGGCCGTTTCTAGTCATTAGGGGGCCCTAAGCAGTATACCCATTTGAGGCCGCACCCCTCCATCCACCAACTCACGCCTTACTACATCACCTCAGCACACACATACAAAAAAATGGCTGTGTTTATGAAAAGCAATTATGAAACAATTTTAATGAAACATTTACGTCCAAAACAACAAATATGTACTTTCAGAAGACAAACAGAAAAAAATACTCTTCATGAAATTCCTGAAAATCAGTTTATACATTATTTAGAATAAATGACACAGAACTATGTATAACAAAATAATGCAATTATCAACTACCATACAATTACTAACTCTACGATGCAATCGTGTAATAGCTAACAGTTATACAGAACAGTTTGTATCTTCAAAATTTTTGCCTCCTAGATTTTTTCTGGGCGAAATCATCAATAACATCATCATATGAAATCTCCCTGCAACGTCCTGGTTGATGCTTTTGATGCCAAGGCCACTGAGGCGATCCTGCCCCATTGATGATCTGAGGTAGTTCTTGATTAGCTTCATCTTAGAGAAGCTCCTCTCGGCTGACGCTACTGTCACAGGTAGAGTGCAGGCAATTCTTAGTGCAACCCAGAGATTGGGGTATAGTTCCTCCAGTTGCTTCTGATGAATGAAGGAGAGAAGCTCCAATGCAGTCATGTTGTGTGAAGGTAAAGTCGGCAAGTTCTTAATTTCGAGGGCCAGTTCTCTTACATCAATGTCAGAGTCAGCTCCAGAGCTCAGTATCTTAGAGAGCTTTTCACACTTGCAGGACAAGTCTTCCTTGTTCATTGTGGTGAAGTTTAGGAGAACCCCAAATATGTCCCTCACATCATCTAATGTTTTGAATCTCTCATTTATTGACCCGATGGCACAATCCACCACCACATTGAAAAATTTGACTTCCAGACTCTTTAAGGCTTCTGTAAATGGTTCGTCAGGAGCTTCTTGAGAAAAGTGCTTTTTTGTGGATCTGAGCCTCTTCTCCTTCAGCACAGCCTCCACATTCATTTCTTCACATATGTCCCTAGCTACGACTTGTGCTGCAACAAAACCTGTGTTTCTGTAGCTGGTGAGTGAGTCTATTGTTTTTGTGAGGAGGTTGACTGCCACATCAAACTGCATTGTAGGAGACTGCAGAAATTTGCGCACATGGTTAACTGCATGAAGAATGTCATACTATACTACTGTGCAAATCTGAAAGCGATAAGACCCTACCTCCTCTGCAAGTGCTTGTGCTTCAGTCCTGGCTATGGCATCTGTGGCATTGTTTCTGACTTCCAACAGGGCCTCTCTGATGTTGTGGCTCTGGTATCGCACAGCCTCAATGCTCTTAAGCCGGCTTTCCCACCTGGTTTCACTCCAAGACTTGAATGTTATGTTCACGTGCTTCTTTAGGATTGTCCATCTCTGTGTAGCTGCTGCAAAAAGGTTGTACAATTTTAGTACGTTGCCAAAGAAGCTGATGGCATCTGTGGAAGCTTTAGCTGCATCAGCCACTACAAGATTCAGAGTGTGAGCCCCACATGGAACATAGAGTGCACGACAGTTCTTCTCTAATAACCTTGCCTGAACACCTTTGTTCTTGCTCTTCATGTTCGCTCCGTTGTCATATGACTGTCCTTTGCACTCATCAAAGTGAATATTCAGTTCATCTAGTCTCTTCAGAATCAAAACTGATAAACCCAGGCCTGTACTTTCTGAAGGCTCAAGAAAGCCCAAGAAGTATTCTTTTATTTCTGGTACTTCACCCATTTTAACAGTTCTGATAATAATCGACATCTGTTCATGGTGGCTTATGTCTGGAGTGTAGTTTAAAATGAGTGAGTAATATTTAGCTTGTTTTATTTCTGCAACAATGGCATCCAAGATCTTCCCACTAATGGACTATATTGGCCACTTTCAACTCTGCTGATGTGTTGTTTCATCACTGGATCAAATTTGGCAAGCAGCTCAACCTCCTTCAAGAAGTTGCCATTGTCTCGATTGTACAGTGTAGAGGAAGACCCCCTGAAAACAAGGTTTCTCTCTGCCAGTGATTGGATTATACTTACAAACGTGTGAAAACATCTCGCCAGCGTCTTAGCTCTAACTCCATTAATGACATTTCAGTTTGGTCAATGGTCCTCCCAGTTTTTAACCGCAGTTCCAGATCCTTCCATGTTGCCATGTTATCTGCATGTTTCTGAACTATTTTCATGGCCTTTCAGAAGCGAACCAACTTCTACTGGTGTTTGAGGTTGCATAGAGGATGGTCCTGCTGTTGGTTCATGATGCTCATCAGGCTTTGCTGAGGATGGCTTTCCCAAATATTTCAGTAGTGCTCCTGAGAAGAACATAACATTACATATTCTGTTAATTTTTGCTAAAATACTCTTTCTTATCTTGTTTGATAATTGATCTGTGTGAACAGAATTTCAGGTGATGTGATCCATTAAATTTCCCATTTCGAAATATTATAAATATTACAGAGACTAGCTTACTCTACACGATTCCTGAGCACTTGCCTAGCTTGATGGTCTACCTAACCTAGTTGCCTGAACTGTAATCATAAGAATATACAAGTGGCACATCTCACCTGTGCTACTGGAAAGCTTCTCCTACTCTATTTTCTTCTTTTTCCGTATTTCAGCAAGTGATGGATAATGTAGTTTCATTTTCCAAGATGCACAAAGTCACATCTAGTTAACCACAACTAATCTGCTAAATAATAATAATCATGATAATAATAATGATGATATTAATAATAATAATAATAATAATAATAATAATGTTTTACAATACTAGAAAAATTAAGCATTTAGGGCTTATAGGCTACATAAGTGCATTAAGACAATTTGTGGTTACGAAACAACTACATATCTCTAAGGCGTGAAGCGAAAAGTGTAATAAAAAAGTCCAAGCGCGAATTTGAAATCTCCATAGCTCGTGGCAGTAAAAAAAAACCAAGCGATTCTTTCAATACGTCAATAATAGAAATCCAGTAAAAAGCGTCTTGGAGCCTTTGAAAAATGTAAACGGAGATCTAGTTTCTGAAAAAAAGGAAATGGCTACCTTGCTAAAAGAATTTTTTACGTCAGTTTTTACTATAGAAGATGTAACAAATATCCCTACGGTCACGGACATAATACCGTTTGATAATGGTAATATTTTGGATAATATAGTGGTTAGTGAAGGGGAGGTAACGCGCTATATTGATAAAATGAAAACGCGTAAATCACCGGGTCCGGATTCCATATATCCCATACAACTAAAAGAATTAAAAGATAGCATTGTTGTGCCGCTAACAAAGATTTTTAATGCGTCTATTCTGAGGGGTGCGTACCAGATAATTTCAAGTTAGCAAACGTAACACCTATCTTTAAGAAAGGCGATAAAGGTGTGGGGGGAAATTATAGGCCAATCAGTTTAACGTCTGTTGTAGGTAAGCTACTGGAATCAATAATTAGGGATCGTATAGTCGAACACTTAGAATTCCATAAGCTAGTTAGAAATACGCAGCACGGATTTAGGCGAAACAAATCTTGCTTAACTAATCTTTTAGAATTTTTCCAAAGCGTGGTTGACGTTTACGATAGACATCGGGCGGTTGATGTAGTGTATTTAGATTTTCAAAAAGCGTTTGACACCGTGCCGCACAAAAGACTCATTGAAAAAACTAAGGCTCATGGAATCAGGGGTGTAGTAATAAATTGGCTAGAAGAGTGGTTGCGAGGTAGGAAACAGAGGGTGGTCGTTGATGGAGCGGAATCGTGTTGAGCTAATGTAGCGAGTGGCGTTCCTCAGGGTTATGTATTGGGCCCCTTGCTTTTTCTTATATATATTAACGATTTAGATGTCGGCTTAGTCAGTACAGTTTCAAATTTTGCGGATGACACGAAGCTGGGTGGTAGGGCGATTAATGACGAAGATAGAGGTAAAATTCAGGAAGATCTGAATAAAGTCGTTGATTGGTCAGTCACATGGCAAATGAGATTTAACGTTGATAAGTGCAAAATTTTGCATATAGGTTCGCGTAACGGTAATTTTGCGTATAGTATGTCAGGGAAAGATTTAACAAGCGTAGAGCAGGAAAAAGATTTAGGAGTTATAGTCACTGGTGATTTAAAAGTAGCGAAACAAAGTACAGCAGCGGTCAATAAGGCGAACAAAGTGTTAGGTTTTATAGCTCGAAATTTTGAGCACAAATCGCGCGATATTATAGTTCCACTTTATAAATCATTAGTTAGACCCCATTTGGAGTACGCGGTCCAATTTTGGAATCCGCATATGCGCAAAGATATAGACAAAATCGAAGGAGTTCAAAGACGAGCAACTAAGTTGATTCCGTCGCTTAGGTCAAAGTCGTACGAGGATAGGCTTAAGGAGTTAAAATTGACAACACTCGAGACTAGGAGGTTAAGGGGTGATCTAATCCAGGTTTTCAAAATTATGAATGGGTTCGATAACGTAGATAGAGATAGCGTTTTCGAAATATCTCAATATAATAGGACTAGAAATAACGGGTGTAAGTTGACAAGTAGAAGGTTCGAGACAGCAGTTGCCAAAAACTTTTTTACGCATAGAATAGTAAATAGCTGGAATAGTTTGACGGTAGAAGTAATTAGTAGCACGTCTATAAACATGTTTAAAAATAGATTAGACGCATATGTTGATAGAAAGGATATAGTTTAAGGTAGTAAAATTAAGGCTTTCTGGGGATAGATCCCACAGCTCAACACAAGTGTTGTGGGATATAGGGAGTCAGCGTCTTTGGTTAGGGGATACTCTCTGTCCTTACACACCCCATTTAAAGAGATTCCTCTGCAGGCCGGTGCCCCCCATAGTACTGTGAGGTATTGA
Organism: Bathynomus jamesi; assembly: GCA_023014485.1. Taxonomy (NCBI): domain Eukaryota; kingdom Metazoa; phylum Arthropoda; class Malacostraca; order Isopoda; family Cirolanidae; genus Bathynomus; species Bathynomus jamesi. The sequence continues at coordinate 1,655,479 of JAJOZX010000060.1, read as the reverse complement.
AAAACTCATGATCTTCACTTGCCCCACAAACACCTTTAAATGGGAGACCCAAAATGGGTGCACACACATTTCTACATTACTGTACAGTCTTTACAGCCACACCATTAGTATAGCCGCAAAAGGGGAGAGTGCAGGAATGTTGCAATTTATTACGTAATGTTGCAATGTTGCAAAGGGGGTGGGGTGTTGCAAAAAATCCCCCCCCAAGTTGCAAAGGGTGGTGGGGGATGCTGCAGGTGCAACAAGGAAACTTAGAGGCGGCGTTATCCCCCAAGAGAAAGGAGAGAAAGGAGGAGAGGTGTTCACCTGGCAGGAGCCAAGTGCACATTAAGACTTCAACCGAGTAGGCGTTGTCTTATAGGCTCCAAATCAGCCAGTTGGCTTAGAAGGAGCCAAGGGGGGAGGGTACACCTGAAGGGGGGAGAGAGTGAGAGTATCGGCCTTTGTTGCCGATTGCAAGGGCATGCAACTTGGAGGCGGAGTTCTCCCCCAAGCTATTTTCCCCAAAGGGGTATACCTAACCTAAGAGCCCTCTAAGGGGTTTTCCCAAAGGGCCAGAAAGAGAAAGGACCAGAGGTCCTTGCTCGGCTGGGAGCCGAGCTTGTATGACTCCGTCGTCAGCCTCTCGCTCTTTTATAGACCTGTAATCCGGCTGAGTTGCCAGATAGCGCCATGTATTTAATAGAAGGCTGAGTTTCCAGTTTGTGCATATATTTTTCTAATCGAAGTCTGAGTTGCCAGATAGCAATATTTATTAAATTAAACCATATATTAATCAAAATACCACAATATATTTATATGATGTCACGAATAACAGTGGGAAAGAAACCTTACGAAGATAGGCGAAATAAACGACAATTCGAAACACACGGTCGTCCTCCCTCATTTCCCCCAAACTACTCACCCCTTCTGTGTTGGTATATATATATATATATATAAAGAATCATAATAACCGTGTCTATTTAATTTTGTCATTCCTTATATATATATAATATATATATATATAAATGGATTTTCACCTTAAAGTGAATTAAAACATTAAAAAATCACTAAACAATTAAAAGAAACGAAACCTTACGAAGATAGGTGAAAATAAACGACAATTCAAAACACACGATCGTCCTCCCTCATTCCCCCCAAACTTCTCACCCCATCTGTGTTTGTTATATATATATATGAAAAATATTTCACGAAAGTAACACGTGAAAAATATTTTTGATGAATAAAACCACGAAGGAAAGGAAGCACAAAAAAAGGTGCTCAAGCGCTTTCGTCTAATGACATCCTCAGGAACACTGAAGTAATAAAAGGTTACGGCCTATATATAGGTTACAGAAAAAAAAAAAAAAGTAAATAACATACATACACACAAACATACATATATATATATATATATACACATACATATCTACACACATACACATATATTATATATATATATATATATATATATATATATATATATACACATGTACAGGGCTATTCAATATGATTCACCCGATTTCAACTGAGAATACTTCCGTACCTATCAACCGTCCATCAACTGGGCATACACCACATGAAAGAGGAAATCTTCGAGTTTTACAAGATCACCGCGAGAGGGCTCCAAAGTCACGCCGTGGCCTAGCCTAGCAACAAACAGTCAGTGTGAAAATGGCGTCCGCACAGCAGAAGGCGTTTTGTGTGTTGCAGTTTTCGAGCTGTAAATCGGTAGTCACAGTGCCCTAGGTCACCGGATCTTACACCGTGCGACTTCTTCCTTTGGGGGTACGTTAAGGATACTGTGTACGTGCCACCGTTGCCCACATCTTTGGATGAGCTCCGAACTCGCATTGTTACTGCCGTAGAGTCAGTGACAACGGACATGCTGGAGCGAGTATGGGAGGAATTCGACTATCGTGTCAACGTTGCTCGTGTAACTAGGGGAAGTCACATAGAGCATTTATGAGGTGAGAGACAAAATTTGGACAGTTTTTCTTTTGGTTGATGTATCACAAATCTCACTGTATTTGTAACATTAAAAAATATTCTCATTTGAAATCAGGTGAATCATTTTGAATAGCCCTGTATATATGCAATAAACAGAGAAGTAAAAATAAAAATTAAAAATTAAAGATTAGAGGATTAACAAAGAGGCATACAGATTTGTAAGGAAAAATATCGATTTTTAGCACAAGATCAAATGAATTAAAAATACAAATTTATACTGGAAATCTACCCGGGTTTTAACACTTTGCCTTTTAGAGTCAAGTTTCGATATATAAAAATAAAATGAAGATTAAAAGTTAATAAAGTAGCGTACAAGTTTACCAAAGATTTAGCGTCCTACCCTTTTTATCTAAATTTGTTTTGAAGGAATTCAAAACAACAGGATCGAGTTGAAAAAGACCTTTGCTTATGTTGAAGTTATTTGAAAGTTGGATCATGGCAGACTCAAGAATATTTCTATTGACAATGTTGCTAGAATGAAATAAAACTGAAGCATTATTCCAATCAATACAGTGGGATAACTCTGACAAATGGACAAAAAGAGCACTGGACAACTGTCCTGTTCTAACGGAATATTGATGCTGTTTTATACGGCATTATCTATAAAATTGGGTCTAAACAATGTGATTCCTTTTACATAGGTCAGACGGGAAAGGATTTGCACACACGTATCAAACAGCATCAATATTCCGTTAGAAAAGGACAGTTGTCCAGTGCTCTTTTTGTCCATTTGTCAGAGTTATCCCACTGTAGTGATTGGAATAATGCTTCAGTTTTATTTCATTCTAGCAATATTGTCAATAGAAATATTCTTGAGTCTGCCATTATCCAACTTTCAAATAACTTCAACATAAGCAAAGGTCTTTTTCAACTCGATCCTGTTGTTTTGAATTCCTTCAAAACAAATTTAGACAAAAAGGGTAGGACGCTAAATCTTTGGTAAACTTGTACGCTACTTTATTAACTTTTAATCTTCATTTTATTTTTTATATATCGAAACTTGACTCTAAAAGGCAAAGTGTTAAAACCCGGGTAGATTTCCAGTATAAATTTGTATTTTTAATTCATTTGATCTTGTGCTAAAAATCGATATTTTTCCTTACAAATCTGTATGCCTCTTTGTTAATCCTCTAATCTTTAATTTTTAATTTTTTTTTTACTTCTCCGTTTATTGCATATATATTATATATATATATGTATGTGTAGATATGTATGTATATATATATATGTATGTTTGTGTGTATGTATGTTATTTATTTATTTATTTTTTTTTCTTTCTGTAACCTATATATAGGCCGTAACCCTTTATGTACTACAGTGTTCCTGAGGATGTCATTAGACGAAAGCGCTTGAGCACCTTTTTTTGTTTCCTTTCCTTTGTGGTTTTATTCATCATATATATATATATATATATATATATATATATATATATATATATATATAGAAAGAATCATAATAACCGTGTCTATTTAATTTTGTCATTCCTTATATATATATATATATATATATATATATATATATATAATATATATAATGGATTTTCACCTTAAAGTGAATTAAAACATTAAAAATCACTAAAACAATTAAAAGAAAAGAAACCTTACGAAGATAGGTGAAAACAAACGACAATTCAAAACACGATCGTGCTCCCTCATTCCCCCCAAACTCCTCACCCCATCTGTGCTTGTATATATAATAAACGAATGAACAAATCGTGCACACACACACACACACACACACACACACACGAGGAAACGATTCCCGACTCGAATCACACCTGTTTGCCCAGAGGCCTTTTTGAAATGACCGCGATTTGACCTTTCTTCCAGTCTACTCGGGATAAACCTCGCTTCACTCCAATTCTTAATTTTGCTGTTGTTATTACTTCTACAATGAAACACATTCTCGAAGCGAAGAAAATGTTTTATATTTAACGTGGATTCAGAAATACATCTCGTCAGGGAATGATTGCTCACTATTTCATCGAGATAATTAAAGCTCATATAGAGGACCTGCATTGTCTATAAGATCTGTGGCGCGTGCAGCCTTCAGAAGATGTGAACATCTGTTCTGTGGATCAGTTCAAGAAATACATCTCGTCAGGGAGTCGTTGCTCATCATAATTTCAACATAACAGGAACATTTGATTATTGATCCGTGGGTAGTATGACTGCAAAACATGTTAATGCACGATTTTTCTCTTTAGTAATAATAACAACTAGCTCTTCTGTGGATCAGTTCAAGAAGTACATCTCGTCAGGGAGTCGTTGCTCACTCTTCCACATTTCAACATAACAGGAACATATGATTATTGAACCGGATTTAAAATAACAGGATCATTTGATCCGGGGGCAGTATGACCGCAAAACATGCTAATGCACGATTTTTCTCTTTAGTAATAATAACAACTAGCTCTTCCCCGAATTGTAACAACGGATAAGAATTTCACTCCACCTTAGACCCACAGTTTAACGTGGAAACCGAATGCTCTTTTCTTTTTTTAAAATATAATTAAAGGAGTGGATATATTTATAATTTCTTTATTATAAAATGTGGAACATGCAGTCTTCAGAAGATGTGAACAGCTGTTCTGTGGATCAGTTCAAGAAATACATCTCGTCAGGGAGTCGTTGCTCACTCTTCCACATCATAATTTCAACATAACACGAACATTTGATTATTGGCCAGTTGGCTTAGAAAGCGTAAATGGCTTGTTCAGGTTGAGTTGCAAGATACCACTTTTTAACATTATTATGGAGAGTTGCCAGATACCGTTTTAATTGTATACATTATTATGGAGAGTTGCCAGATACCATTGTTCAGGTACACAGTTGCCAGATTGTACCATTTATTTTCTTAAAAGTTGGTTTAGAATTCCGCTAGTAGGTTTAGAAGGCGTAACATGATATAATTAATCAAAAGAATTAAGTAAAACAACATTGCATCATTCTGTTTATTATAAATATATAGAAAATAAATATACATTTGAATGATCAATAATAATAGAAATATGAACGAGGAATATGCATATAATCATATATCCGTCAATATAACAGTACAGGAGAAATATACACACACACACACACACACACAAATTATGGAGATATATAGAAAATAAATATACATTTGAATGATCAATAATAATAGAAATATGAACGAGGAATATGCATATAATCATATATCCTTCAATATAACAGTACAGGAGAAATATCACACAAATATGTTAAATATATAAATACATTTCACTTTTTTTTTTCAAAATACTAAACTCGCACTTAATCGAGTTTACAATTACATCATTATTGCTCTGCATTACGCAGTATATGCGGTTTAATAATATTTCACCGCTTTAAGTATAGGGAAACCTGTACTCGATATGAAGGGCTTTCATATCGTTCAGTACTATTTTTGTTCCCACTTTACAACCGGTTGGTAAGTCATCTTTAAATACGTCTAGAATACAATCAAAAGCACGCACAAAGAGTTCATCGTTAGCTACATTATTAAACACAATTTTACAAACACGCTTTTCCAATCGAGGGTTTATTTCTACCGACCCGAGCTTTTCAATCGTGAACTCGTCTTCACTCAACATAACGGCAATTGAAATAATCTTCTAAATCGTTACGACAACTGCTCGTTATATAAAGAAATAGTTCTTCAGGGTGAACGGTGTAGGTGAGCTCAGCCTTGTACCGATCAATTGCTTTGTACCAAAGTTCTTGGTATTTCAAAGAGTCTAAACTTTTTAAATAAACGTCCAGCTCTAGACCATTCTCACCTTGTTCAGCCCTACACTCGGTAAACCCATCGAGCAGAGCGGTGTATGCGTATTCAAGTACTGTATCAAAATAAAGCATATCCGTAACACGTGCGTTTAATATAGGTTTCAGCTTGCGGAATCTGACGATTTCAAACATTCTGTCGAGGATGAAACGGTTTCGCGTAGGAACAAGAGCGTTATTATCAGAAGCATTCTTCCACATCAGCCGTATATCAATGCATGGCCGATCGTTATTTATACACAACGTACATACAACGGCGTATGAGGGTGCGTCACTAATCTGCTCTCTTCTTGTACCTACGTTAGCAGGTATTTTATAACGATCTTCACTCCACTTCTCAACTATCACGAATATTCTATCCATCTCCGCGACACTTAAATAAACCCGTTTGTTTGTTTGTCTACATTCCGTTTCCAGTACATACAGTAGCTAACGGTACCGGATTTACGCCTGAACACGCGCAACGATTTCGTCACGGACACATCGTACGAGGCGTTGAGAATGCTGCTCAAAGGAAGTTCCATCGTATTCGAGGAGCGCGCGTCCACTCGGTTCAAGCTCTGAGATAAGTATGAGCCGTACGAGGCACGCAGATAGGCAGGAACGGTTCGATGGTCGGCTGACTCGATGATACGTAAATGGGCTTGTTCGAACTCGTATGATCCGCGAGTCGCACCATAATCGTGCGGCGAATTGTTGTACATATTGGGTAGGTGTTTTTCCGCTACAAGAATTAATTTCGGTTTTATCACTACCAGACTACGCACCAGACAGTTTCCCTCAGGATAATTTTCACGAACTAGGCATATTTTATAATGTTTTACTAAACATCTTCACACTCCGGCGCACTATTTGAGAGGAACATATGCTCATATTTTTCCTTTCTGCTCAGCAAACGATACTCGTCTCTAAAGTCTGCTAAAAACTCACGCAGGGCACTAGCCACAACCTCACTACGAGCCTCATCATGATATACATTAATATAGTGATAAAAATACTTAAGATTGTCCATGATGACGACATTTACATTTTCAACCGAAGTGTACGAGTTAACAATAGACACATCAATGATTATATTCAAGACTTATATATTTAAAAACACGTGATAAATAAGTTAACAATTGAAATTATGTTAACACAAGAAATAACAGAAAACACAAGAAAAAGCAAATGCATAGATTTGGTGATCACAAACAACAGTAACCTAATACTTTAAAGAAAGCATTCTATTAAATACTTTTAGCACATGTTCACGAATTAATACCGGTTTTAAAATAGATTCGAGACGAAGACCGTCTGGACTGATTTTATAGAAATTCAAGGATTCCAAGTTGATCACCGGAGAAGATTAGGCAAGGGAATTTCCAGGTAGTAGCATGAATCACGTTGCTGTTCTTTCACCTGTGTACACACACACACACACACACACCACACACAAAGGAGAAAGTGAAACGCTAATTGAAAAATGATTTATTTAATAAACGAAATATTCAAGCTATATATATTTACAAACACGTGTAATAAATAAGTTAACAATTGAATTTCTGTCTTAACATAATTTCATTTGTTAACTTATTTATTACACATGTTTTTAAATATACATAGCTTGAATATTTCGTTTATTAAATAAATCATGTTTCAATTAGCGTTTCACTTTCTCCTTTGTGTGTGTGTGTGTGTGTGTGTGTGTGTGTGTGTGTGTGCACAGGTGAAAGAACAGCAACGTGATTCATGCTACTACCTGGAAATTCCCTGCGTGGAGCTTGATAATGACGTCAGAACGACATTGTATAAAGGCAGGCGAAACTTTCACTTTAACTCATTACAAGATTGGAAATAGAGGATAGAGTCGTGTTAGTTAGCTCTCTGTGCCTTGACCAATTCCTAGGTGGTGAACATGATATCTGACGTTCCAAACGGGTTTGAAGCACACAAGTTGATAAATATATCGCTCGGTAAAATTGCATCCAGACGTTCCAGAAGAGCTGGTGCATCTTTGCATAAATCATTATTAGTTGCCACTGTTACATAAAGCCCGTTTTGTTTACTTAGAAGCAGCACATAATTACCTCCACACAATATTTTCCCCGCCACAAGGGCAACCTGAGGAGATTGTCCCCGACCCACCTCAAGCGCCCGCACCATTACCTGAAGTGTCCGTTACCCCAGTGAGCCCTCTCGATTGTGGTGTCAATAATATCAACCAAGATGATTATTCACCCATTGAATGCATTAGTGAAGAGTGTAAATCTAGATTAGAAGACAACGACTGTGAAGTAGACTCGAGCAGTGAATATGGTTGCAACGAAACCTTGCACCATACCAGAAAAAGACGGAGAGTTTCTGATCAGGAAACAAAGGCTGCAGTTTACTCAATTTTACCAAAACGAATCAAAGATAATTTAGAACATGAACAATGCTCAGGCTGTTATTTTAGCGACTAAAATTTTGTGTTGATGTGGATTCGATCTTACCTCTTGTCGGTGTTCTGAGCAGACAGGCAAACGACGAGATTTTGCAGCATGGAAGATGACTACATAACTTCTCTCGTGATCAACTTGGAATCCTTGAATTTCTATAAAATCAGTCCAGACGGTCTTCGTCTCGAATCTATTTTAAAACCGGTATTAATTCGTGAACATAGGCTAAAAGCATTTAATAGAATGCTTTCTTTAAAGTATTAGGTTACTGTTGTTTGTGATCACCAAATCTATGCATTTGCTTTTTCTTGTGTTTTCTGTTATTTCTTGTGTTAACATAATTTCAATTGTTAACTTATTTATCACGTGTTTTTAAATATATAAGTCTTGAATATAATCATTGATGTGTCTATTGTTAACTCGTACACTTCGGTTGAAAATGTAAATGTCGTCATCATGGACAATCTTAAGTATTTTTATCACTATATTAATGTATATCATGATGAGGCTCGTAGTGAGGTTGTGGCTAGTGCCCTGCGTGAGTTTTTAGCAGACTTTAGAGACGAGTATCGTTTGCTGGGCAGAAAGGAAAAATATGAGCATATGTTCCTCTCAAATAGTGCGCCGGAGTGTGAAGATGTTTAGTAAAACATTATAAAATGTGCCTAGTTCGTGAAAATTATCCTGAGGGAAACTGTCTGGTGCGTAGTCTGGTAGTGATAAAACCGAAATTAATTCTTGTAGCGGAAAAACACCTACCCAATATGTACAACAATTCGCCGCACGATTATGGTGCGACTCGCGGATCATACGAGTTCGAACAAGCCCATTTACGTATCATCGAGTCAGCCGACCATCGAACCGTTCCTGCCTATCTGCGTGCCTCGCACGGCTCATACTTATCTCAGAGCTTGAACCGAGTGGACGCGCGCTCCTCGAATACGATGGAACTTCCTTTGAGCAGCATTCTCAACGCCTCGTACGATGTGTCCGTGACGAAATCGTTGCGCGTGTTCAGGCGTAAATCCGGTACCGTTAGCTATGTACTGGAAACGGAATGTAGACAAACAAACAAACGGGTTCATTTAAGTGTCGAGGAGATGAATAGAATCTTCGTGATAGTTGAGAAGTGGAGTGAAGATCGTTATAAAATACCTGCTAACGTAGGTACAAGAAGAGAGCAGATTAGTGACGCACCCTCATACGCCGTTGTATGTACGTTGTGTATAAATAACGATCGGCCATGCATTGATATACGGCTGATGTGGAAGAATGCTTCTGATAATAACGCTCTTGTTCCTACGCGAAAATGTTTCATCCTCGACAGAATGTTTGAAATCGTCGGATTCCGCAAGCTGAAACCTATATTAGACGCGCGTGTTACGGATATGCTTTATTTTGATACAGTACTTGAATACGCATACACCGCTCTGCTCGATGGGTTTACCGAGTGTAGGGCTGAACAAGGTGAGAATGGTCTAGAGCTGGACGTTTATTTAAAAAGTTTAGACTCTTTGAAATACCATGAACTTTGGTACAAAGCAATTGATCTGTACAAGGCTGAGCTCACCTACACCGTTCACCCTGAAGAACTATTTCTTTATATAACGAGCAGTTGTCGTAACGATTTAGAAGATTATTTCAATTGCCGCTATGTTGAGTGAAGACGAGTTCACGATTGAAAAGCTCGGGTCGGTAGAAATTAACCCTTGATTGGAAAAGCGTGTTTATAAATTTGTGTTTAATAATGTAGCTAACGATGAACTCTTTGTGCGTGCTTTTGATTGTATTCTAGACGTATTTAAAGATGACTTACCAACCGGTTGTAAAGTGGGAACAAAAATAGTACTGAACGATATGAAAGCCCTTCATATCGAGTACAGGTTTCCCTATACTTAAAGCGGTGAAATATTATTAAACCGCATATACTGCGTAATGCAGAGCAATAATGATGTAATTGTAAACTCGATTAAGTGCGAGTTTAGTATTTTGAAAAAAAAAAGTGAAATGTATTTATATATTTAACATATTTGTGTGATATTTCTCCTGTACTGTTATATTGAAGGATATATGATTATATGCATATTCCTCGTTCATATTTCTATTATTATTGATCATTCAAATGTATATTTATTTCTATATATCTCCATAATTGTGTGTGTGTGTGTGTGTGTGTGTGTGTGTGTATATATTTTTTTGATTATAGCATATTCCTCGTTCAATATTTCTATTATTATTGATCATTCAAATGTATATTTATTTTCTATATATCTCCATAATTGTGTGTGTGTGTGTGTGTATAATTCTCCTGTACTGTTATATTGACCGATATATGATTATATGCATATTCCTCGTTCATATTTCTATTATTATTGATCATTCAAATGTATATTTATTTTCTATATATTTATAATAAACAGAATGATGCAATGTTGTTTTACTTAATTCTTTTGGTTAATTGTATCATGTTACGCCTTCTAAACCTACTAGCGGAATTCTAAACCAACTTTTAAAAAAATAAATGGTACAATCTGGCAACTGTGTACCTGAACAATGGTATCTGGCAACTCTCCATAATAATGTATACAATTAAAACGGTATCTGGCAACTCTCCATAATAATGTTAAAAAGTGGTATCTGGCAACTCAACCTGAACAAGCCATTTACGCCTTCTAAGCCAACTGGCAAATAATCAAATGTTCGTGTTATTTTGAAATTATGATGTGGAAGAGTGAGCAACGACTCCCTGATGAGATGTATTTCTTGAACTGATCCACAGAACAGCTGTTCACATCTTCTGAAGACTGCATGTTCCACATTTTATAATAAAAAATTATAAATATATCCATTCCTTTAATTATATTTTTTAAAAAGAAAAGAGCATTCGGTTTTCCACGTTAAACTGTGGGTCTAAGGTGGAGTGAAAACCTTATCCGTTGTTACAATTCGGGGAAGAGCTAGTTGTTATTATTACTAAAGAGAAAATCGTTCAATAATCAAATGTTCCTGTTATGTTGAAGTGTGGAAGAGTGAGCAACGACTCCCTGACGAGATGTATTTCTTGAACTGATCCACAGAAGAGCTAGTTGTTATTATTACTAAAGAGAAAAATCATACATTAACATGTTTTGCGGTCATACTACCCACGGATCAATAATCAAATGTTCCTGTTATGTTGAAATTATGATGAGCAACGACTCCCTGACGAGATGTATTTCTTGAACTGATCCACAGAACAGCTGTTCACATCTGAAGACGGCATGTTCCACATTTTATAATAAAGAAATTATAAATATATCCATTCCTTTAATTATATTTTTAAAAAAGAAAAGAGCATTCGGTTTCCACGTTAAACTGTGGGTCTAAGGTGGAGTGAATACCTTATCCGTTGTTACAATTCGGGGAAGAGCTAGTTGTTATTATTACTAAAGAGAAAAATCGTTCAATAATCAAATGTTCCTGTTATGTTGAAATGTGGAAGAGTGAGCAACGACTCCCTCACGAGATGTATTTCTTGAACTGATCCACAGAAGAGCTAGTTGTTATTATTACTAAAGAGAAAAATCATACATTAACATGTTTTGCGGTCATACTACCCACGGATCAATAATCAAATGTTCCTGTTATGTTGAAATTATGATGAGCAACGACTCCCTGACGAGATGTATTTCTTGAACTGATCCACAGAACAGCTGTTCACATCTGAAGACTGCATGTTCCACATTTTATAATAAAGAAATTATAAATATATCCATTCCTTTAATTATATTTAAAAAAAAAAAAAAAAAAGAGCATTCGGTTTCCACGTTAAACTGTGGGTCTAAGGTGGAGTGAATACCTTATCCGTTGTTACAATTCGGGGAAGAGCTAGTTGTTATTATTACTAAAGAGAAAAATCGTGCATTAGCATGTTTTGCGGTCATACTACCCCCGGATCAAATGATCCTGTTATTTTAAATCCGGCTCAATAATCAAATGTTCCTGTTATGTTGAAATGTGGAAGAGGCAACGACTCCCTGACGAGATGTATTTCTTGAACTGATCCACAGAAGAGCTAGTTGTTATTATTACTAAAGAGAAAAATCGTGCATTAACATGTTTTGCGGTCATACTGCCCCCGGATCAAATGATCCTGTTATTTTAAATCCGGTTCAATAATCATATGTTCCTGTTATGTTGAAATGTGGAAGAGTGAGCAACGACTCCCTGACGAGATGTACTTCTTGAACTGATCCACAGAAGAGCTAGTTGTTATTATTACTAAAGAGAAAAATCGTGCATTAACATGTTTTGCAGTCATACTACCCACGGATCAATAATCAAATGTTCCTGTTATGTTGAAATTATGATGAGCAACGACTCCCTGACGAGATGTATTTCTTGAACTGATCCACAGAACAGATGTTCACATCTTCTGAAGGCTGCACGCGCCACAGATCTTATAGACAATGCAGGTCCTGTATATGAGCTTTAATTATCTCGATGAAATAGTAAGCAATCATTCCCTGACGAGATGTATTTCTGAATCCACGTTAAATATAAAACATTTTCTTCGCTTCGAGAATGTGTTTCATTGTAGAAGTAATAACAACAGCAAAATTAAGAATTGGAGTGAAGCGAGGTTTATCCCGAGTAGACTGGAAGAAAGGTCAAATCGCGGTCATTTCAAAAAGGCCTCTGGGCAAACAGGTGTGATTCGAGTCGGGAATCGTTTCCTCGTGTGTGTGTGTGTGTTTGTGTGTGTGTGTGTGTTTGTGTGTGCACGATTTGTTCATTAGTTTATTATATATACAAGCACAGATGGGGTGAGGAGTTTGGGGGGAATGAGGGAGGACGATCGTGTGTTTTGAATTGTCGTTTATTTTCACCTATCTTCGTAAGGTTTCTTTTCTTTTAATTGTTTAGTGATTTTTAATGTTTTAATTCAATTTAAGGTGAAAATCCATATATTATATATATATATATATATATATATATATATATATATATATATATATAAGGAATGACAAAATTAAATAGACACGGTTATTATGATTCTTTCTATATATATATATATATATATATATATATATATATATATATACATACACAAACACAGATGGGGTGAGAAGTTTGGGGGAATGAGGGAGGACGATCGTGTGTTTTGAATTGTCGTTTATTTTCACCTATCTTCGTAAGGTTTCTTTTCTTTATTTGTTTAGTGATTTTTTAATGTTTTAATTCACTTTAAGGTGAAAATCCATTTTATATATATATATAAGGAATGCCAAAATTAAATAGGCACGGTTATTATGATTCTTTCTATATATATACAAACACAGATGGGGTGAGAAGTTTGGGGGGAATGAGTGAGGACGATCGTGTGTTTTGAATTGTCGTTTATTTTCACCTATCTTCGTAAGGTTTCTTTTCTTTTAATTGTTTAGTGATTTTAATGTTTTAATTCACTTTAAGGTGAAAATTCATTTATATATATATATATATATATATATATATATATATATATAAGGAATGACAAAATTAAATAGACACGGTTATTATGATTCTCTCTCTCTCTCTCTCTCTCTATATATATATATATATATATATATATATATATATATATACAAACACAGATGGGGTGAGAAGTTTGGGGGGAATGAGGGAGGACGATCGTGTGTTTTGAATTGTCGTTTATTTTCACCTATCTTCGTAAGGTTTCTTTTCTTTTAATTGTTTAGTGATTTTTTAATGTTTTAATTCACTTTAAGGTGAAAATCCATTTATATATATATATATATATATATATATATATGTTAACCCCTCCGTCTATGGCCCTGGGGTGGTTCGGATCGACGGGGGTTCTAGTTAGGAGGCAAGCAACGGATATTTCTTCTATAACATTCTAATTCTTTTCGGTCGCCTCTTGTTAAACTCTTGGCTACAGACTCGCCAGTCTGTTATGCCAATATCTTCTATGGTGCTTGGGTTGTCTTTTAATTTGGGCAAAGGGTCGCCAATTTTTAATTCTTCTCTTTCTATAATACTCTGATACTTTCTCTGATACTTTCTCTGATACTAAACTTATCGATTTTTCTTTTATAACATATCGACTTAACTGACTAAGTTCTTCTGAAGAGAGCACGGCTCGAAGGGGAAAATAAAAAGTTTCTCTTACATTTAGTTTACTTCTCAAAATGTACAGGTAGTGCTCTGAATTTACAGGGGTAGAGGTTCGACCTCTTTCGACCATGGCTCAGGCCGGAATCTAAAAATATTAAGGAGGCAAGGGGCCTCTGCCCCCTCCTCGCAGCAAGGCTGCTAACAAAGGAGTCCTAATGAAGTGCTATAATGAAGTACCGCTATGAAGTGACTTAATCAAGTGCTCTAATTTTACAAATACATGTATAATATAAACCTAAATGTTGGGGGACGGAAGTTGAAGGTTAAGTTCCCCCCTTTTAAACACATGATCAGATGTTTGAAAGATTCCAAATAAAAATTTAAAAAATAAAAATAAAAACTAATCGTATATTTTTGCCGAATCTTCATTTCTGAAGGCGATATCATTTCGTAATAGTACATAGGTACAATTTAAGTACACCACTGAGCACATTTTCGTTTTGGTCTATTACAATTATGATTACAATTACCAATTAATTCATATTCACTTATTGTTTAATTACAGTTCTACTAAAGTACATTCTTACATTATAAATTAAATCATTACATTTAATTACAGTTTCATTGAAGTACATTACGTCGTTTACCATTCTTACAGTGTTTTTATATATTTATATATGGTTATAATATATGGTTATTATATATGGTTATTAGTACAACACAAGTACATGAGCACATACGAGATAATTTATTTACGAAATAATATGTTATAATGTTATAAATTTGAAATCAGAGCGAACGGAGGTATTTATCTTAGAAGCGTTCGATTCTGTCGTAGTGAGCGGAATTTGATAACATACTAAGCATTTATGAATATCTTGAGGGGTGAACGCACTTGAAAAAAAATAATAAAAAAAACAATACGAGAACGTATTTGAGCGTTTTCGAACGAATGCAAAAGTTTTGCATTTCACAGATTGACACGAGTAAAAATGAATATTTAATAAAATTTATATAGAATAATGATCAAGGGAAATTAATGACGGAAAAATGTGACGTATGGATGAATATGGTTGAATAATAATACTTATACTACATAACACCACAACATTATTACTAAAGAATTTACCATACATTGAATACGGAAGATGTCCAAATACTAAGAACGTGATTCAGTGTACAAAGTATGGGAAACGTAAAGAGAATAAAGTTATTTTATGACGTCCTAGTGTATAAGTCATTATTAGAAAAGATGAATTAGAAAAATACAGTAATGAATAAAGACGTACAAATCGAAATTCTATCCAAAACTCGCTTAGGCGATTTTGGCTTCTTATGTAAAAATGAACATTCAAACATAAAAACTATACGAACATAAGTACTGCATGAAGACAATGAATCCATATAATGATGGTGTAGGAATTGTTCATTGTTCAATTTTTACATATATATATATATATATATATATATAAGGAATGACAAAATTAAATAGACACGGTTATTATGATTCTTTCTATATATATATACAAACACAGATGGGGTAAGTAGTTTGGGGGGAATGAGGGAGGACGACCGTGTGTTTTGAATTGTCGTTTATTTTCACCTATCTTCGTAAGGTTTCTTTTCTTTTAATTGTTTAGTGATTTTTTAATGTTTTAATTCACTTTAAGGTGAAAATCCATTTATATATATATATATATATATATATATATATACACAGGGTGTCCGAGAATTATCTGTACAATTTTTGGCTGTTATTAAAAGTCAACCATGAAGTGCAGAAATTCCAGTGTTGTACCATTTTACAGAGAATCTCATTAAGTTTTTTCTGATACCAAGATTTGACAAGTTTTTTAGAAATTCCAGTGTGTCCGAACATTATCTGTACAATTTCATCTTTTAATAAAATTCTTGATAACACACGTAAAATTCTTAAACAAGATTATTTAGAATCTGTATTTTCAAAAGTTTCTTTTATTAAAGTAACGTTGTTACAAACTTTCGATATGTGCACCATTAGTGATTCGCAAAACATCCAATCGATACTCCAAATGTTGCCATGTACGCTGCAGCATATCCACATCAATTCGCTCAATAGCAGCTGTGATTCTTGCTTTTAAATCATCAATGTCTGTCACCCGCGTACATTTCTAAAAAACTTGTCGAAACGTGGTATCAGAAAAAACTTAATGAGATTCTCTGTAAAAAGGGACAACACTGGAATTTCTACACTTCATGGTTGACTTTTAATAACAGCCAAAAATTGTACAGATAATTCTCGGACACCCGGTATATAAGGAATGACAAAATTAAATAGACACGGTTATTATGATTCTTTCTATATATATATATACAAACACAGATGGGGTGAGTAGTTTGGGGGGAATGAGGGAGGACGACCGTGTGTTTTGAATTGTCGTTTATTTCGCCTATCTTCGTAAGGTTTCTTTCCCACTGTTATTCGTGACATCATATAAATATATTGTGGTATTTTGATTAATATATGGTTGAATTTAATAAATATTGCTATCTGGCAAATCAGTCTTCGATTAGAAAAATATATAGCACAAACTGGCAACTCAGCCTTCTATTAAATACATGGCGCTATCTGGCAACTCAGCCGGATTAGAGGTCTATAAAAGAGCGAGAGGCTGACGACGGAGTCATACAAGCTCGGCTCCCAGCAGAGCAAGGACCTCTGGTCCTTTCTCTTTCTGGCCCTTTGGGAAAACCCCTTAGAGGCCTCTTAGGTTAGGTATACCCCTTTGGGGAAAATAGCTTGGGGGAGAACTCCGCCTCCAAGTTGCATGCCCTTGCAATCGGCAACAAAGGCCGATACTCTCTCTCTCTCTCTCCCATTCAGGTGTACCCTCCCCCCTTGGCTCCTTCTAAGCCAACTGGCTGATTAGGAGCCTATAAGACAACGCCTACTCGGCTGAAGTCTTAATATGCACTTGGCTCCTGCCAGGTGAACACCTCTCCTCCTTTCTCTCCTTTCTCTTGGGGGGATAACGCCTCCTCCAAGTTTCCTTGTTGCACCTGCAGCATCCCCCACTCCCCTTTGCAACTTGTTGGGGGATTTTTTTCGCAACACCCCACACCCCTTTGCAACATGTTGCATAACACCCCCACCCTAATTTGCAACATTGCAACATTACGTAATAAATTGCAACATTCCTGCACTCTCCCCTTTTGCGGCTCACACCTACTTTTCCTCGTAAGTGTATATATTGTAATGTATATGGTTGTAAATTTTGACTTGGTCCGCAATCGATATGGACCGTGACTTGATGGATACCGTAATGAAATTGACTGGATTCTTTGGATCTGATATATTTGCATGTCCGTTATAAATAGATATAGAGTGTAACATATTTGTGGAAAGTAGTCTATTATGACTTGATCCTCTGGATCCAGAGATTCTATCTTTAGTTTTAAATCGATAATTAATTAGTTTTAAATTGATAATTATTTAGTTTTGTAAAAATTGGTCGTTGCCAATTTACCAGCAGTTTTTACATCAATTTCTTATGTTCTTGTGGTTCGGAACCCACGTAAAATTGTAGGTCCCCTCCGCCACCACGGAGGACATACACAATACACGATTACGAACACAGTTAGGTAGACCAGCCATGAGTGGATCCTAGGGTCTTTGTTGGTCTGAAACAGTATAACATTATATAACAATAAGAATAAAGTTAAATAATATAGAAATAAGCTCTCACAATAGTTATTTACACATAACGACCAAAACGTTTCGTTTGTCTCCGTTTTATCACATTTGTCTCATACAAAAACTTTAATTAATACGATAATAATAATAATAATAATAATAATAATAATAATAATAATAAGGATAATAATAATAATAACAATAATATTAATAAAGGATTTACATTTAATTTCCAATATTCTGAATAGTTTTTTATTTTCTGTACTGAGTTTCTTAATAATAATTCTAGATAAGAATTTGCAGTATGCTAAGAATACTGTCTTCATTTTTTCTTCTGCTGACGCGTTTCGTTCATATACTTTGAACATCTTCAGAGCTTTATACATAGGCTGACCATATTTCCTTGAGACAAAAACGGGACATTGGGATGGCAAAAAAGGGACGGGGGTTATGTAATATTCTGTATTCATGAAAAAGTAAGTACATAAACATATTGAGCTTACAATTATTCTTCAGTGACAGAACCCATACAAAACGGTACTGTCCCGTTCAAAACGGTACGTATGGTCAGCCTATTTATACATAATTTTAAAGTAAAATGGGTTATATATATATTTTCTGATTGTAAATTTGATACAATTTCAAATTAATTTAAGAATATTCGAAAGTTCATTAAATTTTATATTAATTTTCGGTTTTTTGATTTTAATGTAAAAGGCTTCGGCAATTTTTAGTTTTTGTACGTTATGTGATGAGTATAAGATTTGAAAATTTTGTGAGATATTTTTTAAATTTAATATTTTATGATCTATTCTGTAATGTTCGTTAATTTTACTTGGACGATATTTATGTTGGTATGCTCTCTCTTTAATGTGGTTTGTGGTGTAACCAATGTAAGTCGACGTACAGTCAACTACAGGACATGTAAATTGGTACACCACATGATGTTGCTTATCAGGGTTTTTGTTGCGTGTCGAAAAATGGCTTGATAACTTTTTGTTTTTATAGTATATGTTAACATTGATAGTTTTTTCTTTATCCATTGGTTTTATGTGCCTCTTTAATATATTGTTTAGACATTTTTCTTCATGTTTTAGTCTTGTTGGGTTTCTTGTTTCGAAGTAAAATTTTATACAAGAAAATTTTATACAAGAAACCCAACAAGACTAAAACATGAAGAAAAATGTCTAAACAATATATTAAAGAGGCACATAAAACCAATGGATAAAGAAAAAACTATCAATGTTAACATATACTATAAAAACAAAAAGTTATCAAGCCATTTTTCGACACGCAACAAAAACCCTGATAAGCAACATCATGTGGTGTACCAATTTACATGTCCTGTAGTTGACTGTACGTCGACTTACATTGGTTACACCACAAACCACATTAAAGAGAGAGCATACCAACATAAATATCGTCCAAGTAAAATTAACGAACATTACAGAATAGATCATAAAATATTAAATTTAAAAGATATCTCACAAAACTTTCAAATCTTATACTCATCACATAACGTACAAAAACTAAAAATTGCCGAAGCCTTTTACATTAAAATGAAAAAAAACGAAAATTAATATAAAATTTAATGAACTTTCGAATATTCTTAAATTAATTTGAAATTGTATCAAATTTACAATCAGAAAATATATATATATAACCCATTTTACTTTAAAATTATGTATAAAGCTCTGAAGATGTTCAAAGTATATGAACGAAACGCGTCAGCAGAAGAAAAAATGAATACAGTATTCTTAGCATACTGCAAATTCTTATCTAGAATTATTATTAAAAAACTCAGTACTGAAAATAAAAAACTATTCAGAATATTGGAAATTAAATGTAAATCCTTTATAAAGACATAGGCTGATATCGACTTTCTAAAATAATATTAATAATAACTTCAGCTATATTCCTATTCTTGCCCACTGAGCTATGACCTGGGAGCCTGTCTAGGGGCCCCCTAGTAGCAGCGGGGGCCCTAAGCGACCGCTTAGTCTGCTTAGGCCAGGAAACGGCCCTGGTTGCTACCCTGTATGCCAAAATAAGTATTCTCTTCATCTTCCTTCAACACTCTGGAATTGTTGTCGTGCGGCCTGAAGTGGTGTAGGGCGTAGGCGTGGTTAAAACGCTACGGGGTCAACGAAGGCAACGGGAGCGGCAGGCGGGGCGCGGCGGAAGGCGAGATTATGATAGATCACCGAGAAGTTATATCAATTTTATATATAGCTCATAAAAGGAATCATGAAATTTTTCCTTTCCTCCTCAACTCGTCTACTCTTATGCTAGGTTAGGTTAACCTAACCTACCCCTGCCTCAAATACATCTCGTCTGCGAATGTATGTTTTTGCTTGCTCGTTTGTTGTTTGTGTTTGCTTGTTTGTTTGTTTTTCTTTTTGATTGTTTTTGTTTTTTCTTTGTTTATAAACCTTCAAATACCTCTCATGAAAAACCGTGAGGAGCTCGTGATGTCTTCATCATCATGCCAAAATGCACCTCATAAACGATCGTGAGAAACTCAAGGGGCAAATTCTCAAATAGATCCATTCTGTCTCCTCATATGCGCACATACTACTAGAGCAATAAGCTTGACAGTGAAATGAGGAATCATCGCACGGAACATTTGAAAGGTTAAAAGCTGAAAGGTGTATATATATATCATATAACTTTGTTGAATGGTTTGTTCTTAGGGAAACGTAGCTTAGCGAGGACTAGGAGGACAAAAAGATGGTACATGTTTATTTACAGACGTTTCGGAAAAATTCGATTTCCATCATTAGTGCTAAAAAGTTTAAAATCAAATAAAGATAAATAAATATAATGAACAAAAACATACAATATATTAAAATGAACATGCGAAAATTGGCGATAATTAGGGAGAATTAATAATGTAATTACAGTGTGCATTAAATTAAAATCAAAGATGAAATAATATAAAGTATAAAAGTGTGAACATTAAACAAAATATAAAACAGTTAAAAAATAGGTCAAAAATGAGGAGGGTCTTACCAAATTATTAACGTAGTGAGGGACTAATTGTACAGAGGATTGGGAATGGTGGCTTGTTGAAAAAATCCATATTGGAAAGGATGGAGCCAAGCGGAATGATGGCGGATTTCTTTCCAGTATGAGAGTTTATTTGGCGATATTTAGGTTGAAAGCTGAACTGTAGTCCTTGAGGGTTGGTTGAATACTGAGTATATAAAGGGACTCAAGAATACGGAGGTCGATTAGTTGGTTGGCTGAATTAACAATTTTGAAATTAGAAGAAAGTAGCGGGTGGTTGTGAAGGTGGCAATGATCCCTTATTGCTGATTTGGAGGGTTTGTTCAAGGGTTGCGAAGTTCGGGTGGAAACACCACGATGTTCGTCCACTCTTGTTTGATATTGGCGGATGGTACTGCCAATATAGTTCGCTTTGCAGCCAACACAATTAAAAGCGTAGAGAGTGGACGAAGCAAGTGGCTGGGGTGTGTTTTCTTTATGGTTAAGGTATGATTTGATACTATTATTGTTGGTGAAGACAAAATGAAATTTAATTTGGGGGTAAAGCGGAGTGAGTAGAAGGCGGAGTTCTGAAAGTATTTTGTAGCTGATGTGGTCGTAATAGGGAAATGAAAAATACTGTACGTCTTTTTTAACGGTGGGAACTTTGAGGGGGGTTGATAAATATTATTAAGAAAGTTTCTGGTTAAAGATTGTAACAGATGTTTTGGGAAGGAGTTGTTAATGCTAAAATTGTGAATGAATTCTATTTCGTGGTGGTACGAAGTACGAAGAGCAGAGATGATAGGCGCGGTGGATTAAAATTTTGATACTCTTTATTTTATATAGCGAAGGGGTGTGGCTTAGGTAATTAGTACCTAGGCCGGTGTACGTAGGTTTTCGATATATGGAGGTGCTGAATTTGTTGTTTTGTTTTGTTATTGTAATATCTAGGAAGGGTAGGGTGTTATTGGATTCATCTTCTTTGGTGAACTTAATGTTTTTGTGTTGGGAATTAAGGTAACCAAGAAAAAGGGGGGCGTGGTTGGCATTATGAAAAAGGAGAAAGGTATCATCAACGTATCTTTTATATAGGTGTGGTTTGTAATGGGTGTGGCAATGGAGTAGCCAGTTATTTTCATAATGGCTGAGGAAGATGTTGGCTAAAGTGGCACTTAAGGGGGATCCCATAGCTAGTGAATCGGTTGGTTGATGAAGTTGTTGGTTAAAAAAGAAATAGGTGTCTGAAGAGGCAAGAGTAAGCAGTTTGGTAAATTCTTGTTTTGTTAATTTCAGAATTTCAAAATTGTTAATTCAGCCAACCAACTAATCGACCTCCGTATTCTTAAGTCCCTTTATATACTCAGTATTCAACCAACCCTCAACGACTACAGATCAGCTTTCAACCTAAACATCGCCAAATAAACTCTCATACTGGAAAGAAATCCGCCATCATTCCACTTGGCTCCATCCTTTCCAATATGGATTTTTTCAACAAGCCACCATTCCCAATCCTCTGTACAATTAGTACCTCACTAGGTCAATAATTTGGTAAGACCCTCCTCATTTTTTACCTATTTTTTAACTGTTTTATATTTTGTTTAGTGTTCACACTTTTATACTTTATATTATTTCATCTTTCATTTTAATTTAATGCACACTGTAATTGCATTATTAATTCTCCCTAATTATCGCCAATTTTCGCATGTTCATTTTAATATATTGTATGTTTTTGTTCATTATATTTATTTATCTTTATTTGATTTTAAACTTTTTTAGCACTGATGATGGAAATCGAATTTTTCCGAAACGTCTGTAAATAAACATGTACCATCTTTTAGTCCTCGTATTCCTCGCTATATATTATATATATATATGGAAATGAACTCAGAATGGTTCCCTGAGGTTTTTTATGATACACACAGACCGTGCATGGAACAAGGAACTCTTCTAGGAAAATTCAATCCAGTGAATCCACTATACTGTAGTCCAAATAAGTAATGGTAAATGACAAACACTATAGTTTCTTGATTAAATTTTCCTAGAAGAATTCCTTGTTCCATGCACGGTCTGTGTGTATCATAAAAAAACTCAGGGAACCATTCTGAGTTCATTTCCATCATGAAACGGACATGTTATGTGCCTTGAAAAGTGGACGTTCAATTCTGCCAGTTGAGGTTTAAGTTTTGGTTTATGGCTAAAAATATAATAGTTACCCCTTTTTCTTTGATGTATTCAATCTGACGTGAAGGCAGCGAGTCTTTTGCTTATGTCGAGGTTCTAAATGTAGCGGGGCTAGGCTGCTTTAAACCCTAGATCCTTTCCCAAAGCTGGATCTTATCTGCTTTGCAGATAGCTGGTGAGGGAAGCTATATTTTTGGGACCTCTTTGCGAGTGACCCGTTGCCCACGTCCGGCTAACATCATGAAAAAGAAAAAACTATAGTGTTTGTCATTTACCATTACTTATTCGGACTATAGGGGATTTAATTTTCCTAGAAGAGTTCCTTGTTCCATGCACGGTCGGTGTGTATCATATACAGGGGTTAGACAAAATAATATGAACAACCGCCGATTTCACCGGTTATCTTTACGGACTGCTCAGACACAAAGTAAACGGTCAAATGACTGGCAAACCTATTTAAATGCGTAACAGAGAGTGTATACGTCATGTTATAACCCTCACGTTGTTTTTACAGATCTGAGTGAATTATGAATTAGCAGTTATGAAAGACCTGTCAGACTTCCAAAGAGGGCAAATTGTCGGAGCGCGGATGGCTGGTGCATCGGTGACGAAAACCGCTCAGATGTTCAATGTATCCAGAGGAACTGTCTCTGTGGTCATGTCTGCATACCAAAACCATGGAAAGACAAGCACCGACAAATGCAATAGTGGACGCAAGAAGAAGCTGTGTGATCGAGACCGCCGGGTGCTAAAGCGCATTGTGACAAAGAACCATAAGACCACAGCTCCAAAAATGACTGCAGAGCTTAACCAGCATCTTGCAAGCCCGGTATCGACCAGAACTGTACGTCGCGAGCTCCATTGAGCTGGATACCATGGGAGGGCTGCAATTGCCAAACCCTTCCTTTCGCACATCAACATTGAGTGGCGCAGAAAATGGTGTAATGACCATAAGAATTGGTCAATGGACCGGTGGAAGAATGTAGTCTACTCCGACGAATCCTCCTTTACGCTATTTCCATGTTCCGGTCGAGTTTACGTCTGGAGACAGCCTAAAGATGCTTATGACCCCGACTGCCTGACCCCAACCGTTAAGCATGGAGGCGGATCTGTGATGGTTTGGGCAGCAATATCGTGGAATACTCTTGGCCCAGCTGTAGTACTGCATGGTAGGGTTAACGCCCAGGTCTATCTGTCAATATTGGCTGACCAGGTCCATCCCATGGTCCAAACGCTGTTTCCCAATGGCGGCGCCGTCTTCCAGGATGATAATGCACCAATCCACACCGCTGGGGTCGTTAAAAACTGGTTTGAAGAGCATGTTAGTGAAGTAGAACGCTTGGATTGGCCTCCACAATCCCCGGATCTTAACATTATCGAGCATCTGTGGTGTCAGTTGGAGCAGCAGGTCAGAAGCCGATTCCCACCGCCGGCGTCTTTGGAGGAACTGGAGCAGGGTTTGCTCGAAGAATGGCTCAGGATTCCTCTAGCCACTGTCCAAAAGCTGTATGAATCAATTCCCCGACGCATTGCAGCTGTTATTGCCGCTAAAGGAGGACCAACTCCATATTAAGAATAAAAACCGCCATTTATCAAGGTGTTCATATTATTTTGTCCAACCCCTGTATATATATATATATATATTATATATATATATATATATATATATACTAGCAGGTTACCCGGCGTTGCCCGTGTAACCTAAAACCCGCCCTTCGTGCGGGTTCTAAAATATCCCAGCTGAAGGTCGAATATTTTCTCTTTAACCAAACTATTACGACTTGACCTAACCAATCGTCAAGGGCGTACAATTAACCTAAAAAAATAAATAAAAAACAATAAAATTTTTTTTATTTATACCCGCCCTTCGTGCGGGTTCTAAAATATTCCAGCTGAAGGTCGAATATTTTCTCTTTAACCAAACTATTACGACTTAACCTAACCAATCGTCAAGGGCGTACAATTAACCTAAAAAAAAAATAATTTTTTTTTTTTATTTATTTATTTATTTTAGGTTAATTGTACGGCATCGACGATTGGTTAGGTTAAGTCGTGCTATTTTCGTTAAATTTTAAATAAATAAATAAATTTTAAATAAATAAATAAATAAATAGCACCATTAGATTCCTTGTAAAAAACTGGTTATTATGAAGTTATTTTAAAATTTGTAAGTTCAACCATTTGGTTTTCTATAGCGAACAACTAAACAAATAAACAAACTTCGGTGCTACTGTAGTATGCGGTCTACCTACGATTGGTTAGGTTTAATCATGATATTTTCGTTAAAACTAACGAAAATATCATGACTAAACCTAACCAATCGTCAAGGGCGATTGACAATGGGATGTAAACAAACAATTAGTAAACAAGATAAGAAGCTATAATTAAAAGGTAGACCGCCGAATCGTAGGTAGACCGCATACTACAGTAGCACCCAAACTTCCTCTTTTATATATATAGAGAAGATATATATATATATATATTAGGGTGGAGCGAAAAATACGTTTTCTCTAGTATGAAGTTCTAATAGTGATTAGAAGTTGCATTTAGTTGACGATATATACCTGCCAAAATATAAGTTCATTTGTTTAATATTTTCAGCTGCCACCAGGGGGCTAAAGTTAACACAATTTTGGGTAAAAAGGAAAAAAATGCTTCTATTTTTGGGTGTGGCAATGGAGTAGCCAGTTATTTTCATAATGGCTGAGGAAGATGTTGGCTAAAGTGGCACTTAAGGGGGATCCCATAGCTAGTGAATCGGTTTGTTGATGAAGTTGTTGGTTAAAAAAGAAATAGGTGTCTGAAGAGGCAAGAGTAAGCAGTTTGGTAAATTCTTGTTTTGTTAATTTCAGAATTTCAAAATTGTTAATTCAGCCAACCAACTAATCGACCTCCGTATTCTTAAGTCCCTTTATATACTCAGTATTCAACCAACCCTCAACGACTACAGATCAGCTTTCAACCTAAACATCGCCAAATAAACTCTCATACTGGAAAGAAATCCGCCATCATTCCACTTGGCTCCATCCTTTCCAATATGGATTTTTTCAACAAGCCACCATTCCCAATCCTCTGTACAATTAGTACCTCACTAGGTCAATAATTTGGTAAGACCCTCCTCATTTTTTACCTATTTTTTAACTGTTTTATATTTTGTTTAGTGTTCACACTTTTATACTTTATATTATTTCATCTTTCATTTTAATTTAATGCACACTGTAATTGCATTATTAATTCTCCCTAATTATCGCCAATTTTCGCATGTTCATTTTAATATATTGTATGTTTTTGTTCATTATATTTATTTATCTTTATTTGATTTTAAACTTTTTTAGCACTGATGATGGAAATCGAATTTTTCCGAAACGTCTGTAAATAAACATGTACCATCTTTTAGTCCTCGTATTCCTCGCTATATATTATATATATATATGGAAATGAACTCAGAATGGTTCCCTGAGGTTTTTTATGATACACACAGACCGTGCATGGAACAAGGAACTCTTCTAGGAAAATTCAATCCAGTGAATCCACTATACTGTAGTCCAAATAAGTAATGGTAAATGACAAACACTATAGTTTCTTGATTAAATTTTCCTAGAAGAATTCCTTGTTCCATGCACGGTCTGTGTGTATCATAAAAAACTCAGGGAACCATTCTGAGTTCATTTCCATCATGAAACGGACATGTTATGTGCCTTGAAAAGTGGACGTTCAATTCTGCCAGTTGAGGTTTAAGTTTTGGTTTATGGCTAAAAATATAATAGTTACCCCTTTTTCTTTGATGTATTCAATCTGACGTGAAGGCAGCGAGTCTTTTGCTTATGTCGAGGTTCTAAATGTAGCGGGGCTAGGCTGCTTTAAACCCTAGATCCTTTCCCAAAGCTGGATCTTATCTGCTTTGCAGATAGCTGGTGAGGGAAGCTATATTTTTGGACCTCTTTGCGAGTGACCCGTTGCCCACGTCCGGCTAACATCATGAAAAGAAAAAAACTATAGTGTTTGTCATTTACCATTACTTATTCGGACTATAGGGGATTTAATTTTCCTAGAAGAGTTCCTTGTTCCATGCACGGTCGGTGTGTATCATATACAGGGGTTAGACAAAATAATATGAACAACCGCCGATTTCACCGGTTATCTTTACGGACTGCTCAGACACAAAGTAAACGGTCAAATGACTGGCAAACCTATTTAAATGCGTAACAGAGAGTGTATACGTCATGTTATAACCCTCACGTTGTTTTTACAGATCTGAGTGAATTATGAATTAGCAGTTATGAAAGACCTGTCAGACTTCCAAAGAGGGCAAATTGTCGGAGCGCGGATGGCTGGTGCATCGGTGACGAAAACCGCTCAGATGTTCAATGTATCCAGAGGAACTGTCTCTGTGGTCATGTCTGCATACCAAAACCATGGAAAGACAAGCACCGACAAATGCAATAGTGGACGCAAGAAGAAGCTGTGTGATCGAGACCGCCGGGTGCTAAAGCGCATTGTGACAAAGAACCATAAGACCACAGCTCCAAAAATGACTGCAGAGCTTAACCAGCATCTTGCAAGCCCGGTATCGACCAGAACTGTACGTCGCGAGCTCCATTGAGCTGGATACCATGGGAGGGCTGCAATTGCCAAACCCTTCCTTTCGCACATCAACATTGAGTGGCGCAGAAAATGGTGTAATGACCATAAGAATTTGGTCAATGGACCGGTGGAAGAATGTAGTCTACTCCGACGAATCCTCCTTTACGCTATTTCCATGTTCCGGTCGAGTTTACGTCTGGAGACAGCCTAAAGATGCTTATGACCCCGACTGCCTGACCCCAACCGTTAAGCATGGAGGCGGATCTGTGATGGTTTGGGCAGCAATATCGTGGAATACTCTTGGCCCAGCTGTAGTACTGCATGGTAGGGTTAACGCCCAGGTCTATCTGTCAATATTGGCTGACCAGGTCCATCCCATGGTCCAAACGCTGTTTCCCAATGGCGGCGCCGTCTTCCAGGATGATAATGCACCAATCCACACCGCTGGGGTCGTTAAAAACTGGTTTGAAGAGCATGTTAGTGAAGTAGAACGCTTGGATTGGCCTCCACAATCCCCGGATCTTAACATTATCGAGCATCTGTGGTGTCAGTTGGAGCAGCAGGTCAGAAGCCGATTCCCACCGCCGGCGTCTTTGGAGGAACTGGAGCAGGGTTTGCTCGAAGAATGGCTCAGGATTCCTCTAGCCACTGTCCAAAAGCTGTATGAATCAATTCCCCGACGCATTGCAGCTGTTATTGCCGCTAAAGGAGGACCAACTCCATATTAAGAATAAAAACCGCCATTTATCAAGGTGTTTCATATTATTTTGTCCAACCCCTGTATATATATATATATATATATATATATATTATATAATATATATATCATATATACTAGCAGGTTACCCGGCGTTGCCCGTGTAACCTAAAACCCGCCCTTCGTGCGGGTTCTAAAATATCCCAGCTGAAGGTCGAATATTTTCTCTTTAACCAAACTATTACGACTTGACCTAACCAATCGTCAAGGGCGTACAATTAACCAAAAAAATAAATAAAAAACAATAAATTTTTTTTTATTTATACCCGCCCTTCGTGCGGGTTCTAAAATATTCCAGCTGAAGGTCGAATATTTTCTCTTTAACCAAACTATTACGACTTAACCTAACCAATCGTCAAGGGCGTACAATTAACCTAAAAAAAAAAATAATTTTTTTTTTTATTTATTTATTTATTTAGGTAATTGTACGGCATCGACGATTGGTTAGGTTAAGTCGTGCTATTTTCGTTAAATTTTAAATAAATAAATAAATTTTAAATAAATAAATAATAAATAGCACCATTAGATTCCTTGTAAAAAACTGGTTATTATGAAGTTATTTTAAAATTTGTAAGTTCAACCATTTGGTTTTCTATAGCGAACAACTAAACAACATAAACAAACTTCGGTGCTACTGTAGTATGCGGTCTACCTACGATTGGTTAGGTTTAATCATGATATTTTCGTTAAAACTAACGAAAATATCATGACTAACCTAACCAATCGTCAAGGGCGATTGACAATGGGATGTAAACAAACAATTAGTAAACAAGATAAGAAGCTATAATTAAAAGGTAGACCGCCGAATCGTAGGTAGACCGCATACTACAGTAGCACCCAAAACTTCTCTTTTATATATAGAGAAGATATATATATATATAATTAGGGGGAGCGAAAAATACGTTTTCTCTAGTATGAAGTTCTAATAGTGATTAGAAGTTGCATTTAGTTGACGATATATACCTGCCAAAATATAAGTTCATTTGTTTAATATTTTCAGCTGCCACCAGGGGCTAAAGTTAACACAATTTTGGGTAAAAAGGAAAAAAATGCTTCTATTTAGGTTTATCAAACTA
This sequence comes from Bathynomus jamesi, assembly GCA_023014485.1. NCBI lineage: Eukaryota > Metazoa > Arthropoda > Malacostraca > Isopoda > Cirolanidae > Bathynomus > Bathynomus jamesi. The sequence continues at coordinate 1,625,921 of JAJOZX010000060.1, read as the reverse complement.
TTATAAAATTTTATCTTAGAATTATCTAATAGTTTGATTAAGATTCTTAAATGACAAGAATCATTTTGTAAAAATGCCTTTTCATATGCTTAATATCTTCAGCTGCCACAAGAGGGCTGAAGTTAACTTAAAAATGACAATTAAGTATGATTCTGTATTTACTTGAAAAAGGGAACAGTAATAAATTAGGATGTCTCTCCTCCTTTATACTGGCTTGAGACAGTTAAGAAACGTTATTTCGTGCCTTAGCGGAGTTACCACCCTTTCCCCAACCAACCTCCCTCTAGAAAGGGTTCTTGCTGAAGACTATTTAGTAATTTGCTTTTGTGTCAAATTTTGGCTGTTTTTTCCTTGATTCTAATGTAGCACGAATCCAACCGTCTCTGTTGTAGGTCCGCAGACTGATCCAGCAGCGTCTGTAACGAGTTTGACGCATCTCTCTACGGCTTGTGTATGACATGGAAACTGAAATAATTCTGAATGAAAGTAGTACCATGTTTGATGCATGATTCAGTATCATCAAGAGAAACTCCTTTGGTTATCGGTGGTTCTGCTATCTGAAAATCTTGCCACATAATGAGATCTGTATAGTCTTTGGCATAAAAATTTATTTCTGGCACCTTAAAATACCTGATAACATCTGTTTCTTGAATGCATGCCCTTGCTTTATGATACGCCTAAATCCCAACTGACGCACATGCTCCCTTTCATCAGCTATCATTGCAATGAGAATGTTTTCTTGATTTGCGTAATATGCATTTCGCTGAATGACTGAGTCATGTACTCTCCTAAGCTCTTCACGGAGATTACCGGCTTCTTGCAATCATATGCCACATATGTTTAGCACCATATTGGCATAATGGTTTACGCTTTATCTGAAACCACATTGGTGCGTATACCCAACAATGAAAGTAGCTAATTCTTGATAAATGCCTGAAGGATTCTCTGTGCTTGCATATAACCGCAGAGTCCTGTTTGCTGTGGTGAGCCACCTTGAATGTGATATATTGCCTGGACTCTTATGACTAAGACTCTTTGAGAATGTTCCACTTGATATAGCCTTGTAAATTTCAAGAAGGTATTTCTGGTCAGTACTTATGTCATCTACATCAACTTCACACATGTCCTCTTGAATTTCAATGGGTTTGAAGTTAACTATGGGAACCTTTTCACAGTCTGAAAGTGCTCGGCCAATTTCTCCTGAAAATGCTCTTGGTCCAGTAGTGGTACCATCCAAGTGATGAAACAGATGGCGCAATGGAAGTTCATTAAGGTGTAAAAGGCATATCAGCCACTGCAATGGCTTATTAAAGGCTTCTTCCAGTAATCTTATTGTGCCTCCAATACTACCAGTGTTAACCACTGTCGAATCACAGCCAACTGCAACGATGTTCCCCATATCAACATTCCTTTCTTTCAAGCAATTCACTAGCGCTGTGCAAATGTATTTAGCTTTGCCACTGGAAGGTGTCACATGTGCAAAGTACAGAGAGTGTGGTTCAGATATTATGCTGATATGCTCTTCGCGTTTGGTTCTTTGGTGGTTAGAGCATGGTTTTTGGCTCTCCTATCTGTTGTAGTTCCTTTCTCTGTTTTGTCTTTCACGTCTTAGCTTACTTCTGTCTATAATATTCCCTTTGTCTTCGGGAGTAACAATTTTAAGATCTGCCAATACTGCAGAAGCAATAGCAGTCCCAGCTCTGTCCGACATTTTAAATCTATCACAAGTAATTGCTAATGAAGGCAGTGGCTCACGCATCTGTTGTTCTGATATTACATATTGAGTCGAGGTTGTATCTTCCTCATTATCTTCAGATATCTCTTCTAGTTGTTGAAGTTCACTTGTCTCTGTTTCGATTTGTAAGTTGGACGTATTGGTTATAGCAGCATAGTGTTTGTGAGGATTCCAGACGTGCTTTTTCCATTTCCTTTCGATGTTCTCTTGCTTGTAATCTTGTGTGTGCTATGTCAATGCTTCCTATCACCATTATTCTGCGTGTTCGTTGGTCATTTAAAAAATCCTGCTCTTTTGGAGGGACTTTCTTACTCTTTTCACATGAGCATCTCCTAAACTCTTACATTTGCAGGTGCAGATGTCAAACAAAGTGCATTTTGAAGAGTTTTCAAATTCTTCAAGCTGATTTTTGTACTTAGGCTGATCCTTGCGTGACTTGTATGGCTCTTAATAAGGACCTGTATTTATCATGGTACACTCGCATCATCTGTAAAACGCGTGTATGTGAAACTATTGGCAAGAGGCCTTCTTAAATATTTTCTACCTTTTTGGAAACTGCCTCTGCTATTTCAGAAAATGAAGCCTCCTTGTTATTCATCTGCTCCTTCACTAAATGTTTTGTGAACAGGTAATCTTCATAATGCAGTTATAAGTTGGTAGTTGCATATCACTCATCTCACAAGGTACTTCAAATATGGCACACTTCATATGTTCTCTAGTGAAATGTTTTTATTTAGTATTTGATGCCATATATTTTTAAGAAAAATTCACAATCACAAATATCCTGTAACATCAAAACATTAATAATTAATATAATAATATATTTTATAAGTATATATAATATATTATATAAATATATAATATATTATATAAATAAACTAAAATTATATAATCATTATAACAAGCATTTTATAATAAAAATCAATATTATCTCTATATAAATCACTTTAAAATAAAGTTTTATAATATTCCGATCATATTAAAAAACTCTCCGATCAACTGAGCGACTAGGCCTACTACCTAAGAAGACAAGTGTTAACACACTGTTCTAATGACTCACAGAAAGAAATTCCTTCACACCAAAACCCTCCCCACAACCCTCCCCAAACCCTCCCCCACAACATTCAGTGTAGTCTCAACATGACTCAGTTACTCTAAATTGTGTTAAATTCAGCTCTCTTGTGGCAGCTGAAGATATTAAGCATATGAAAAGGCATTTTTACAAAACGAATTCCTATCATTTACGAATCTTAATCAAACTATTAGATAATTCTAAGATAAAATTTTATAATAGTTTGACAAACCTAAATAGAAACATTTTTTTCCTTTTTACACAAAATTGTGTTAAATTTAGCCCCCTGGTGGCAGCTGAAAATTTTAAACAAATGAACTCATATTTTGGCAGGCATATTTCGTCCACTAAATGCAACTTTTAATCACTATTAGAACTTCATACTAGAAAAAAGTATTTTCGCTCCACCCTAAATTATATATATATATATATATATATATATATATATATATATATAATAATAATGTTATAATGTTTCAGACCAACAAAGACCCTAGGATCCACTCATGGCTGGTTTACCTAACTGTGTTCGTAATTGTGTATTGTGCATGTCCTCCTTGGTGGCGGAGGGGACCTACAATTTTACGTGGGTTCCGAACCACAAAGAACATAAGAACATAAGAAATTTTTACAGTGGGCACACTTGGGGCCACTTCGACCCATCGAGGTGGCTCCACTATGTAAAAACTGCCTGTACATTGGCAACAACCAATTTTTACAAAACTAAATAATTATCAATTCAAAACTAATTAATTATAATTAATTAGTTTTAAATTGCTAATTACACAGGTCAACAAAAAAATTTTTTTTTTTCGTTGCCAAGGAAATTCGTACGAATTTAGGGTATTTTGGGGTTGCTGAATTCCGAAATGAAAGTAGTTTTTCCGATTTGGCTCTAGTTCTTGAGATAATGAATACCCTCAATTAATAGGAAACGTAACGATAACGCGTGCATATGGGAAACTACCGGAACATTCTAGATGGTGAGACCGAATAAAATGCCATTATGTATTTCATGTGTTTACTTTTGTATGATTTGAGACAATTTCAATGCGATTTGTAAGTAGGCTCCGCCTGAACATTAAATTTTTTGCATTTTTACGTGTTTCAATGGGGTACCAATTATCTCATAAATTAGAGCCAATCTAGCAAAACCGATGTCATATTCGGAATCAGCACCACAAAGTTACCCCAAAATCACTCTAATATGATTGGCAAGAAAATGAGTGTTGACCAGTGTTATCAATTTAAAACTAAAGATAGAATCTCTGGATCCAGAGGATCAAGTCATAATAGACTACTATCCACAAATATGTTACACTCTATGTCTATTTATAACTGACATGCAAATATATCAGATCCAAAGAATCCAGTCAATTTCATTACGGTATCCATCAATACCAGTACCTTGCCAACCAAAAATAAGTCACGGTCCATATCAATTGCGGACCAAGTCACACTTTACAACCATATACATTACAATATATATACTTAGGTGGAAAAGTGTAGGTGTGGCTGTAAAAGCTACAGTAATGTAGAAATGTGTGTGCACCCATTTTGGGTCTCCCATTTAAAGTTGTTTGTGGGGCAAGTGAAGATCATGAGTTTTTCAATAACTCACAGTACTATGCGGGGCACCGCTCGGCAGAGGAATCTCTTTAAATGGGGTGTGTAAGGACAGAGAGTATTCCCTAACCCAAGATGCTGCCTCCCTATATCACACAACACTTGTAAAACTGTTTTCTTAAATTTGTTCTACATCTTGGCTTAAATAATTTCATACTATGACCTCTAGTCTTGTTATTGTGATCTTTAATCAAAAGAGAATCAAAATCTATCTTATCCAACCCTTAATTTTACTACCTTAAACTATACCCAATCGATCAACATATGCGTCTAATCGATTTTTAAACATGTTTATAGACGTGCTACTAATTACTTCTACCGGCAAACTATTCCAGCTATTTACTATTCTATGTGTAAAAAGTTTTTGGCAACTGCTGTCTCGAACCTTCATTTTAACTCTTTAAGCCTATCCTCGTACGACTTTGACCTAAGCGACGGAATCATCTTAGTTGCTCGTCTTTGAACTCTATCGATTTTGTCTATATCTTTGCGCATATGCGGATTCCAAAATTGGATCGCGTACTCCAAATGGGGTCGAACTGATGATTTATAAAGAGGAACTATAATATCAAAATTCCGAGCTATAAAACCTAAAACTTTGTTCGCTTTATTGACCGCTGCTGTACTTTGTTTCGCTACTTTTAAATTACCTGTGACTATAACTCCTAAATCTTTTTCCTGCTCTACGCTTATCAACTCTTTCCCTGACATACTATACGCAAAATTACCGTTACGCGAACCTATATGTAAAATTTTGCACTTATCGACGTTAAATCTCATTTGCCATGTGACTGACCAATCAACGATTTTATTCAGATAATTCTGGATTTTACCTCTATCTTCTTCATTAATCGCCCTACCACCCAGCTTCGTGTCATCCGCAAACTTTGAAACTGTACTGACTAGGCCGACATCTAAATCGTTAATATATATAAGAAAAAGCAAGGGGCCCAATACAGAACCCTGAGGACGCCACTCGCTACATTAGCTCAACACGACTCCACTCCATGAACGACCACCTCTGTTTCCTACCTCGCAACCACTCTTTATCCAATTTATTACTACACCCTGATTCGATGAGCCTTAGTTTTTCTCAATGAGTCTTTTGTGCGGTACGGTGTCAAACGCTTTTTGAAAATCTAAATACACTACATCAACCGCCCGATGACTATCGTAAAACGTCAACCACGCTTTGAAAAAATTCTAAAAGATTAGTTAAACAAGATTTATTTCGCCAAAACCGTGCTGCGTATTCTAACTAAGTTATGCAATTCTAAGTGTTCGACTATACGATCCCTAATTATTGATTCCAGTAGCTTACCTACAACAGACGTTAAACTGATTGGCCTATAATTTCCCGCGCATCTTTATCGCCTTTCTTAAAGATAGGTGTTACGTTTGCTAACTTGAAATTATCTGGTACGCACCCTCAGAAATAGACGCATTAAAAATCTTTGTTAGCGGCACAACAATGCTATCTTTTAATTCTTTTAGTTGTATGGGATATATGGAATCCGGCCCCGGTGATTTACGCGTTTTCATTTTATCAATATAGCGCATTACCTCCCCTTCACTAACCTCAATATTATCCAAAATATTACCATTATCAAAAGGTATTATGTCTATGACCGTAGGGATATTCGTTACATCTTCTATAGTAAAAACTGACGTAAAGAATTCGTTTAGCAAGGTAGCCATTTCCTTTTTTTCAGAAACTAGCTCTCCGTTAAGATTTTTCAAAGGCCCCAAGACACTTTTTACTGGATTTCTATTGTTGACGTATTGAAAGAATCGCTTGGTTTTTTCTTTACTGTCACGAGCTATGGAGATTTCAAATTCACGCTTGGACTTTTTTATTACACTTTTCGCTTCACGCCTTAGAGATGTGTAGTTGTTTCGTAACCACACATTGTCTTTATCGGCACTTATGTAGCCTATAAGCCCTATCTCTACTCTTTATAATGTCTCCTACTCTAGAAGTAACCACAAGGGCTTGTTGTTTACTTTCGCACGCTTAATTTTGTACGGTACACATTCCTCATTTATAGTCCTAAATACCGTTTCGAACGATTCCCACATTAGTTTTGCGTTGGAGTTCCCCATTACGTTTTCCCAATTAACGTGTGACAATTTATTTCGAAATTTACTAAAGTCTGCGTGCTGGAAGTTAGGAATTTTAGTCGAGTTAGTTGGTTTCGAGTGACTTACTGAGAGGACAAACTTTACCATATTGTGATCGCTATTGCTTAACGGTTCTATTATTTGAAGATCAGTAATTAGCCTATCATCCGTAGTAGTTATTACTGAATCTAAAATACTGTCCAACCTCGTAGGTTCCCAACCTTTTGAATAAAGAAAGCTATCCTCGAGAAAATTAACTAAACGATTACCTTCCGCGTCTCCCGCATTGTATCGTAATTCACGTTGGCGCAATTAAAGTCACCCATAACTAAAACCTGCTCACTACCTATTATTCTCTTTAGTTCACGATATAACGCTTCGTCCGTATCAGCTGTTTGATTAGGGGGCCTATATATAACCGCAACAACGAGTTTGAAATCGTTCAATTTAAGTTCTGCTATAGTCGAATCTATTGGTTCTGGAATTGTGTGCTTTACTTCTATAACGTTCGCAATATTATCTTTGATATACAACATAACACCGCCTCCTCGCCTACCTATTCTGTTTTTAACAAAAAGTCTATAACCTCTAATTTGATACTCCCCTACAAAGTCACGTGTTTCAGTGCTATGCCACGTTCATTTATCGCAATTAAATCATAGTCTTTACAAGCAATTCAGGAAAAATTTCGTTTATTTTATTTCGTAAACTACGAGCATTTAAGGATAGAACCTTCAAATTGTTTGTAAATTGCGACACCTTCGCGAGCGCAGGGGAAATTTGTGGAATTTACGCTGGGACCGTTCGAGTTACGGCAGCTTGAAAAGAAGTGACAGTATTATGAAATAGTCTTCCTAAACGCGCAGCTCCAACGTCATTAAGATGAAGTCCATCTCCGAGGAACAAGTCCCTCCTGCCGTAGAAACTGTTCCAAAAATTCGTAAAATGCATTCCTTCCTGTTGGCAAAGAGACTTTAGGTTATTGTTAATGTAGGTCGTCTTGCTGTAGAAATCGTTATGTTGGATAATTCGAGGAAGTATACCTGTTAAAACAATCTTATTAGTTTTTTCCTTTAATCGCTCTAGTAAGTCCCTGTACCTAGCCAGCAGTTCTTCCGATCTAGAATTTAAAACGTTATTAGTACCGATATGAATAACATACGTTGTGTCCTCGGCGGTACCGTCTGTAAAATGGTCAACACTATTAGTTATATCCTCCACCCTTGCACCAGGATAGCAGTAACGGTGCCTACGACGAGGGTTTCTCCCACAGAATTCCTCGAGCTGCCCTCGAACAATGGAATCGCCAACGAGTCGTATTTCCGGTTCATCAGCATCTTCGAAACCTAAAACAGAAAACTTATTGTTTGTTATTGCTGGTAGACAAGTCTTAGGTTTTCTCAATGGTGCTCCATTACGCACTCGAACGAAGGGTTGGGAACTAGGGGAAGAGAGAGGGCTATTAGTACTATTTATATTATTAGTAGAAACTGAGGCAGGAGGGGTCGTAACTGGAGTCTCAAGTGATTCTAATTTTGCCGTCAGGAGCATCACGCTTTCTTCAAGCCTCACTCTGGCCTCCCTCTCACGTTCTAACTCGTTCCTCAGGACTTCCATGCTTGAGCACCACCTGCAAACTAACTGTTCTTTATTATTAGTCATTTTAAACGCGTACGCGGAAAATTTCCCTTCACAGCGACTGCAAGTACTTGACGGGGGTGCCATGCTTTTAATTAGTTAAAAAACAAAAAACAAAAACCAAAAAAACGAGCGTTTGGAAATTAATAAATTACAACGTAGGTCTACCGCGTGCTTATTGTGCCGTCACCTGCTCAAACCCGCAAAAATGTTCTTGAAACGCAGAAACAGGTTCTTGTAACACAAATTTATACTAAAAAAATGGATTTATACTAAAATATATATATATATATATATATATATATATATATCAGTGGCGACTCCAGCTCTTCAAGACTACTCGGGCTCTTTTTATATTTTCAAGTCTACATATGAGCCGACATTTAAATGCATGACAATAACTTAAGATTATCAATAAAATAAATAAATACATACCTCGGTAAAAAAATTATTTGAATTTTATTTACTTGAACATAAGGTCCAAGCGTTTTGGTTTTAAAGCAAATTCCTTTAATATTCGGTCATGTAATTCCTGTTTGCTTTCTAAATCAATAAGTATTTCTTTTTCAATTGAAATCCTAGCCAGGGACGAGAGCCGTTCTTCAGCCATTGTGTTTTTTAAATATGATCTAATTCGATCAAGAACAGAGAAACTTCTTTCATTTGAAACAGAAGTTACAGGTATGGTAAGGAGGAGCTGAATCAGCTTTGCAGATTTGCATTTTCTAAAGTCACTGTCACGATAAAGATATTTCAATTCGTTAACTAAGGATTTGGAGTCAATTACATTTAGATATTTAGTTTGTAAAGCATTAAGATGATGCATTGCAAAATTTTCAGCAAATTCTGGAAATTTGGTCATATCAATCAACTCAAAGAACGCAAACTCCTGAATGCAATCAAATCGTTCCCTCATTGACATTAGTATAATGTCAATTATTTCGAAATACTGTATATTGCTCTATAGTTCATTTGTTTGCCTCTAGCTCTTTTTCTCGGGGGAGAAGGCAGGTCTTCGGATTGTTCGAAGTCTGCCATTGTTTCTTGAAAAACTTTATTATACGCTTTATCAGTACGAGCGCACTCAATAAATTCAATAAAGTCATTTACTTTCTGTTGTGCAAACTTCATGTCAAGCTGCTTGCATTGCAGAAGATGAAATAGTTTTTCGGCTTGTGACAATATATTTTCAGTTAAAAGAAAACAGAAAAGTGAAATCATGCAATTTTATAAGTAGATTATCAGTTTGATTAAGAGTATCTTCATCCCATCTTGCACTGTCATCTAAAATCTTTTAAAATGCATTTTTCAGAGTTTCACGCTGCCTTTTTATTGCTGACACTGTTCTAGATCTATAGCACCACCTTGTTTCACAAAGTGATGGAATGCTAATATTAAGCTCTCTAAATACAGCTTTTCGTTTGTACTTGAAGAAGCAAATTTACTGAAAGCACGTACATTGGAAAAGAACATTTTAGCCCCGTTAACTTTCTCTGACACTTTACTTAACACTAAATTTAACTTATGTGCATAGCAATGAATAAAATAGCCAAATTTAAAACCTTTTCCTCTCAGGCAGTTGAAGGCACGCTTCTCGAAACTTAAAAGTTACCATGTATCGCCAGAATAAAAAATTGTGCCTGTACAAGGCCGAAGGATATAAGCCCGAGTTGAAATGTTTTTTTCTTTATAAAAAAAATTAATAGGAGGAAAAACGTATTTTATTTAATGAGAATTAGAAGAAGGACTATTATGTAACCGTATGCAAGCAAATAATTATTCATTAAAAGAACTTTAAATATACGATATTACTTATACTTTCTCGGGCGTAATATCTTGCGCCCGAGTAAAGGATCTTGAAAGATTACACGAAAACTTAATGTGTCAATATAGTTTTTTTATAAGTAGTAAGGGTATCTAAATGCGCTCAAAATTTGCTTGCGTGACGAAGGCTAGACAGAAAAATAGTAACATACTACCAGCCAAAAACCATTTTTACAATTTGTATTTAAAACTATTTTAAAACTTAAATCCATAAATACACAATCTCATGCTTCTCCTTGCTCCTTGCCTCTCGGGCATATATGTGTATATGTAAGATTTATTCAACAAAAGTAACAACACATGATGTGTTTTACCTCTCCTTCCTAGTTTTAGCATCCTTCAGTTCCTGCAGTAACGACGCTTGTTTTTATGCACTGCACGAATCTACTCTGACATGAGTAGTATAGCCGAAAAAGGGTAGAGTGCAGGAATGTTGCAAATTATTACGTAATGTTGCAAAGGGGGTGGGGGTATAAAGCATGTTGCAAAGGGGTGGGGTGTTGTAAAGGGGGGTAGAGTATTGCAAAAAAATAAAGGGGGTGGGGGATGCTGCAGGTGCAACAAGGAAACTTGGAGGCGGCGTTATCCCCCAAGAGAAAGGAGAGAAAGGAGGAGAGGTGTTCACCTGGCAGGAGCCAAGTGCATATTAAGACTTCAGCCGAGTAGGCGTTGTCTTATAGACTCCTAGTCAGCCAGTTGGCTTAGAAGGCGTAAATGGCTTGTTCAGGTTGAGTTGCCAGATACCACTTTTATTGTATACATTATTATGGAGAGTTGCCAGATACCATTTTAATTGTATACATTATTATAGACTCCTAATCAGCCAGTTGGCATAGAAGGCGTAAATGGCTTGTTCAGGTTGAGTTGCCAGATAACACTTTATTCTATACATTATTATGGAGAGTTGCCAGATACCATTTTAATTGTATACATTATTATAGACTCCTAATCCGCCAGTTGGCATAGAAAGTGTAAATGGCTTGTTCAGGTTGAGTTGCCAGATACCATTTTAATTGTATACATTATTTTAGACAACTAATCAGCCAGTTGGCTTAGAAGGCGTAAATGGCTTGTTCAGGTTGATTTGTCAGATACCACTTTTTATTGTATACATTATTATGGAGAGTTGCCAGATACCGTTTTAATTGTATACATTATTATGGAGAGTTGCCAGATACCATTCTTCAGGTATACAGTTGCCAGATTGTACCATTTATTTTTTTAAAAGTTGGTTTAGAATTCCGGTAGTAGGTTTAAAAGGCGTAACATGATATAATTAACCAAAAGAATTAAGTAAAACAACATTGCATCATTCTGTTTATCATAAATATATAGAAAATAAATATACATTTGAATGATCAATAATAATAGAAATATGAACGAGGAATATGCATATAATCCGTCAATATAACAGTACAGGAGAATATACACACACACACAATTATGGAGATATATAGAAAATAAATATACATTTGAATGATCAATAATAATAGAAATATGAACGAGGAATATGCATATAATCAAAAAATATACACACACACACACACACAATTATGGAGATATATAGAAATAAATATACATTTGAATGATCAATAATAATAGAAATATGAACGAGGAATATGCATATATATCCTTCAATATAACAGTACAGGAGAAATATCACACAAATATGTTAAATATATAAATACATTTCACTTTTTTTTCAAAATACTAAACTCGCACTTAATCGAGTCTACAATTACATCATTATTGCTCTGCATTACGCAGTATATGCGGTTTAATAATATTTCACCGCTTAAAGTATAGGGAAACCTGTACTCGATATGAAGGGCTTTCATATCGTTCAGTACTATTTTTGTTCCCACTTTACAACCGGTTGGTAAGTCATCTTTAAATACGTCTAGAATACAATCAAAAGCACGCACAAAGAGTTCATCGTTAGCTACATTATTAAACACAAGTTTATAAACACGCTTTTCCAATCGAGGGTTTATTTCTACCGACCCGAGCTTTTCAATCGTGAACTCATCTTCACTCAACATAGCGGCAATTGAAATAATCTTCTAAATCGTTACGACAACTGCGCGTTATATAAAGAAATAGTTCTTCAGGGTGAACGGTGTAGGTGAGCTCAGCCTTGTACCGATCAATTGCTTTGTACCAAAGTTCATGGTATTTCAAAGAGTCTAAACTTTTTAAATAAACGTCCAGCTCTAGACCATTCTCACCTTGTTCAGCCCTACACTCGGTAAACCCATCGAGCAGAGCGGTGTATGCGTATTCAAGTACTGTATCAAAATAAAGCATATCCGTAACACGCGCGTCTAATATAGGTTTCAGCTTGCGGAATCCGACGATTTCAAACATTCTGTCGAGGATGAAACGGTTTCGCGTAGGAACAAGAGCGTTATTATCAGAAGCATTCTTCCACATCAGCCGTATATCAATGCATGGCCGATCGTTATTTATACACAACGTACATACAACGGCGTATGAGGGTGCGTCACTAATCTGCTCTTCTTGTACCTACGTTAGCAGGTATTTTATAACGATCTTCACTCCACTTCTCAACTATCACGAAGATTCTATTCATCTCCTCGACACTTAAATAAACCCGTTTGTTTGTTTGTCTACATTCCGTTTCCAGTACATAGCTAACGGTACCGGATTTACGCCTGAACACGCGCAACGATTTCGTCACGGACACATCGTACGAGGCGTTGAGAATGCTGCTCAAAGGAAGTTCCATCGTATTCGAGGAGCGCACGTCCACTCGGTTCAAGCTTTGAGATAACTATGAGCCGTGTAGGCAGGAACGGTTCGATGGGCGGCTGACTCGATGATACGTGAATGGGCTTGTTCGATCTCGTATGATCCGCGAGTCGCACCACAATCGTGCGGCGAATTGTTGTACATATTGGGTAGGTGTTTTTCCGCTACAAGAATTAATTTCGGTTTTATTACTACCAGACTACGCACCAGACAGTTTCCCTCAGGATAATTTTCACGAACTAGGCACATTTTATAATGTTTTACTAAACATCTTCACACTCCGGCGCACTATTTGAGAGGAACATATGCTCATATTTTTCCTTTCTGCCCAGCAAACGATACTCGTCTCTAAAGTCTGTTAAAAACTCACGCAGGGCACTAGCCACAACCTCACTACGAACCTCATCATGATATACATTAATATAGTGATAAAAATACTTAAGATTGTCCATGATGACGAGATTCACATTTTCAGTCGTAGGGTATGAGTAATCGACATGGTGTAACATGACATAATACCGCTTGTCACACCACCCATCCACAAGACTCATTATCCATACCTGCTGCTTCTCTTCTGCACGCGTTGTTTCTTTTACTTCACGGTATATGTGAGACTTTATAAAGTTTAGCTCTACAGCATACTTCAGCACATCGTCTGTGCAACGAAAGCCTTCAACGGTCTCACCAGAACATCCGTAGAGTATTTGTACATCTTGCAACTTCGCACAATCCAATGTGGTTTTAAAAGAGGCATAGGAGGGGGGAATAGGAAGTTTTTCGGTATCCACCACATCTCACACTTTGCTGAATACCATTTCATAAACGTTGTACAAGCAATATTAAAGGTAGCCATTTGAATACACGTCTGATCTCCTTTTTTCTTCTACGCTGGCGAATACACGTCTGATCTCAAGGGCTTACTGCAGTCGACTGACCACGCAGGGAATCCCAGATAGTAGCATGACTCACGTTGCTGGTCTTACAGTGGGCGGAGCTTAGAACTTTCACCTGTGCACAACACAACAGTGGGCGGAGCTTAGAACTTTCACCTGTGCACACACAAAAGGAGAAAGTGAAACGCTAATTGAAACATGATTTATTTAATAAACGAGATATTCAAGTTATATATATTTACAAATACGATTTAATAAACGAGATATTCAAGTTATATATATATTTACAAATACGTGTAATAAATAAGTTAACAATAGATACATCAAAGATTATATACAAGACATTTACAAATACGTGTCATAAGTAAGTTAACAATAGGCGCATCAAAAGTTATGGTATCCAAAGGGTACGGTATCATAGGTACCAGGTAACTGGTAACGTTTCCTATAGGTGTTACGGCACACCTTCGTACCCCTAAGTTCCTTCACGCCCCCCAGCTTCTGCGCCCGAAAATTGTGGGTGCCTACAGTTAGTTGGGGAGGTCGTTCGCCCTCATCGTCCAAGCACACTAGATCCTTCAACGATTCAAAGTTAACAACCCGCCGATTCGCATGGTTGAGCGTAATACCCTTTGCCTTCACGATATATTTCATATCCCCCCCACCCTCACCCGTACCCCATAAGTTTTAGGTCCTGTTGAGACAAAAGAGTCGGCGTATGCGTTGTCCCCATACTCATCCTTGATCTCATCAGTGAGCTCGCCGAGGAACTCCCCAATAGCGGGCATGTATTCACCCTCCCTCTCTGTGAATATCACGCTATCTGTATCGGCATACAATACTCTCCGCCCAAGAGAATGCAATAGACCCCAAAGTTTTATACGGGCGTAGGCTGTTGTGAAGCTGGCCACAGGTATGTTTGTAACCCTTGAGGTATCTGTGGCCAATTCAGTGTTGTTGTACTTTATTATGTAAGTATTACCTACATTCACGATCTCCATGACCTCTTTATCGGGAGCATTGGCATAATCCCAGACATCACTATAACTTTGTGCCAAATGAATGTTCCCTTTGCCGGTATTCTGTGCAAATTTTCCCCATAGACTGTTTAGACACAACTTTGCACTAAAGCGCTTGCCAGGATTCTTTGCAATTTGGGCACGATCAAGTTGTATACCTTCGCGGTCGCGGTAACGTTGAATATAGGCAGACTTTTCATCTTCGGTATCAACTCCTCGCGGATACCCTGATGCCTCAACCTTATCCTTCAAAAATGCGTTTATATATGGTGTGAAAAGGTTGGGTAGCTTCTGAAACCTCCACACCTCATGTATCTTCAGTATTCTATACCATGGCGTACGGCTAGGGCCAGCTCAGGACTTGTATATACGCCTCTGATCTTACGCTGGTGGGGTATATGGTTACAATCGCCGTTATTCTCTTCCGCGCACTTCACGCACAGTGGGAACATGAGCTTGTGGTCGATAACGACAGGTAAGATTGGCATCCATAAATTGCGTGGGGGGAGTACGTCTACGAAAGAGAGCCCAAAGTAACGATCATTCAAATTTCTTGAAAATTCATTGATGGAGGGCAGGTTAGGTCCCACCAGTTTCTCAGGAGCGCCCACGGGGTACGGATTGTTCTTCATCACGTATGGGTATAAAGAACAGAAATCGTAGTAATGGAGCTTCACGCCCTCCGTAGGTGGAAAGTATAGTCTGAATGGATTTGTACGTCCTCCAAACAAGCTATCACCACATTTGAGAGGATCCAGCACCATTGAACGCTTGATCGTGTTTATTTCCTCACGGTACACCTCGTCTGTCTCCATCCGTGCATCATATTCATGCTCCCACAAGACTTTGTGAGTGAACTGTGATCCTATAAGTTGATCGCGGGTGCGGGTCCATGCAAGACAGTCGGCAGGAGATCTACCGTGGATATCTCCGGCGATTCCGCACTCAGGACGGGGGCATCCATGCCACCAGCATCCGTTAAAGGAGTACACAGTCTTCACACCAGTGACACGGTTTTCACTTAACCCATCAACCCAAAAAACACGTCCATTAATCTTAATGGGTACTTCACCCGTGTTGCGGGCGTGCTTTATGTATACACCTGTCTGTTGCTGTAGGTGTATGAGCCAGTAAATAGCCTTGTGTCCGTAACTGCGGGGTTTGTTTCGGTGAATAATGGCTAAGGTGTCTTTAGGCATGAAGTTATTCTTGAACACCGTAAAACATAATGACGCGATGGTGGTTGCGACTTGCAGCGGATCGCATTTGAAACGGCCTATGTACATCCTTCTAAAGGCCTGGAAACATACTCTAAGCACGCGCACATCATTCACGCAATAACGCTCACATTCATCAGCTATATTATAAGGGTTACTTTCATTAAAACTGTTGTAGTATCGATCAAAGTCTTCACGTTCATCTACACTCATACAGTCATAGTTAAAATAATGTTTGGGTGGTGGTGGGCCTACGTAGTTTAAAGTCTCGCTGGTGAGGAAAGTGTAAGGGAAGTATCCTTTGGAAACTTCAGCTGCTACCCCATCACCTTGGGTAGCTTTGCTAATTTACAAGGTGTGAATAATAAAGTGTCTTTAAATTGTACATTGCCTCTTATTTGCATCTGTATTAATTTGTTGCCTCTTTTCAATGGATCACCTGTAAATATCTCAGAGGATTCGTGTTCAAGCAACTCCTTATAAAGGAACTGCGTGTCAAACTTTGCCCCGTTATGGGCGAGAATATACACAGTCATTTTTTTGAACTTGTCGGCTAACTTGACAATATAGGATACAAATAGTTTCACAGGACTATCGTGGACATTCGTTTTAAAAACGTTTGTCCGTTTACCGCATTTGGGGCACTCGTCACATTCGATCCCCATACACTCATCACAGATGGTCTGGCTCACAAGTAAATGTGGAATTACCTCTTTGGTTTCAGCGTTCGTATATGTTTCTATATCGTAGTATACAGTTATACAAGGGTTATTTTTAGGCTTAGCATCTTTCATATAACATACATGCTTTACTCCATCCGCCTTATACTCCACCTGGCATGTAGGACAGTGAATTTCGTCACACTTGTGCTTAAATTTCCCCCAATTATCCATTGTGTGAAACATACCACATTCACAGATTCTCATTTTCCTGCACGTGCCAGTTGATTTATGGAGCTCAAAGCAGTTATTATTGAAGAATGTGCGTCTACACACATCACAGTCTCTCTTCTCAGCTTCAACTACACGGCTTTCACATTTGGTGCTTTTACACTGCTCACATACCATGTGACATTCTTTACAATGTCTCACTATATCATCCGCAAACTCGAGGCACCCCTTACACAAATCATGATGTCTCCCATATTTTCGACTTTTGTCATAACTCGCGTAAAGCCACCTTATATTACGGATGGGGAGATACGTTGTCCCGACAATCCTAAAATAAGTAGGGGTCTTGTACGATCTCTCACACAGCTTTTAAAAACATACACAGTCCTACGACGATCATCCAACCCAAATACAACTATACGGACATTCATTTCCTGTTCTACCATTCTCAGCTCTTCAGGCCCCATATTACAGTCAAATTCAAGTTCACAGTCTACAGCTAGTTTACGGGCACGTTCCACGACCGTAGGCAGCCAAATTTTTTGCCGTGTATTTTGTACAGTAAACATGTTAGCCAAGACTACTGCTATAAAGCCGCAACCACGATCGACGTTTATATGCCGTCTATAAATAGCTTGAGAATTGAGGTTAAGAGTATACGGTATGGCACTATGACCCGCAACACGGAATACACGATCAATATTTACCGTGAAGTTGTCCATATTGAAGGCTATACTACTTTGGGCAGCTTGCATTATACGTCCTAATATATATTCTACATCTTCAGCCGCCAAACGTCTAAATGGCACTACTACCCAATAATCATCTACATCACCGTCATCTGACCCGAATCCGAAGGACAGACTCGTCCTGACTTCACGCTCGTCGCGGTTCTGAAGAGCAAACTCTACAATACGCTGTACAACCCGGCGTAGCCCGCGCTCAATTCCATTGCTATACATGGCTCTATGGTCGACCCTGACTCTATACCGATTTCTAGTCAAGGCTGGGGTGGGGGCTGCGGAGCGCACCAACTCAAACGTTATATCATCCTCAACAGAACGGGGGGCAACTGTGGCGGATGAATTAGGGGATATATTAGCGGAAGGTGCTGCTGGGGGGCCTGTTGCGTAGGAGGTTGAGGGTTGGGGATCTATTATTGTAGACTTAACAGAACGGGGGGCAACTGTGGCGGATGAATAAGGGGATATATTAGCGGGAGGTGCTGCTGGGGGGATTGTTGCGTAAGAGGTTGAGGGTTGGGGATCTATTACTGGTGCAACAGGCGCGTATTTCGGTCGCTTTATACCTGACGTGGGGTTCTCTTCATCATACCTCCGCTTTGGACGTGCTACCGGTATCGCTGGTGAGGGTTCGTTGGCAGGGGAGGAGATCACAACTACACTGTCGTCGAGGTCATCCGTAATGTCAATGATGGGGTGCTGTACCTCATCGTCATTCACGGTTCTGTGGGAGAAGAAAACAAAATATAAGGAACAGCACTCAAAATTTGTAATATTTTGTAAATGATCCACTTAGGAGTGTGACGTGTTAGAAATGGACTCTGTAGAAAAATTCAGATTCACGAGCCCATCCACATGTATTATATCTGGACCTACAGGATGTGGTAAAACTGTGTTTATGCTTAAAATCATTAAAGAAAAGGGAGAGATGTTCTCGAAATTTGTGCATAAAGTTATATGGTGCTATTCGACGTATCAATCAGTGTTCAACGAGTACCAAGATGATATTTTGTTCCACAAAGGCGTATATGACGTTAATTCGTTAAAGGGAAATGAACATACAGTCATTGTAATTGACGATCTCATGTTGGAGATGGATAAAACGTTTGCCGAGACATTTACAGTATTCTCCCACCATCTTAACATAAGCGTGTTCTTCATCAATCAGAATCTATTTTTCAAAAATAGATACATGCGCGATGTGTCGTTAAATACGCAATATCTAGTCTTATTCGCACAACGTAGAGATGTATCACAAATTGGGGTATTAGCCAATCAAATGTTCCCGAATCAGCGTAAGGAGTTTTTGGAAGTTTATAAAGAAGCTACAAGCACGCGTTACGGATATTTGCTTTGCGACCTTCATCCGCGAAACACGTTTAGAGTGCTTCTACGAACGAATATATTTCCAAACGAGCCTGAAACGGTGTATATTCCAGAATGACAAAGAGACTAAAGAAATACCGTGAATTAATAAAAATCTATCATCGACTGCCCCGGGCAATGCAGCAGATGTTTATTAAAAATATCGACGCCGACTTTTTAAAATGCATCTGTGAAATCTGTCTTAACGTTATAAATTGCAATGTATCAATGAAACCCCTCAGAAGGCTCGCCTACGCCGTTACAAGAACATAATACGTGCACTCGCTCGTAAAAGTCAAACTGTAGCGAAAAAAAACGAATTATTGTACAAACAGGAGGGTCATTTCTCCCCATCTTATTTTCAGTTTTGGGTCCTTTACTGACTAGATTAATATAATGAAGAAAGTGGTAGTGATTCCCCACGAGGTGTACGCTTCACTGCAAAGGAATCCAGACACGGTTCTAGATCCCCGTAAAAGCAGACTTAAAAGAATGGAAAGCGAATTGCTAGCCCTATTAAACAGTGAAAAAACACCTGATGAGAAAAGAATCTTATACCAAGAAGCTCTGCAGAAATTTCTTCACGAGTACGAAAATTATAAGAACCCTACAGAGATTCCTGTGGTTATTAGGCACAGCACGGGGGACGATGGACATGGCGACATAGGATCTGTGCCCGACGATACAGCTGACCAACCAAAAATTAAGGGATTAGCCACACAACATATCGAGCATGTATTAAAAAGCACCCTCCCACATACATTGAGGAGTAAAGGCTTAAGTCTTTATAATCTATTGAATGAGGATCCAGCCATACAATGGACCGATACAGGCGAGATCATTGTGGAAGGATCAAAGGTACAGGGATCGAATATCGTAGACATTGTCCATGATCTGGTGAGAAAGTGGGATAGGCCATCACCATCAGGATGGAAGCATATTAAAGCAAGACTACAACAAATAAATGTCCCTAAAACGTTGATAGGAAATCTGAACAGGTTAAAAGACTTGGAACATGCAACGCATGTGACACAATTGAAGACGCCGTCACCCCCGGCGGTAACACCTTTGAAGAGGAGAAAGAAGAGGTTAAACAACGGTCAACCCTACCCACGTGCCTCTAAAATACGCAAATGGCTAACGTATTAACTAAACGCTATTATGACATTTCTAACCCCCTCTACGGCGGCGTAGATAGACTGTACAGAAGTGTTTACGGAGTAGGGAAAAAAGATGTTGAAAGATTTTTGAGGGAGCAGGACGCTTATACGCTTCATAAGCCTGTGAGAAAAAGGTTTAAAACAGCCAAGACAACGGCTTCCTCGATTGATTCTATTTGGCAAGCAGATTTAACAGACATGCAAAGATATTCTGTGTATAACGATGGTTACCGCTACATTCTATTCATAATAGACGTATTCTCTAGATATCTGTGGCTAGTTCCTCTGAAAAATAAATCACCTGAAACAGTTGCTAAAGCCACCAAAACGCTAATGTTAAAAGAAAACAGGGTTCCTGGCTATTTTTGTACGGATATGGGGAAGGAATTTATAGGCCGTGCTTTTCAGAACATGTTGACAGAGTTTAATATCAGCTATTACACAACCAATTCTATACATAAGGCTTCTTTAGCTGAAAGAGTTCAGCGCACCATAAAGGAACGCATGCACCGTTATTTTACACATAAAAACACATACAGATTTCTAGACATTCTGGAATCATTGGCATCATCCTACAACCGCTCACACCATCGCACGATTGGGACAACACCTAACGAAGTTTTAGAAAGAGGTACGCTCCCGAGAAGAGATGGATCACCAACACCACCACCACACTCGGCGCGCTTCAAAATCAATGATTATGTAAGGCTGTCGCGTTCGGGGAATAAATTCGCAAAGGGTTTTGAGCAAGGATGGACACGCGAGATTTTTAAAGTTAGGGCTATGAGACCTAAAGGTGAGATAATGATGTATTACATTGAAGATTTGAATGGGGAAGAAATCTCAGGAGGCTTTTACCGCGAGGAATTGCAGAAAGTTGCGTTTAATTTAGGAAAAAATGTGTTTAAAATTGAGAAAATTTTAGGAAGCAAAGGTTCAGGAAAGAGAAAAATGTACCTGGTGAAATGGCTAGGGTACCCAGAAAGCTTCAACACCTATATAAAAGCTGATGCAATAATGAAGCTTAAATAGTATGCAACATGGCTCCTAACCATTTCTACGTCACACTCCCGTCCTCCTCGTCCCTGTCTGTACACCCTAACAACACACTAGCCAACTTTGTAACAGAACTCCACGGGCACATTGAATTGGGTCGTGATTCGTATGAGGTGGGGATATGCGAAATTCAGCTGGACACCATCTTTTTAAATATTGAACATAAAGAAACCGTTTTTACGATTCTTAGAGACATTGACGAGTGTGAAAAAGCTGGGGTAGCTATGGATGAAACTATACGTATCGCTCGGACTAAGGTTGCACGGTATTACAGTACAGAAGTAAGACTAGGACCGGGTCAATATGGTTCGGTCGAGGATGTTGTGAGAGACTTAAACGTAAGTTTAAGAAACTCAAACCTTACGAATGATTTAGTATACGAAATCGTAAACAAAGGAAACCCTGCACATACACTAATCCTAAAATCAAAGACTAACAGACGTATTAAAGACCGTAGAATGTTCAAAATTCTAACCAATGGCCGATATAGCGCAGCCTTCCAAAGAGACACATTTCACGAGACACAGCATGACTTGTCCAGATTAATGTATCAATTGAAGATGGAGAAATTGGCTGAAAGGTCCCCAGACATGTGCTATATTTACAGTAATATAGTGGAGCACCAGTTTGTTGGGGATACCCAGGCACGCCTGCTGCGCATTGCTCACATCCCCAACCATAGAGGAAGGAGTTTGAGTATTACATATGACAGACCCCATTATGTGAATGTCGCAACTAATTTAATAACCAATATCTCAATATATATAAGAACGATTGAGGGTGAAAACTTCCCATTCGGTAACGGGAGCTTAACAGTGAAGCTACACTTTCGACGCACTGAGTTATAATGGATAGAAAGCCTTTCACCGTCTATCGAGGGGTGAGATACCAGCGCGGTAGTGGACTTGGATCCATTTTTTCATCCATACTACGTACGGCTGTTCCTTTGCTGAAGAGGGGTGCCAGATACCTCGGAAGGAAAGCGCTACAATCAGGTCTTAACACTGCAGAAGACATATTGGCCGGGGCTAAACCTAAAGAAGCTCTAAAAAAACATTTAAAGCGTACACGGGACGAAATCATCAAAGATGCAAAGAGAAAAATGCGTGGTGGCGGGAAGAAGAAGAGGGCTGCCCGGAAGAAGGGGTCACGTGGTATTAAACGTAAAAGGATATCAAAAAAGAAGTGCTGTAAGCGAATGAAACCTATGGTTGACCACTTTTTTGACTGATATAAGCTAAGGACATTGATCTCATGAATCATAGTTTGTTTACTACTTGTCGAGAGAGGAGGCACTATTTCTAACTCGCCATGGCACGCTTCATCCACCCATGTAGTTCACAATGCTGTAAATCGGAGCTGTCCCTTTTTGAGCTGCCTCCAACTCAAGTTTCTATTGAGCACAGTGATTTTATTACAATTAACCCTTTAAACACAATTAGTTCCCCGAGTGCACCTATAGAATTCGTGATACCCAGCTCAGGCCCTTACTTTTTTGATCCAAGCTGTGTGCACATGTACGCTAAGCTACGTATAGCCCATTCTGATGGAACGGTCTGCGATGACAAATATGCTGTATACCCTGAAACAAACTTTCTGCACTCCATATTCAACCAGTGTGACGTATATTTAAATCAGACCAACATATCGGCAGGCACGGGGTACTATCATCTACGAGCCTATCTGGAAAATGTCCTCAACTTTTCCAAAGAAGCGAAGGCTACCTTTTTAAGTGCCGAGGGATATTATCAAACTAAAGATGAAAGTAGTATAAAGGACAAATTTAAAAATTCTAAAAAGAAAATATACGAGTGTTTTGGACGGCTGCACACAGATTTCACTTTCCAGAAGAAGTTGCTTGTCAACGGGGTGGATATGAAAATAAAGGTCACCCGCACGAGTCCTGAGATCTGCTTAAATCTGGATGCTGATCAAGAAGAGGGTGCAAACCCCGTTGTGATTCACACGTACGGCGAGTGAAATTAAGTTCACCAAAACAACTTGAAATTGAGAAAAATTTACTAAACGCTACAGTGAAATATCCTATTAACAGAGTACAAATCAAACTATATACGGTGCCTGCAGGGTTGGCATCGAAGCAGATAGAAAACATTGCCCTGGGAAATCTTCCTAAAAGGATATTAATCGGAATGCAGGATCATGCTTCGGTGAATGGAAAATATAAAAAGAGTGCCTTTAAATTCGAGAATTTCGGACTTAAAAATATAACTCTATACGTTAATGGCATTGCTTTGGGTGGAACAATGGTACGGACTATTCATCAGACGCTGTGTTACCTCTTTGTGCCAGAGCCTATAGTAATCTGACCCATATTGCAGGTGATTGTGATGAGCTTGGTAATGGGGTAACGCAGGAAGAATTCATTGATCAATTTAACCTTTATCCGTTTGACATTACACCTGACTTATCTGCTAGCGTAAATACGCATTTAAGCCCACAGCAGAGCGGAAACATCTCAGTGAGGCTGGAATTCACCAAGCCTATAGACGCGCCTATTAGTGTACTAGTATATCTCGAATCGCAAGCCCTAATAGAAGTAGATAGATTTAGGAGCGTTATCACTGACTTTTAAAATGGATGCTAATACACTTCAGAAAGTAATGAATAGTGAACGAGTCACACGTTCCAAATTTATCGGCGTGTTTGCGAAGAATGAAACATTGAGTTTGCCAAGTACGCGAGAATGCGGTAGTCTTATTGTGAACACAGATGTCATCGGTAATGAAGGGATTCATTGGATCGCTGTCTATTTTAAAAATAGACAGCGCCTGTACTATTTTGATTCACTCGGTACTCAACCCTGGAGTGACCCTATTATTGTAAAATTTCTCGCTCAGTTACATATTCCCGAAGTTGTATGGAACCCGTTTCGTATACAAGGATATTTTAGTAATACTTGCGGAATGTACTGCGTCTCATTTCTCATGCATATGTCATGTGATAAAGAATTTATAAATTTTTTAAATTTATTTGACCCGTGTCACACTCGCCGAAACGATGAAATGGTATGCAGACAGATAAAAATCCGTTTTCCAATTGTACGTACTCGTTGTATAGTATAGTATAATGTTTTTGTTCGTGTGTGTATATTTGTAACGGTATATTCTGTTGTTTAAGATGGTTATTGTACTGATTTCTTTCATTTAATAAATTTATGAAAATATATTGTCTTCTTACCCCAGAAAGATCGAAAAACACTTACTTTATTTCGGTGTGACATTCATTATGCTGATTGATCAGTATATCCTCCGTATTCATGACACGAGATTCTTCAAAAGATTGTATAACACGTGTCAAATCCTCATCGGACATTAAAGGAGAAAGAATAATGTTCATATTGATTCTTTTTTAATAAAAACATATACAGAGTATACAGACAGACCCCATTATGTGAAGATATCTTTGGTTCGAAACTCATTTAAGAGGTAAATCCGAATAACATTTAAAACACGCAAAAGATTGCCATAAAAATTTCGGTTTTAGCATAATGGTGAGTATCTAAATGAAGTATTTGACGAGATACTACAACCCTCCATATATATAAAATCATGTTTCTTGTGAATAAAAATAAAATTATAGACACATTTCTATGGTAGTCCCTTGCGTCGGATTGTAAGGAGCGTCACTGCAAATATCTTCAACGGTTTGCGTTGGAAATAATTCATCACGGTCAATCGCGTTAAAAAGATTAATTGCAGTCAATGCTGCAGTGTCACCTTCTTCATACAAATCCGGAAAAACGTAAAGTTCGTGGTCCATGGTGGAGGGAATGCACTGGCAGAGGGAATGATTATTCACTGACGCGAAAATAGCTACTGTTACTCCCAACTGAAAAATATTTCCTTTTATATGCACAATCGCCAAGCTCCGCCCCAAAAGATTAAGGCCAGATGTTCGTAGTGATTGGTTGCCAGTGTAGCTGGGTGGAGCTATGATAAGTTTGTGTACCAATCGTAACACCGCTATAACGGGTCCGGAGACTAATGGCATCTTTATATTTTCTCCAATAGATTTAATGCTCGTATTACCCCTTGCTGTCTTTACCATGTCAATATTTTTCCCCCACTATTCCCGGATCATTAGTCACTAATGTAATCGAGAGGATTTTATAATAAAGAAATTATAAATATATCCATTCCTTTAATTATATTTTTAGAAAAGAAAAGAGCATTCGGTTTCCACGTTAAACTGTGGGTCTAAGGCGGAGTGAAAACCTTAACCGTTGTTACAATTCGGGGAAGAGCTATTTGTTATTATTACTAAAGAGAAAAATCGTGCATTAACATGTTTTGCGCCCATACTACCCCCGGATCAAATGATCCTGTTATTTTAAATCCGGTTCAATAATCAAATGATCCTGTTATGTTGAAATGTGGAAGAGTGAGCAACGATTCCCTGACGAGATGTATTTCTTGAACTGATCCACAGAACAGATGTTCGCATCTTCTGAAGGCTGCATGCTCCACGCGCCACAGATCTTATAGACAATGCAGGTCCTGTATATGGGCTTTAATTATCTCGATGAAATAGTGAGCAATCATTCCCTGACGAGATGTATTTCTGAATCCACGTTAAACTGTAGGTCTAAGGTCGGGTGAAAAGCTTTCCAATTCGGCGAGAAAGAGTTAATTATTATTACTACTGTAATTTGTACCACCCTATATATATATATATATATATCCATTCCTTTATTTATTTTAAAAGAATGAACAAAACTCTCTCTCTCTCTTCTATATATATATATATATATATATATAATATATATATATATATATATATAATTGTTAGTACTTTCAGGTTTGCCCACCTCATGCACTCTACCCTTTTGCTGATTATTATTTCATATAATTGTGTGTATATCTTTCAATAACAGAGATGTTATCTAAGAATATGACACCATACAAATTACGCGTAAATAAAAATATAAAACATTTTCTTCGCTTCGAGAATGTGTTTCATTGTAGAAGTAATAACAACAGCAAAATTAAGATTTGGAGTGAAGCGAGATTTATCCCGAGTAGACTGGAACAAAGGTCAACTCGCGGTCAAAAAAGGCATCAGGGCAAACGATTCGAATTGACCCAGATTCTCGGTAACCCTTTCCTCGTGTGTGTGTGTGTGTGTGTTTGTGTGCACGAGTTGTTCATTCGTTTATTATATATATATACAAGCACAGATGGGGTGAGAAGTTTGGCGGGAATGAGGGAGGAGGGGTGGACGACCGTGTGTTTTGAATTGTCGTTTATTTCAACTTTCTTCGTAAGGTTTCTTTTCTTTTCATTGTTTAGTGATTTTTTAATGTTTTAATTCACTTTAAGGTGAAAATCCGTTTATATATATATATATATAAGGAATTACAAAATTAAATAGACACGGTTATTATGATTCTTTCTATATATATATATATATATATATATATATATATATATATATATATATATATATATATATATAAGGTAAGGAGAAAGTTGTTCATTTGTGTGTATTTCGTCTGAACTAATATTTTGACGTTCGCGAAGGGTGAGAAGTTTGGGGGGAATGAGGGAGGAGGGGGGACGACCGTGTGTTTTGAGTTGACCCAGATTCTCGGAAATCCTTTCCTCGTGAAAGAAAAAACAGCGCTTAATGATTAATTTCTTATATTGAATAATTAATTTCTTATAATAATTGATTCTCTTAAAAGGAGAAAATTCATTTGTTTTAAATTAATAGACGTTTAGCTTCATTTGATTTAAATTAATATACGTTTGGCATTTTTTTCTGATTTTCATTCACATGATATGTACAGAGGCGCGCGCGTGTGTGTGTGTGTGTGTGTGTGTGTTTGTGTGTGTGTTTGTGTGCACGAGTTGTTCATTCGTTTATTATATATATATATACAAGCACAGATGGGGTGAGAAGTTTGGGGGGAATGAGGGAGGAGGTGGGGACGACCGTGTGTTTTGAATTGTCGTTTATTTCAACTTTCTTCGTAAGGTTTCTTTTCTTTTAATTCTTTAGTGATTTTTTAATGTTTTAATTCACTTTAAGGTGAAAATCCGTTTAATATATATATAAGGAATGACAAAATTAAATAGACACGGTTATTATGATTCTTTCTATATATATATCTATATATAAGGTAAGGAGAAACTTGTTCATTTGTGTGTATTTCGTCTGACGATCGTGTGTTTTGAATTGTCGTTTATTTCAACTTTCTTCGTAAGGTTTCTTTTCCTTTCCCACTGTTATTCAATTGTGAAATTTATAATAAAAATAGGAATTAAGTAATAAAGTTAATGTTTTAATTCACTTTAAGGTGAAAATCCATTTATATATATACACAGGGCGTCCCAAAAAAATGTATACACACTTTAACAGCTGATAGCTCAATTGATGTTTCTTTCTTTCCAAGTTAAACCCATTAGAATTAATAATGGCAGTCAGACTAAGCTTTGAACAAAGGAAATTCATTCTAAAATGCTACTGGAAGTGTGAAAACGCAGTTGAAGTGCAAAGACAGTTTAGGAGGGAGTTTCAAACAGATCCACCAACGCGACTTACCATCACTCGAATTAGAGATAAGTTTGAAGCCGATGGAACTGTTCAGAATGTCCACAAGAAGCGTTCCGGAAGACCACGGACATCGACAAGCCCCACAAAGCAAGAAAGAGTACTGGAAACGTATCACCAAAGTCCAAGAAAATCTGTGCGGCAAGCGAGTCGTGAGGTAGGAATTTCAGAATCGTCTGTCCAACGCATTTTGAAGCGCTGTCAATGGAAAAGTTACATCCAAGATTAGTCCATGCTATTAATGAAGATGATCCGGACCGAAGAGTGGAGTATTGCGAGTGGTACTTGGCACGATGTGGATGTGGATTGGACGAAGGGGTTTCGTAGAATACCCTCCGCGTTCACCAGACCTCACACCACTAGACTTTTTTTATGGGGATAGTTAAAAGACAAAGTCTACGCTATAAAACCTGCAACAGTCGCTGAATTGAGAGCAGCCATTGAACGAGAATGCACACAAATACCAAACGAAATGTTTCGTGATGTTTGCGATTCCATTGCTTCACGTTATCAGCAGTGCCTGGACCAGAACGGACGTCAGTTTGAAAACAGGCGTTGACAAAACAATTAAATAATGTCTGTAGGTTCTATTACATTTTGAAAATGAAATGTATTTTAATAAACACTGCCTTTATAATTATTTAAAGTGTGTATACATTTTTTTGGGACGCCCTGTATATATAAGGAATGACAAAATTAAATAGACACAGTTATTATGATTCTTTCTATATATATATATAAGGAATGACAAAATTAACTAGACACAGTTATTATGATTCTTTCTATATATATATAAAAGGCAACAAGCACAGATGGGGTGAGTAGTTTGGGGGGAATGAGGGAGGAGGGGGACGATCGTTTGTTTTGAATTGTCGTATGTTTCACCTATCTTCGTAAGTTTTCTTTTCCTTTCCCACTGTTATTCGTGACAACAGCGATTAACTACCATCATATAAATATATTGTGGTATTTTGATTAATATATGGTTTAATTTAATAAATATTGCTATCTGACAACTCAGTCTTCTATTGGAATTAAATACATGGCGCTATCTTGCAACTCAGCCGGATTAGAGGTCTATAAAAGAGCGAGAGGCTAACGACGGAGTCATACAAGCTCGGCTCCCAGCCGAGCAAGGATCTCTGGTCCTTTCTCTTTCTTGCCCTTTGGGAAAACCCCTTAGAGGCCTCTTAGGTTAGGTATACCCCTTTGGGGAAAATAGCTTGGGGGAGAACTCCGCCTCCAAGTTGGATGCCCTTGCAATCCCATTTTGGGCAACAAAGGCCGATACTCTCTCTTTCTCTCTCTCTCTCCCCCTTCAGGTGTACCACTCCCCCCTTGGCTCCTTCTAAGCCAACTGGCTGATTAGGAGCCTATAAGACAACGCCTACTCGGCTGAAGTCTTAAAATGCACTTGGCTCCTGCCAGGTGAACACCTCTCCTCCTTTCTCTCCTTTCTCTTGGGGGATAACGCCGCCTCCAAGTTTCCTTGTTGCACCTGCAGCATCCCCCCACCCCCCTTTGTTTTTTGCAACACCCTACCCCCCTTTTCAACACCCTACCCCAATTTGCAACATGCTGCATAACCCCTACCCCCCATTGCAACATGTTCCATAACCCCACCCCCTTTTGCAACATTACGTAATAATTTGCAGCATTCCTGCACTCTACCCTTTTGCGGCTATACTACTGACATGGACCACACAAAACGCTGGATGTTTGAGCCGTGTTGTCTGACAAACTATCTGTAGGCTTAAATCCAGTTCATTCCAGTTTTGTATCTGCCTTTTTCGTATCGCTTGATCCACATTTCCCCACAGATTCTTGATTGGGTTAAGATCTGGTGAGTTTTCATTCTACCCTACTAGAGGAGTGATGTTATAATCATCGAACCACTTCTTCACTGCTTTTGCTTGTCAAGGTGCACCATCATCCTGAAAAAAAAAGAAATTTCCTTCTGGAAACAGGAGTCATGATGTCTGTAGCAGGTGGTCTCGAAGAATTTGGAGGTACCACTTCGAGTTCATCGTTGCCCCTTTGGGTTTGGTTAGAATATGTAGGGATCCTGTTCCTCGCCCGGAAAAGCACCCCCTTGATGGTAACAATCTCGGGATGCTTGCTTCAAGGTGGGTACTACGTACACTCCGGGCTAAAACGCTCGCCTTTTCTTTTAATGATCCTGGTGACAATGATATGATTGGTGTAACCTCTGGCAGCAATCTGACGGCTGCGAGACTTAAATCGAGACCAAATTTAAGTTTACATTAATTTCACTAGCTATCAGTTAAGAACAGTCCAATTTTTAAGGAATTTTTACTGCTGGGGTAAAAATCAAAAGGGCACCTAATCGTACAATAAAAGAGCACTTGATAAATGCAAAACGGGCACAACAGAAGAAAAATGCAAAATAATCTCATTCGTGCCTTATATGACAGGAAAGGAAAGAGACCCAAACAAGAAATTAAGAGATTAGCTCTGAGAGAGAGAGAGAGAGAGAGAGAGAGAGAGAGAGAGAGAAGAAGATAGTGGTAGATGTGAGGGACACTTTATAATATTATTAAGATATATTTCCATGAAAATCAAGACAAAAGCAAAAAAAATAGTAAAAACAAAATAGCTCAAGATAATTATAAAATAAAATTATATTCCCTCATCATCTGTTTGGAAAAACTTCTTGGCGAAGTCCTCGAATGCATATACCTCAGCAGCAAGTGCACCCTTCCTTCTTTCACGCATCTTCAAAAAGTTCACAACTGTCGCCAGAGGATCATATGAAACTGTTCCTACTCCGTTGAGGGAGATAGTAAGCCTGGCGTTCCTGGTCTCCTACAGCTACAGCATTGAAGTCCGGCGGTCTTCAACAACGGCATTGTAGTGACTGATAATATTGATAATTGAGTCGGGTGACATGGTGGAAAATACTGCTAAGTTTTTCTGAACAGTGCCAGATGTCACTGGTATCAGTTGCCGGAGCCGGACAGAAATGAAGCAACTGCTGTCACTTCCTTGAGGGGTGTGGGAGCCTATCGATTTGTAGCCACTGTTTACAGGCTTCATCTTTGAATGTTCCTGCAGATCCAGGAAACAGCCGGTCAGCCAGCTCAGACCCATTAGCAGTAAACTGGCTGAGGTTGGATGCTGTCACAGTTGCTTTCATTTGATGAAGTAGCTCATCTTGCTCAGTGTGCAAGCGCTCAGTCAGGAAAATTTTGGCAGTCTGAATTACTTCCACCCTGATTGCACTGGAACTACTCCTGTTGGTGGTCACCAAACAGAAAGAATAAAGCTTAGCCCTCAGCAGGTACCATCAAAATACTTACGCATTTAGAACCATGGGGTCAATATGACCCCATTTTAAAAAATTGATAAAAAATAGTTTTTATTGCTTTTTTGTTTATTATGATATCAAGAGAAAAGAACATGTTTATTTTTCACATTTTACAATCAAATCAGTTAATTTCAAACTTTGCAAAATTAGCATTTACTAAAGAGCTATCCAAAACTTTATAGAATACTAGCACTGGCCAGCGATTTGTCTTCCTAGCTGTACTAAAAAGAGTGCATTTCTGATCATGGTTATCGACGCCCCCTTTGTTTTGGTTGTAATAAATATTTATTTCTTCCTTTCCAGTTATCTCATCTTTATTTTTTGCAGAGTAATAACGTCTAACATATCAAAGCTTATGAATAAGTTGAATGCATCTTCAGGAGATCTTCTAAGAATTTTATCATTTCAGTTTCGCTAAATAATCTTTTATTTGACATTTTTGTAAAGAGGGACTAATAATACTTTAGAAATAATACTTTAGAAATAATAATACTTTAGAAATTTATAAAATAATCTGAAAAAAAAAAAAAAATTAATTATGTTACACATTCAGTACCATGGGGTCATATTGACCCCATCGTCATAAAAATACCCATATCTACTAATTACTCGTTATATGACAACAAAAACTTGTGAGCAATACATTCAGTCATTAATAAACGAATACATGTGAGCACGATAACCATCGTGGCAGATTTTTAATAAAAAATAGTCATTTGAAATACCCTGGGGTAATATTCACCCCATGGTACCTGCTGAGGGTTAAGTACCCAAAACTTGAGAAAATTACCGAGGACACCAGCATCTTCCTTTACTTCTATAGATTTTTCATACTGTTTACAATTGGTTTTCTCTTATGGAATATGGAGAATATCAGTAATAGAAAACGTTTGTATAAATAAAAGGGCATACCATAATATTTCTCCTTGCTAAGAATTTTTCACATTTGATTACTTAAATTTAAATAATAACATATATATATAATAACTGTACTTTTGAAAAATGGGGGCAAGAGGCACATCATGCTGGGACAAATGAGGCTAACTGCTGGGGCAATATGAAGTACCAGTGAGACAAAATCCCAGTAGTTTCTATGTAAAAAATGCCCTGGTTAATAAAATCAGTTTTGTGATCACAGATTAATTATCAAAACAATGGAATAGTAGGCATGACTCACCGTAAAGGGAACCTGAAGATTTGCTGAAACGGTCCTCTTTTGCAGTCCTCATGCAGTTCAGGCATGTATTCACAAATACAACTTCTGCGTATAGTAATACTTGGTTCGGGGAAAAGCAATTAAGAAATTTGAGGCAAGTTTCAGTTCTTTTGGCCATAACTGTATATATCCCAAATTAACATTTGTTCAAACGCGAACAAAGTAATATATATATATATATATTATATATATATATATATATATATATATATATATACAGGGCCGGATCTAGAAGTTGCGAGGCCCTAGGCAGATCTAGAAATTGCGAGGCCCTAGGCCTATATATATGAAAATATGGACTTAATTATCGGTACTATACCAGCAATATTAGAATCCCGCATAGACAGGACTATGCTAGCACTTAAAAATTAAACCAAACCAAAATAATCACGCATGGAAATTGTATAAGAAATATAAATAAACCATACAAATAAGTATAAATTATAATATGAATCAAGATTTGTATCGAAAATATAAGACAATGATTTCTAAGATTTATATAATATTATAGGTAATGACTTTCCATAGTATACAAACGTTTTTCATATGTGATGTATAAGAGATGTTGACATTTCATTTTTTATAATAGTGAGCGATCGACTTAGGCTAAATATTAATGCTTTAATATTTGGTTCAGATGCTCCTTGAATATTACAGCAATGCTTTTCTACTTTTCTTCGAGCTAAACTCTTCAATTAATTGAGAATAATCTAATGAATTTGTTATATCGTTTTCTATTGATAACATAGCTAATGATTGCAATCTCGCTTGAGACATGGTGGAACGCAAATATGTTTTAATAAGTTTGAGACGCGAGAAACTTCTTTCAGCCGAAGCAACAGTAACTGGGATGGTTAATACTATTCGAAGTGCAACATAAACATTAGGATAAATCTCACTTAGTTGTTTTTGCACTATATAAACAAGGGCATTTCCGAGATCTGTTTTCTCAGGTATAAACCTGCAAAGTACTTTAAGTTCTTCATAGAGTTCTAAATCATTAATATCACTTGAACAGAACGCGCAAAACGGCTTGAGCGAGGCCCTAGGCGATCGCCTAGTTCGCCTATAGCTAAATCCGGGCCTGTATATATATATATATTAGAGTGTGCCCTTTGTATATATGACAAAATTTTAAAATTGACTTACAGCTTAGCACACAATGTGAATTGGTTACATATCGAAACAAAACTTTTCAGGAAAAATCTTGTTCAATTTAATGAATATTAAGTGGGTGCTCAACGACTTCAAAAGCTCAAGTCTAAACCTGTCATTCTTAGTCACTCGCGAACCTTACGTCGGTGCAGATAGGCAATGCTAATTTTTATCACACGCTCACAAACACGCTTACAT
The DNA here is from genome assembly GCA_023014485.1 of Bathynomus jamesi. Lineage (NCBI taxonomy): Eukaryota > Metazoa > Arthropoda > Malacostraca > Isopoda > Cirolanidae > Bathynomus > Bathynomus jamesi. Next base: position 1,592,320 of record JAJOZX010000060.1, on the reverse strand, counting down.
GTGTGTATACGTATTAGAGGCCTGCGCGGGTTGCCTGCGGGTGCGGGTACTCGCGGGTACCCACATTGCGGGCGTGATGCGGGCCCCACTTAAAAATACTTTCCGGTGCGGGGCGGGTGTGGGTAAAATATTGCGGGTGCGGGGTGGGTGTGGGTAAAATATTGCGAGTGCGGGGTGGGTGTGAGTTCAAACTTAAAATAATATGTATGTACAATGCATGTGAAGACTTACTTCTCAAACAGATAAAATCTCTCGACATTATTAATTTTAATTTTAAACATTGTAATTGTATTGACACTTGTCGCAATAGTGGATTTCAAGCAATGATTAAAAATACCTTAAAAAGAATATACTTTTTCTGGCATGCAAACATCACATTCATGAGCTTCTTTTGTGCAAAGCATATGAGATACTTTCGAACGATAACTCAAAATCTCCAAACATAGAGATTTTCAAGCATTTCCAGAAATTCTGGCCAAAGATCATTCGAAATGAGTATCGGTCTATTACCCATGCAGATGTTGGCGCACAAGAAATTATTGCTCTTAAAGATGACATTATCATGTTCGCAAACGCAACCCTACACGAACAACAGCCTCGGGATGATTATCGAGAGCTTCTGGAGTTCTCAATCATATTTTTGGGCGGGATTCCAATCACAGGTATTTCTTTTAAGCGCCCAGGTCCTGTCCATCGAGCAAGATGGATGTCAAGAGCCATTTACTCTCTCAAAATGTGGTTGTTTAGAAATCAATTCGATCTACAGAAGGAAATACCGAATTTGAGATTAAAAGGAAATACAGCTTCAGAAAGGAAATGGGTAAACTTTTTAAATTTTAATATATTTCTTGTAAAGATATATTTAAAAGCATGATTCCAAAGCTCTGTGGCCATAAAGGCTCCAGCAAATTCTCTGAAGCTCTTTCAAGAGCTGAACTGTCTTAGAAATCAAAATCTATCAAATGCTCTTACTACTGTCTTTGGACGCCACCTGTGGTACTTAAATGAGGTAAATGTTGCTCTTGCATTTTTTGATCCAGAGATATCATTTGATGTCAAAAGGATGATAGCCAAAAATGCAAATGAAGTTCCTTGCCATGAAGATTTTGTGCGTAGGGTTCAGCCCTTTGATCCTTCTCACAAAACTTTACATGATTTTTGCACGCAAAGAACCAAATCATTTTTCACAATCACAGGAGTATTTGCAGAATTTCTTCATGAAGATCCTGAAAGGTGGTCAGTTTCGGCACATTACAATGCTGCAAAAGAAATAGTTAAAAATTTGAGAGTTGTAAATGATCTTGCAGAACGTGGTGTGGCTCTCATTAGAAGTTCAATGCAACACTAACAATGGATGAAAATAAAAAACAGTACCTTTTGCAGGTTGTAGAACACCATAGGAAACAAAACCCCAAAGCCAAGAAATATTACTAAAAAATGTATGTTAGTAAGTGTTATTCAAAAAATATACTGTGGTTATTTTATGTGTAAAATATATTATGTGTGTAGTTTTGTATAGGCCTCCAAAGAGATTTAAAAAGATAGGCTTAAGTGGATGTTCATAAGACTCCAAAAGTATATTTATGTTAAATTTTGAAAATAATTAAGCTCAAGTTGAAATAAAGTCTTAAAAGTATGGAATTTATTTAGTTATGGTACAACTTTTTTGAAGTGGAACTTTTCAGTGAATTGAGCACCCTGTTAATATTAACTAAATTCAATAAAATTTTGTCTATATTAGTTTTTCATTCATTGCCACAAAATAAAGATATGTGGTATAAGAAAAAAAAAGTTTAATTTTAGGCACACCGCAATATATATATATATATATATATTTTAGGGTGCATCAAACGCCCCATGAAAATTTTAAATTGATATCACACTACTGGCTGGCACATATGTCTTGCTCCTCATTGTGGTGAATACAAAATAAACAATTTTTTCCTTTTTATTAAATTTTTCACATTCCCATTTTTTAATAGAAAATTAATAAAAGACAAAAATTAACAAAATTAGCAAAAATTTACAAAAAAGAGCAAAAGCAGAACTATGAAACAATCAAAATGGGCAGAATCCTGTTTAAAGCATTTATCACTAAACAACACCTTAAGTTAAGCTGTCAGGAGCCATTTTAATTTTTTCAAACATTTGTTTTTTCTCATATTGCCAATTTTTTCACGATTTTCCTCAACTACTTGCAATGTATCTTGGTAGAGGGTTTCTTTCTTAGAAGACTTTAAATAATCACTGGCCAATTTGACACCGCGTTCGGCAGAATCATTAACAACCTTTAGATTGCAGACTTTTTCCTGACATTGCTTGTAGGATGGATTAATCGCCCAATTTTCAGGGTTCTGCAAGAAAGTAGGGTTGCATTGGAGTGTCTTGAAAAATACCCATGACCCATCATTGACAAAGGAAGATAGATCTTGAGTTTGCATGCAGGGCATCAAGCGATGGAAATATTGGCTTACCAAATCCAGCCCCATGCCTTTGGAATGAATTTTTCATATCTTTTGACATTATCATTTTATTGGAAATTTTCCTTTTCATTTCTGCCGGTACCTTTTGGCTAAATAGTGACACAGGTACCATTTCTGCTGTTAAGCTCCACAGATGACGCTCAATGGCTTTGGTAGCAACAGCTGCCACCTCTTGGTCAATTTTAGAATATGTTTTAAGATTCCTAATAAGTTCCAAGTCATTTATTGGAGCATCAAGGGCATTAGATGCCATAAACCAATACTTAGCATATATCAGTGTACCAAACCTACTGAAATGATTTAGCTGCTCGGATTGAAATTTCGTCATTTTGCTGGGCAAAGCCTTTACTGGGAGACGTTCTTCTTCATGGTGTTTGTTGTTCAGCGTTCTCATCAGCTTTCCATCCCAGTGAACGGTTCCAATGTCTGATGGTTGCCATAAACCTCGGATTTTTTCTGCCATTTCCTTTACATTGGCTGCAGCTGCTCGAGATGCTGATGCATATGACAAACTAAGTTTGTCAGTGTCTCCTCCACAGGCTTGCACAAATGCAGATATTATACCTACAGCAGCAGTTGGAGTAACTCCATGGGCCCTTGCCGCCACAGAAGTAACTCTCTTGTCTTTCAGGATATCATAGGGAATGAAAATGTCTTCACCAGTTTTTTTCACTCTTTTGTGCATTCGTTGTTGTGTTTTGTTCCAGTGATAGTGTCAGCATCTGATTCATAATCATCTGTTGCCCAACTTGTGCTAGGCTGGTCTACTTTTTGCTTTTGATAGTATTCATTTCTTTTGGCCATTCTCTCATTCCGTTTTATTGCAGATATAGCATTTTTCTTGTCCAAAGAGCCAAATGATGCTGTTCTATCAGACATCATGCTTTTGAGAAAAACTTTATCTTCCTCATTTGTAATAGTTTCCATGGCATTCTTTGGCCATAGAGGCCAAGTTTTTCCCGAAATTCGTTTATCTTTCTCATGTTGTTATCGCTGTCTCTTTTGTCGATTTGAATTTTTTGTAGGTTATTCACTTCATCATGCAATCTCATTATATGCTCGGCAATCTTTTTCTCACTTACATGTTGTATGCCGCCCTTTATATAAAATGGAACAACTTGTGCTGCAACTTCCTTTGCAGCTTGATAGAGAACGTTCTTGAAATAACCAGTGGATCTATCGAATTTGCTCTTTTTATAAGAGAAGGAGCGATATACTTGCCCATAGGTGGGCACTGGGCAGGCGGGAACCTTTTATTTTGTCCGTTTCTGTTGGTAGAGTACTGAGCAGAAACTGGCATAAGTCTTGTCTACCACGCACATTCATGGAAAAACAGTCTGTAACGAAGCAAGTATTTTTAAATAGTGTTTCTAAAATAGTATATTTCTAAATAGTGTGTTAAATAAATAGCCTGATAGTGCATACAACAAGAATAGATGATTGATACTGTTTAAATCCATAGTATTGAAAACTTTCACTGTGTAAACAACTTTGTTGTTGCTCACTTTATCGTGAAAAAGGAGAATTTCTCAAAAAAAATTAAATTTTCAATTAAAAAGTGGGAATGTGAAAATTTCAAAAATTGACCAAAAATTGGCACCATAGGTCTTAACTACACAAGAAGCAACAGCTCAGAACTGGCCAGCAAAATCCACATCAGTTGGGGCGTTTGATGCACCCTAATATATATATATATATATATATATATTACTTTGTTCGGGTTTGAACAAATGTTCGGCAGTCTTTTTAGATAGTAAACAACCAGCCGCCACAGTTTAGTTGATTATATATACATGTATAGGCCAACTGGACCAGCACCACCACTGTATAACTTCTAATATATATATATATATATCACGGTTAAGATAATATACCATTTTTCAGTTTATTCATTTTATTATGATTCTCGCATTTTGAAGTCTTCAGGTTAGAGATAGTAACCCAAATTCCAAATTGTAACACCTGGTGTTTGTTTTGAAAGTAAATTTACCATTCTTAGATAAATATCGTATTGTACTAGTGGAGCGCGGCGACTTTTTGGAGTCAAAATTTCTCTAACATCTCTATCAGGAGAGACAAAATATCTCTTTTCCATCTACTAAAGGCATTCTTGTGCGATAACCTTGCAACCTTAACATATAATTTTGAATAAATTTATTTCTTAAGTAGCACTCTCTCTCTCTCTCACACCTGGCTACAGTCTTCAACAAATCGTTGGAGACGGGCCAGGCGACTGGTGACTGGAGGGAAGCCAACGTGACCCCTATCTTTAAGAAAGGCAATCACGAAAGTCCAGGGAACTATCGTCCCATTAGTCTCACTTCAGTTGTAGGTAAATTATTGGAGGGGATAATAGCGGATAGGATCGTTGACCATCTGGATTCCTACAAGCTGCTTGGGGACTCCCAACATGGGTTTAGACGGCATAGGACGTGTCTCACCAACTAGCTCGAGTTTTTCCACGTCATGTTGAGTGAGTATGATAAGAGTAGGGCGATTGATATACTTTATCTCGACTTTCAGAAAGCTTTTGATAAGGTACCTCACCGCCGGCTAATGGCCAAAGTGCGCGCGCTGGGTATTGGTGGGGAAGTTGGTAGATGGCTTGAAAACTGGCTGAAGAATAGGCGGCAGAGGGTTGTAATTAAAGGGGTTAGTTCGGGTTGGGCCTCGGTCACTAGCGGGGTTCCTCAGGGTTCCGTTTTGGGGCCACTGTTGTTTATCATTTACATAAATGATATCGACGGTGGAATCGTCAGTAGGATCGCCAAATTCGCTGATGACACAAAGCTTGGGGCCAATGTTGGGACGCCCGAGGCGATACAGCCACTTAATGAGGACCTTGGTAGGATAGGAGAGTGGTCCGAAAAATGGCAAATGCCGTTTAACTTGGGTAAGTGCAAGGTGATGCACATTGGCTACGCCAATCCCAAGTCGGACTACTCAATGTTGGGGAGTAATATCGAGGCCACTGATTTGGAAAAGGACTTGGGTGTGCTAATTAGCAGCGACCTTAAGTTTACGAAACAGTGCGTAGAGGTAGAAAAGAAAGCCCAGAAGCTGTTGGGTTATATCAGGAGGCAATTTCAGTTTCGGAACAAGGAGATTGTGCTCTCTCTGTACAATTCCCTGGTTCGGGTGCACCTGGAGTCCCACCCTCAGGAAAGATATTAAGAGGCTGAAGCGAGTGCAGGCGAGGACCACAAAATTAATCCCTTCCGTTAGGCATGTGGGCTACAATCGATGGTTACGCGCCCTGAACTTGTTTTCGCTGGAAACTCGGAGGCTGCGCGGTCAACTCATCGAGGCTTCCAAGTTCTTACGCGGGTTCAACGATGTTGATTTTAGAAGCATGTTTAGTTTAAATGATAACCCAACTCGCAACAATGGTTGTAAGTTGGATTTGAAACGGTTTCGGACTAGTGTGTGTGGGAATTACTTTAACTATAAGATCTGTGACACGTGGAACAGGTTACCTTCAGTTGTGAACAGTTCCTCTGTAGATCACTTCAAGAAAAGGTTAGACCAAAACTTGCACACTATTTGAAGGTGTAGAAAATTTTCCCTGGCACCCGTTGCCATTGGTGCCTCCTCGGTATAGGCCGCAAGGCCTTTTGAGGTACTTATTTTCCTTGTAACTCCTTGTAACTCTCTCTCTCTCTCTCTTTCCTTTTTGTAGCAGTTATGTGTGTATAAATTTCTCGAATTATTATTAGCGCATAACTGCAATGTCTTGGCTATGGAGCTATATAAAACAGACACTAGTCTCTATGTGTGTAGGCCTATACTGATCTAATAATTACCGCCCATGTAAACCATCATTACATATCCTATATGTAGCTTCTATATGTAAAATTCTATATATGTAAAACTGTATATAAAGACTAGTTACTATATTGCCAGTAAAGCAATATATTATATATATATATATATATATATATATATATATATATATATATATATATATATATATAAAATATATATAAAATATAATATAAAAAAGACCAAACATAGACTTCCCTAATTCAACAACTAATATAGAGTCAATACAAGCAAATGTAACAGGCTAAAACTAAGAGATTCCTGACACAAGGAAATTTGGCGATAACCTGACAACTTCAAAATATAATTTCTAATAAATTTGCTTCGTAACCCTTTTTGATGACACTACAATTTAGGTTTGAACTTAAAAGTGAAATTTTTAAATATTAATTTTTATTTTTTAATTAAAAAATTTTTTTTGTATCAGATAAAAATTAAAAATTAATATTGAAAAATTTCACTTTTAAGTTCTAACTTAAATTGTAGTGTTAAAATGCGCCCTCAAAAAAGGATGCTCTCTCTCTCTCTCCTTTTTGTAGCAGTTCTCGAATAGTTCATTATATTAATGTTATTAACATCATTATTATTTCATATATATATTTAATAATCATGTTGAACGAACCTTTATTAAATTCTAAACAAATCTGAGGGATGCATTAAACAATTTTGGCGAAACCACGCCCACAGAGAGGCGTCATTGGCCAATCAGAAAGCCTAGGAGTTGAAGATTGGCCTTTTGAGTTCAGGCCTACGTCACTTGAATTGGAGCAATGCCCCCCCACATATAAAGGGGAGCACTTTCATATCGAGAGCATATTAGCTGTTATTTTTCCAGTGAACATTTCCAGTGAACATTCACAGACGAATCAAGATTTAATCTTCGAACATCCGATGGACGGGAAAGAGTGTGTAGAAGAACAGGAGAAAGTCCGCGGACAATACTTGTCCCCATTGGACCATAGTCCAATTGGCATGCTCACGAGTGAAAGCAAGACGAGCATTGCGGTGGTGTGGGAGTAATTCCGGGGCCCATTGCTGGACGTCTAGCCCGTAAGCCACTTTTCATATGTCTCCTTCTAACGGTTCGCTCCGATACACTGACGTCTCGAGACCTTTCCAGCTTATTACGGACGTTTATGGCAGTCAAGCGACGTTCTCGCAAAACACTCAAGACAATGAAACGAGCGTCACGGACAGATGTGCAGCGCGATCTTCCAGATCCTCGTCTTCGGGTGTACTCTCCTGCCTCCACATAACGTTGGTAGACACGTCGAACCGTTGTTCTTGGAATTCCTTGCGCATCGGTGACGTAACGCTGGCTCTGACCATCTTCAATTAGGGCGACGACTCTTGCGACGTTCACGGCACTCAAATCCATTGTAAATGTCTAATTCTGAAACCTAAAAGAATTAGAAGTCTATCTGTTACTAAACGCAAATGTCTACTCCCACTAGTGGAAGAAAAAAGTGGCACCAGCAGTCTAAGAGCAACTGAATGTCAGACTGTCAAATTCTTAAAAGAAGTCGAAAATTCGTTACAGCTAGTGTGTTCGCAGCTGACGTTGTTTTATCTCGTTATTTGGTTGCCTCATAGACAAATTTTCGAATTTTAAAACTTATAAACAGAAGCTTGACCACTTTTTTGCTTTTCGCGATATTCCAAGTGGGCCGATTTTTATGCCGCTCAGTATATATATATATATATATATATATATATATATATATATATGATACAGATTTAACAGCCAATACATTTTAAATAAGTTACAGAATATAATCCCCGTCCTTAAACGTTACACAATTATTATTAGGAGATACATTTTATAAATTAATTAATTGTAATTGGCGAGTTACAATTATATACAGTATATACACATAAAACTTCACACAACACAGCGAGTGCTTACAAACGGCAACCGTTTTTTATCGAGATGCATACCAGTTCATCATTCCGCTCAGTGTCACACAAATCGAATAATTGCAGAAATTCTGTAAATATCCCGCCACGAGCCATATGCATGAGAAAACACAAACAGTACATGCCAAAGATATTGCTGTAATATCTTTGGAATCGGTAAGGATTGCAGTTGCAGTTGGTTGAGAAATTTTACAATAACACCATCATTCCTTACCCAGTGAATTAAAATAGTACATTCACTCCCTATTTTTAAAATAAACGGCTATACAATGAGTCCCTTCTCCACCACTAACATCGTATTTAGAATAAGTACGCCGCAGTCTCTCGAGTTGGTAGTTTCAACATTTCATTTTTCGCAAACACGCCGATAAATTTTGGGCGTGTGAATCTGTCACTCTTCATTACTCTCTGGAGTGTAATCGTATCCATTTTTAAAAGTCTGTGATTACACGCCTAAACCTGTCTATTTCGATTAGGGCTTGCTACTCGAGGTAAATTACTACATTAATAGAGGCGTCTAGCGACTTGCCGAATTCCAATCTGACTGAGATGTTCCCATTCTACTGTGGGCTTATGTGTGTGTTTATACTCGCAGATAAGTCGGGGGAGAGGTCAAAGGGGTAAAGATTGACCCTCTCAGCGAATTCCTTCTGCGTTACGCTGATTCCTAATTCGTTGCAAGTACAAGCAATATGTGCAAGATTGCTATAAGCTCTCGAACAAAGTGGAAACTCGTCATCTGTAGAATAATATCCTACCTAAGGCCGCCCCATTGACGAACAAGGTTATATTTTTAAGGCTGAAATTTTCGAACTTAAATGCGGTCTTTTTGCATTTTCCATTCACAGAAGCGTGCTCCTGCATTCCAATTAATAACTTTTTAGGTAGAGCTCGTACGAGTGAGCTTTATTTTCATAACGACCCCATTCACAAGCAGCTTCTCCTAGAATGTGAAATCTGTGTCGAGGCGGCCAAAGCATCCATATATCTTCTTTTTAGAATTTTTAAATTTGGCTTTTACACAACTTTCATCATTAGCTTGATAATAACCTTCGGCAGTTAAAAAGGTATCCTTCGCTTCTTTTGAAAAGTTGAGGATATTTTCCAGATAGGCTCGTAGGTGATAGTAGCCAGACCCTGTCCTGTCGAGACGTTCATCTGATTTAAATACACTTCACACTGACTAAATATGGTCTGTAGAAAGCTCGTCTCTGGGTATACAACGTAATCGTTTTCGCAATCCGAGCCATCTGAATGGGCTATCCGTACTCGGCCTTGGTGGTGTAGTGGTTAGCGTCGCTGACTACGAATCCATCCCCCCTCCCGGGTTCGAGACCCGATGACGGCAGCCGGCGCGCAGCAAAACCCAGCTGTTCATCCTTCCACACAATAAAGAAAGTGGTTGGTAGATAAATGGGTACCCTGGGTGGCTTAGTAGTTAAGACGCTGGGCTGCTGGTGGGGCGTGGTTCGGATTCCACGTTAAACTGTAGGTCTATGGTGGGGTGAAAAAGCTTGACCTTCGTCAGAATGAACAATTCTGGCGGAAACTAACAAAGGTTAAAAGTTAAAAGTCATATGCACACAGCTTGAGATGAAAAAGTAAGGCCTAAGCTGGGGATCACGAATTCTCTAGGAGCACTCGACGAGCTAATGGTGTTGAGCGGATTAACTGTAAGAAAGTCAATGTGCTCTATAGATATTTGTGCCTGGGGCATGTCAAATAGGGCCAACTCCGATTTACAACATTATGAACTACACGGATGGATGAAACGTGCCATGGCGCGTCAGAAATAGTGGCACCTCTCTTGTCAAGTAGTAAACAGTCTATGATTCATGAAAGCAACGTCCCTCGCTTATACCAGCTACAAAAGTGGTCAACCATAGGTTTCATGCGCTTAGAACACTTCTTTTTTCATGTCCTTTTAAGTTTAACACCACGAGTTGGTAACCCCTTCTTCTTCTTCCTCCATACAGGGCGCTTCTTCTTCCGGCCACCACGCATTTTTCTCTTTGCATCTTTGAAGATTTCGTCTCGTTTACGCTTTAAGTGTTTTTTTTAGAGCTTCTTTAGGCTTAGCCCCGGCCAGTATGTCTTCTACCGTGTTAAGACCTGATTGTAACGCTTTCCTGCCGAGATATCTGGCACCACTTTTCAGCAAGGGGACAGCCGTACGCAGTATGGTTGAGAAAATGGAACCAATCCCATTCCGGCGCTGGTATCTCGCCCCACGATAGATTGTGAACGGCCTTCGGGTCATTCTATCACATTGCGACGGAAGTAAAACTTCACTGATAAGCTCTCATTACCGAATGGAAACGTTTTCCCTTCAATCATTCTTATATATATATATATATATATATATATATATTGTGAGGTACTGGTTATTAGGTTAGCTGCGACTTTGACAAATTGAGGCTTGTTGTATGTGATGCTTAACTCCTTCCTCTATGATTGGGAATGTGGGTGATGCGCAGCAGCTGTGCCAGGGTATCCCCAACAAACTGATGTTCCACGAAATTGCTGCAAATATAGCACATGTCCGGGGAACGGTCTCCAGCGTTCAATTTCTACAATTTCAGCTGATAAAATAAGCTGCACAAGTCATGTTGTGATTCGTGCAAAAGTATCTTTTTGGAAGGCTGCCCCATATCTGCCCTAGGTTATAATTTTGAACAGCCCTTTGTCTTTAATATTTCTGTTAGCTTTTCATTTTAGAGTCAAAGTATGTATCGGGGTATCTTTGTTTACGATTTCATATATAAATCAGACGTAAGATTTGAATTTTTCATTCGCCATTTAAGTCTCTCACAACATCCTCGGCTGTCATATTGACCCGTTCCTAGTGTTACTTCTGCAGTGTAGTATTGTACCTTCCTACTCCAGGCGGAGCGCATGGTATCGTCCCGAGTTAGTCCGGCGTTTTCACACTCATTACGGTTTCTAAGAACCGTAAAAACGGGTTCTTTATTATCAATACTTAAAAACTTGGTAGCCAATTGAAATTTGCATATTCCTACCTCATATGAATCACGGCTTAATTCAATGGGCCCACGGAGTTCTGTTACAAAGTTGGCCAGGGTGTTGTTAGGATGTACAGACAGAGAAGAAGAGGACGGGAGTGTGACGTAGAAGTTGCTAGGCACCATGTTGTACTATTTAAGCTTCATTATTGCATCAGCTTTTATATACGTGTTGGAGCTTTCTGGGTACCCTAGCCATTTTATCAGGTACATTTTTCTCTTTCCTGAACCTTTGCTTCCTAAAATTTTTTCAATTTTAAACACCTTTTTTCCAAAATTAAACGACACTTTCTGTAGCTCCTCGCCATAAAAGCCCCCCTACAATTTCTTCCACATTCAAATCTTCAAAGTAACACAGCATCACCTCTTCTTTAGATCTCATAGCCCTAACTTTAAAAATCTCACGTGTCCAACCTTGCTCAAATTCCTTCGCGAATTTATTCCCCGAACGCGACAGCCTTATATAATCATTGATTGTGAAACACCTAGAGCGTGGTAGCACTCTACGAATATCTTTTCTCACGTTCTGTGTGCGTACCTCTTTCTAAAATGTCGTTAGGTGTTGTTCCAATCGCTCGGTGGTGTGAACGGTTGTAGGATGAGGCCAGCGAATCCAGAATGTCTATATATCTGTATGTGTTTTTATGTGTGAAATAGCGATGGATGCGTTCCTTTATGGTACGCTGGACACTTTCAGCTAAAGATGCCTTATGTATAGAATTGCTAGTGTAATAACTGATATTAAACTCTGCCAACATGTTCTGAAAAGCTCTGCCTATAAATTCTTTCCCCATGTCGGTACAAAAATAGCCAGGAATCCTGTTTTCTTTCAATATCAACGCTTTGGTGGCTTTAGCATCTGTTTCAGGCGATTTATTTTTCAGGTAAATTAGCCACAAATATCTAGAGAATACATCTATTATGAATAGGATGTAGCGGTAGCCTCCATTATACACTGAATATTTCTGTACGTTTGTTAAATCCGCCTGCCAAATTACTGTAGAATCAACCGAGGCTGCTGTTATCTTGGCTGTTTTAAACCTTTTTCTCACCAGCTTATGAAGTGTATACTGTATAAGCATCCTGCTCCCGCAGAAACCTCTCAACATCTTTTTTCTCTACTCCCTCATTGTCTATTAACGCTACCGTAGGAGGCTGGGTTAGAAATGTCATAATAACGTTTTCTTAATATGTTAGCCATTTGCATATTTTAGAGGCGCGCGGATAGTGTTGCCTTTGCTGTTTGTTCTCTCCTTCCTCCTCTTCAGGGATGTTACCGCTGGGTGCGAAGGCTTGTTCAGTTGGGATACATGCGAGGCTTGTCCCAAGTCTTTTAATTTGTTCAGTGTTTTTGGGATGTTTATTTGCTGTAGTCTTGCTTTAATATGCTCCCATCCTGATAGTAAGGGCCTATCCCACTTTCTCACCAAGTTGTGTACGATGTCAATGATGTGCGAGCCCTGTACCTTTGATCCTTCTCAACAACCTCACCTGTATCGGTCCATTTTATAACGGGATCCTCACTCAATAGTTTATAAAGACCATCAGCCTTGGAGACTGCTTTTTAATACATGCTCGATATGTTAAGAGTCGTGCCGTTGTTCTTTGACTGTTCGCCTCTAGCCTCGGTCCCAGGTCCTATGCCTCCACGCTCAACGTAATCAGCGCTGTGCCTAATAACTACAGGGACCTCTGTCGGATTCTTATAATTTTCGTACTCATGAAGAAATTTCTGCAGAGCTTCTTCGTATAAGATTCTTTTCTCATCAGGAGACTGTTCACTCTTTAATAGGTCTAACAATTCGCTTTCCATTCTTTTAAGCCTGCTTTCACTGGGTTCTAGAACCGTATCTGGACTCTTTGTGGTTTGTAGTGAAGCATACACCTTGTGTGCAACCACGACTACTTTCTTCATTATATTAAACTAGTCAGTAAAGGCCCCAAAACTGAAAATAAGATGGGTAGGAATGAGCCCCCTCTTTGTACAATAATTCGCTTTTTCTTCCCCCATAGTTTGACTTTTACGAGCGAGTGCGCGTATTATGTTCTTGTAACGACGTAGGCGAGCCTTCTGAGGGGGTTTCAGTGATACATTACATTTTATAACGTTAAGACAGATCTCACAGATGCATTTTAAAAAGTCGGAGTCAATATTTTTAACAAACAGCTGTTGCAGTGCCAGTGGCTGTCGATGATAGATTTTTATTAATTCATGGTATTTTTTTAACCTCTTTGTCATTCAGGGATATACACCGTCTCAGCTTCGTTTAGGAATATATTCTTTCCTAGAAGCACCCTAAAAGTGTTTCGCGAGTGAGGTCACAAACCAAATATCTGTAACGTTGGCTTGTAGCTTCTTTATAAACTCCCAAAAACTCCTTACGCTGATTCGGAAACATTTGATTACTAATATCCCAATTTGTGACACATCTCTAAGTTGTGCGAATAGGACTAGATATTGTGTATTTAGCGACACATCGTGCATATATCTATTTTTGAAAAATAGATTCTGATTGATGAAGAATACCCTTATGTTTAGATGGTGAGAAAACACTGTAAATGTCTCGGCAAACGTTTTATCCATTTTTAACTTGAGATCATCAATTACAATGACCGTTTGCTCATTACCCTTCAACGAACTAACATCATAAACACCTTTGTTGAATAAAATATCATCTTCGTACTCACTGAATACAGACCGGTATGTCGAATAGCACCATATGACTTTATGCATAAATTTTGAGAACATCTCCCCCATATCTCTAATGATTTTAAGCATAAACACAGTTTTACCACATCCTGTAGGGCCAGATATAATGCATGTGGAAGGGCTCGTGAACCTGAATTTTTGTACAGAATCCATCTCTAACACATCACACTCCTAAGTGAAACATTTACAAAATATAGTAAAATTTTAAGTGATGCTCCTTATATTCTACAGTCTTGTTTTTCTTCTTCTTCCTCAGAACCGTGAATGATGACGAGGATGAAGTACTGTGCCAGCAACATATCCCCATCATAGACATTGCAGATGATACCGATGAGAGTGTAGTTGTTTTTAAGGCTACAGACTCCATCCCCTTTAGCGAACCTCCAACAGCTACACCTGTAGTACCCTCACTCGACAATTCGAGGAGAAAGCGGGGGCATGACGTAAAGCGCGCTATGAGTGCGTCAGTTGTTAGACCCACAGTAATAGAGCCTCAGCCCTCTACGTCTTATGACACAGCCACCACATTAGTTCCTTCTCAAAATAAAACTGTGCCCCCTTATTCCTGTTCAATACCGTCCGTACCCTCCACGCTCCACGCTCAATTCTGCCAGTTGAGGTTTAAATTTTGGTTTTTGGCTGAGAATATAATAGTTACCCCTTTTTATTTAATGTATTCAATCCGACGTGAATGCAATGAGTTTCTTGCGTATATTAAGGTTCTGAATATAGTAGGCTAGGTGTAGCTGTAAACCCTAGATCCTGTCTCAAAGCTGGATCCTATCTGCTTTGCAGAGAGCTGGTAAGGGAAGCTATATTTTGGGGCCTCTTTGCGAGTGACCCGTTGCCCACCACGTCGGGCTAACATCCTGAAAAAGAAAAACTATAGTATTTGTCATTTACCATTACTTATTCGAACTATACTTACTTTGTGTGGGTTCGAACGACGGTTCAGGATCGACCTGCGGTAGACCCCTCTGAAGCATCCCGCCTCATTTGCGGGATTTAATTTTCCCAGCAGAGTTCCTTGTTCTATGCAAGGTCTGTGAGTAACATGAAAAATCTCAGGGGACTATTCTGAGTTCTATCCCATATATATATATATAATATATACATATATATATATATATATATATATATATATATATATATATATATATAAGTGATGTACCTATTTAAAAATTTAGTCGAAGCCGATGCCGATTCTTTGCCTATATTTTAAAAAATTAATTCCCTTCATAAATTTACTAATCTACTGTGAAAACTTTCAATTTATATATTTTTATATTTAAAATTTGTTTAAATGGTTTTCCTTAGCTCACTCCACAGTATACAGCACCAGAATTTGTGACTCATATACTGTAGCTAAAATGATGTTATAAAGTTTTATTACTCAAGAAAATGCTAAAATAATTTTATTTTAGGTTCATAAATTGGATACCAATATTTACAATAATTGGTTTTCCCTATGTTGAACGTATTTTCTTTCTTCAACAACAAAATTTTCCATTAAAATTTCAAATCCTTGTGTCCAGTTTGAATAAGAAAATTGATATACTGTATAGCTTGGGTTTGTAAAATTATTACATACTTAAAATAAAGTCAACATAATAAGATGGTTTAATATATAAATTATAAAGTACAATTTATTATAGAATTATTATTAATATAGAGTAGGAGATTACAATAGTTTATAATATTTTGAGATTGGCGAGTTAGAGAAAATGTAAATTTATGGGCAACTTAATTTATTAAGTTTGCCTTTTACGTTAATGTAAAATATTTTTATATAATTACACTTTGTAATAAGTATAAATGAACATAAATAGCGCTTTTTGTCTGTTCAATTTTCTATAAATATAGATTTTGTTTTGTAATAAAAATTTTAAAATATCAAAGTAGGTGAGGGAATCGGCTAAATTCGGCCGATGTCGATACCAAAAAATGGCTGATTCTGCCGGTGCCGATACCGATTAATAGGTACACCACTAATATATATATATATATATATATATATATATATATATATTGTAGTCGTTTCTTTTTATTGTAATTAATTTATTTGTTAAAATGATTTTTGTTTACTTATAATATTTGTTATATCGAACTTATATTGTACTGCACTTTATATGAGGTATCGTGTTAGGCCTAACGTAATGGGACGTCGAAACAAAAATAGATTTTATATGATTTTATTCAATTTAACTTTTGAAGCACGGTGATTAAA
Organism: Bathynomus jamesi; assembly: GCA_023014485.1. Taxonomy (NCBI): domain Eukaryota; kingdom Metazoa; phylum Arthropoda; class Malacostraca; order Isopoda; family Cirolanidae; genus Bathynomus; species Bathynomus jamesi. Next base: position 1,576,138 of record JAJOZX010000060.1, on the reverse strand, counting down.
GGAAGGGCGAATTAAGATGACATGACATTGAAAGAGAGAGATTAAGGCGGTCTAAGAAGGCAGTAATTAATGGAAGTTACATTAAACCAACACTATGAAACAGAATACATCTTATAATTACAAATCTCATCGACAACCTATTTGAAAATGAGGCACAAAGTTGCCAACTTTAAATTTTAAAACTAACTAATCTCTGGGCATACCATCTGAAATTTTAAAACTAATCTTCTCTCTCTCTCTCTCTCGTGGGGAGGGGGGAAGGGTACTAATATACGTCAGGGACACGTTGAGTCTGGTTGACTGCCAGTTCCGATCGGAACGGGAACTGCTTGGCGTCGATCTGAACGTGGGAGGGACGAACTATAGGTTAATTTTGGTGTACAGATATCTGCATCTCCTCCTCGAGGAGGATACAGCCCTGTACACCGAACTCCGTAGCCTGCTAGGGATAGGGTGTGTGTAGTTTTATGATACTTCAACTGTCGCGGCATGAAGTGGGAAGACAGGACAAGAGGCGAAAGCGTTCTAGACTTAGTATTCACGACCGAAGACAACCTCGTCACTGGCCTCACCTTTGACGAATCGTTGGGCGGGAGTGATCACAGTCTGATTAGGTTCCGTGTCTGCGTCCCTCGGGTGAAGCGTACTAACTCGAGAGGCAGTAAGCTCGATCTACGGCGGGCGGACTTTGTTAGCTTCCGGGATAGCGTAGGTGAGATGGGGTTAGAAGTCGGCGGCGATGTTGTGGGAGTGTGAAGTGCATTCCGGTGACGAGTTTATGGTGCTGCAGTCTGCTGCCATACCCTCAAAACCGGTCACCCATGCTTCAACGCAGCTTAAGTGGTTCAGTCGTGACATCTCTTCGGCTATCCGAAATAGGAAAGTAGTGTATAGGAGGGCGAAGGCCAATCGTTCCCATGAGAACACTGAAGCGTATGTCCGCCTGTGTAGGGAAGTCAAGGCGAAGGTTAAGCTAGCGAAACGTAACGAAGAACTATGGGTAGCAAGCCTCTGCAAGGGGAACCCTAAGGAGTTCTTCAGTTATGTTAATAGTAGAAAGCCCATCAGAAGCATGATAGGGCCGTTAAAGGACCGAAGCGGCGTTCTGCGGACCTCTGACGCGGACATCGCTAATGTGCTTAATGAGTACTTTGCGGGAGTGTTCATCAGGGAGGACCCCCGCGTCATCCCCGAGCCAGGCGTCAGGCACGAAGGTGCTGGCCTGGATAGTGTTCGATGTACCGCGACAGTCGTTGCCGATAAAATAGACAAATTGAGCGCGTTTAAGGCTCCTGGGCCAGACCAATTTCACCCCAGAGTGTTGCGGGAGGTGCGCGACCAGGTGGCTTCCCACCTGGCTACAGTCTTCAACAAATCGTTGGAGACGGGCCAGGTGCCTGGTGACTGGAGGGAAGCCAACGTGACCCCTATCTTTAAGAAAGGGGATCACGAAAGTCCAGGGAACTATCGTCCCATTAGTCTCACTTCAGTTGTAGGTAAATTATTAGAGGGGATAATAACGGATAGGATCGTTGACCATTTGGATTCCTACAAGCTGCTTGGGGACTTCCAACATGGGTTTAGACGGCATAGGTCGTGTCTCACCAACTTGCTCGAGTTTTTCCACGTCATGTTGAGTGAGTATGATAAGAGTAGGGCAATTGATATACTTTATCTCGACTTTCAGAAAGCCTTTGATAAGGTACCTCACCGCCGGCTAATGGCCAAAGTGCGCGCGCTGGGTATCGGTGGGGAAGTAGGTAGGTGGATCGAAAACTGGCTGAAGAATAGGCGGCAGAGGGTTGTAATTAAAGGGGTTAGTTCGGGTTGGGCCTCAGTCACTAGTGGGGTTCCTCAGAGTTCCGTTTTGGTGCCACTGTTGTTTATCATTTACATAAATGATATCGACGGTGGTATCGTCAGTAGGATCGCCAAATTCGCTGATGACACCAAGCTTGGGGCCAATGTTGGGACGCCTGAAGCGATAGAGCAACTGCGTGCGGACCTTGGTAGGATAGGAGAGTGGTCCGAAAAATGGCAAATGCCGTTTAACTTGGGTAAATGCAAAGTGATGCACATTGGCTACGCCAATCCCAAGTCGGACTACTCGGTGTTGGGGAGTAATATCGAAGCGACTGATTTGGAAAAGGACTTGGGTGTGCTAATTAGCAGCGACCTTAAGTTTACGAAACAGTGCGTAGAGGTGGAAAAGAAAGCCCAGAAGCTGTTGGGTTATATCAGGAGACAATTTCAGTTTCGGAACAAGGAGATTGTGCTCTCTCTGTACAATTCCCTGGTTCGGCTGCACCTGGAGTATGCTGTGCAGTTCTGGTCGCCCACACTCAGGAAAGATATTGAGAGGCTGGAGCGAGTGCAGGTGAAGGCCACAAAGTTAATCCCTTCCGTTAGGCATATGGGCTACAGTCAACGCTTACGCGCCCTGAACTTGTTTTCGCTGGAAACTCGGAGGCTGCGCGGTCAACTCATTGAGGTTTTCAAGCTGTTACGCGGGTTCAACGATGTCGATTTTAGAAGCATGCTTAGTTTAAATGATAACCCAACTCGCAACAATGGTTGGAAATTGGATTTGAAAAGGTTTCGGACTAGTGTGTGTGGGAATTACTTTACCTATAAGATCTGTGACACGTGGAACAGGTTACCTTCAGAAGTTGTGAACAGTTCCTCTGTGGATGAGTTCAAGAAAATGTTAGACCAAATCTGGCACACTATTTGAGGGTGTAGAAAATTTTCCCTGGCACCCGTTGCTATTGGTACCTCCTCGGTATGGGTCGCAAGGCCTTTTGAGGTGCTTCTTTTCCTTGTAACACTCTCTCTTCTCTCTCTCTCTCTCTCTCTTTCTTTCTCTCTCGGCAGGTAATATAAAACAAATTTGTAATTAATAATCACGTCAAATTGCTTTAATTAAGAATCACATGAATTCCACTTATTACACTTGCCCCACCCTTTTTTAAAAATAAGTTTTCAATCAGAAAACATAGTTTTTAACAACATTTTAAAAATTTACATTTCTATATTGGAAATAAAAGGTCAGAGGACAGCAACAGAAAAGGGAACAGATCGGTAAAACTTAATACATGACACTTTATAACAGTGCAGGATGATATTGGAAATCATTTATATAAATTTAATATCTGCAAACATCTGTATCAATAACATTTTAAATTGACAAATAAAAAGAAAATTTTGTAAAAACCGCTACAATATAATCGTGGATAAATTTTCCAGTCAGACCTTTGCAGTGGCTAATATGTCAATTGCACGCTAACGAACTTCCACTTCGCCACTTGTTATATCACATTGATGGGAGCACAACAGGACCTGATACCTTCTCTGGAACAATTGGCAAAGCACTGAAAAATTGTGAACAGCTTCCAGTTGCAGGGTTTGATAAAATTGAAGCTGATATACCATACATAGCAAATGAAGACTTAAGTACGGACCAGAAGTATTTGCTTGAAATCTGTAAAGCTGTGTGCTCAGGTAAATGCTCTCAGGATTTGTCTGCAAAAAATCTAGGAACTGTATCTCATGCAAGGTGGATAACTACAGCAAATCGAATTCTACGCTTATACATTGCTAAAAATAAACCATCAGAGAACCTTCGTGCATTAGCAACATTTGTAATGATAGTTTATGCTCCAATGTGGTTTACCATTAAGTCAAAATCTTCATGCACAGAAGGAGGAAGACATGTCTGGGAAACCATTTCAAGATCAAGATACCTTCCACTTGAGCTGAGAAACGTTGTGGATTCTTCAATACAACGCAGCGCTTACTTTGCTCACCCAGAGAACCTATTGCTCTCCATGATCATCGATGATCAGGAGCACATCAGATTGCTGGCAATTCGAAGAATTATGCTTGCAAGAATCAAAACACTAAAGGAAATCCGAAAGTTTACAATACCGAGGCTAAACTTTGGATCACAAGAATACATTGATCTTATTAACTGGAAAGAAGAAGGGCGATTAAGCCCTCCACTTTTGCAGCAATTAACAGAGAAGGAATTGAGAGATCTCGCTTCCAAACAGTCAGATTTTGGAGGCATACTTGGGATGTCATGTCACACACAGGTCGTAGAAAGATGTATTAAGCTAGTAACAGAAGCAGCAGCTACACTTTGTGGAAAAGAACGAAGGGATGGATTCATTCGCGTGAGATTGGAAACAAGAAACATAATGCCATTTTTCAACACTAAATCACAACATAGTTCGGCAAGCAGGAAAAGGAATAAGACTTAGACAAAAGTCCATAATAAGGTTGGGTGGTTGGGATGGGCTAGGCTGGAACTCTATGTGTAGCTACTTCCACGTGGTGAGTTCTGTGTACTTTATTATATATATATATATATGAAAATTATTTCACGAAAGTAACACGTGAAAAATATTTATGATGAATAAAACCACGAAGGAAAGGAAACACAAAATGGTGCTCAAGCGCTTTCGTCTAATGACATCCTCAGGATGTCATTAGACGAAAGCGCTTGAGCACCATTTTGTGTTTCCTTTCCTTCGTGGTTTTATTCATCATATATATATATATATATATATATATATAATACATACACAAAGTAGCAGAATGCTGCCAGAAATGTTCAAATTAGGAAGCGATTTTCTGCCCTCGCTGGGGACCCTGAACAATTAATTCAAGGGACATCAAATTTTAAATGAACATTGACAGTAGCCCGTTGACAAAAAAATTTTTTGGTCCATTTTCACTCCACCCTAATATATATATATATATATATATATATATATATATATATATATATATATATATATATATATATATATATATATATGTGTGTGTGTGTGTGTGTATATAGTCGGTATATTTCAACTCATCGTTCAATTCTGCTTTCAACCGTGAACTCTTCTTCACAATGCATATCGACAATAAAAGTAATCTTCTAAATCGTGCCGACAGCTGCCCATTGTCGATTGCATTTGTTTTCGAGCTGATGAATACCAACCTATCTTTGACCCCACTGCATCACCCCGCCTTATTCTGGTAATTTGACGAAAGAAAAAGTTGCTTTCCTTTAACAGAGGGACTTATTAACACCATATCATCACCAGAAACTAAGTTATTTATCCTTGTGTTATCTATACAACATCCCACTGTTGTCTCATTAAGTGAAGCAATTAATCCGTCAATATACACATTAAACAGCATAGGAGAGAACAAGGAGCCTTGTATCACCCTGCAAGAGGAGCCAAAACATTCGGATAGAACATTGCTCCACCTAACGGTAAAAGATTGGTGGGAATGTTAAAATTTCTAGTGATGCACCAGAGGCAGATTTTGGCCGGAGGCCGGAGGTTCCGGCCAATTGATTTATTTCAGTATTTATATATGTGTGTGTGTGTGTGTGTGTGTGTGTGTGTGTGTGTGTGTGTGTGGTCCATCGTCCCATCTATTTAGGGTTTATATATTATAGTCCTGCTATTTTAAATTATTAAGTCTTTAATAACTTAAACTTTATAAAAGTCGACTTTCTATGCTTTGTGTGTGCTAATTTCTCAAAAAATTCCCATTGAACAGAATATCCTCAGGTTATGAAACTTATAATGTCTTGCTGAATGCTGAGTAAAGTAGCCAATATCAAATCAATTATTAATACAATCACTGATCACTCATAAAATAAATTATTATTACAATCATCTGAGAACTGAAATATTCGGATAGGTGCAGAAATGAGGTTTTATAGTTTTATAGAATTAAAACTAAAAGTTGTCAGAATTGAGTTTGATGTACTTGGCACCTCCGGCCGGAGCAGGAGGTTTTCTAAGATGGCCGGAACTCCTGTTCGGCCGGAGCCGGAGCTCCGGTGCATCACTAAAAATTTCAATAAATTTAAATATTGAACTGTAAAAAATGCATAAAAGACCTGTTGTACAGCAAATTTAGGGTTCTGCCAGAACCTTTTTTATAATTCGCCCAGAGTTACTGTCCATATATATTACTACAGAAAGTATGAAAGACCGTGTCTTTAGCTTCACAGAACCGGAAATTCCTTATAGTCATATTCGGCTTAGCATAAAGTCTTCGAGATTGTTTTCTTATATCTGAGTCATCACTCAAGGAGCTGGTGATAGTTTGACCATTGTGGGTTGCCTAAACACAAGGGTAGAGAGAGAGAGAGAGAGAGAGAGAGAGAGGAGAGAGAGAGAGAGAGAGAGAGAGAGAGAGATTAATGTGAATTAGACTTTGTTATATGAACTTAATGTACATTTTACAATGTTTAGGGGACTATTTTTTAAATTAATTGAACAATATATTTGTTGAAAAGGCAAAATGCGCAAAAGGGCCTTCCCAATTTCCTCAATCATATTTCCACTCCTTATTTTGCGGTGCGGCGTATATTTTGCCCCACCTTTTTTTCTTCTTTCCAAGTTTCCTTGTAAGTTCCAGAAATTTTGTACACAAGTAGCTACATACCTTTTCCTCAAGTTTTTATTTTTCCACATAGTCTCCATCCTTTTCTACGGCTTTCCTCCACTTCGAAACAAGGGCCTTTATTCCTTGCTGGTAAAAGTGCGTTGGGTTCGGCTGCAGCCACCTCTTAACCTCCTCAACAACCTCATCTTCACTCTCAAACTTTCTTCCACGAATAGCATCCTTCATTGGCACCAAACAAATGGAAGTCTGAAGGTGCCAGATCCGGTTCACTTTTTTGGTTTATACTCCTTTTAGTATTTTTAATAGCTGTAAGTGGGGCTTTCACCCGAAGCCAAACACTTCAACTATATCTGAACTTGGCTTAGCGTTGATTTGCCGCTAGGATTACGCTCTTTTCTTTTCTCCAATGGTCCAGTTTATTGTGTTATACCGACATATGTTTTTGTTGGGCCCATTGCCTGATGGAAAAGCTGGGGTTCAGGGTCAATACTTTGACCTGGTGGGATTCCCCCCATTGATCCCTTTGGTGAAGAATCTTCTCCTCTGGGACTGAGAAAAGTTGCCCCATTGCTCACCTCACCCACCCTGGTGCGTAAGCGGGTTGAGGGGACCTTTTTATCCTGGGTGACGTCCTGCCAGTGTGTGAGTTTTCCTTAGTAGACATTACATCCCGTTCTTGTTTGTGGAAAGCTACATACAGGTGGGAGGGGTTTCCCCAGCACCCGTCCCTTATTTTTAGTCGCCTTTTACGACACGCTGGGACCACCAGAATCACCCCCTTCATGTCCCAGAAGATGGTGGCCATAACCTTTCCTGCAAAGGGAGCCATTTTGAACTTTTTCTTGCGTGGGGAGTCTGCGTGATGCCAACCCATGGATTGGCGTTTTGTTTCAGGTTCAAAGTGGTGTATCCAAGTCTCATCCCCAGTCACAATTCGTGAAAGGTAGTCATCCCCTTCTGTCTCGTATCGAATCAAGGAATCAGAAGCAATTTCTTTTCTTTGGGCTTTATGATCTTCAGTCAGTTCGCGAGGAACAAACCGTGAACGCACTTTTGAATATCCCAGTTGCTGAAATATCGTATTCACACTTCCTTTACTAATTCCTAGCTCCAGTGATAGCTCCTTGTATGTGACGGACCGATTTGATCGATTGATGCTGTTAGCACGTTGCACAGTGTGAGATGTCACAGCCGATGCCGGGCGACCGCTGTGTGGCTCATCATCGAGGCTGGCTCTCCCTCTCTCCGACGATCTCACACGTTTAGATCAAGGTCCAACTGTGCTTCGATCAACGAGAGCATCTCCGAAAACGTTTTGTAGACGTTTGTGACTATTTCCAACTTTTTCCTTCTCTGCGGTTAAGAACTCGATAACAGCTCTCTGTTTACGACGCACATCACTGTCAGACGCCATTTTTGAAACTGCGTTAACCATCGGTTTTATACAAGGGCGTTTAAAAGCTGTTTTATACAAGGAGGGTAGGTTCAAACTGGAAAAATCCGGTTAGGTGAAGCGCAAAAAGTTCAAACCTACGACCCAAAAATATTTCATCCCCATGGCTTAGTATTTAGCTAAGAAAAAAGGGTGGGGAAAAATATATTGAGTGCCCCTACTATATATATAGTCGGTATATTTCAGTTCATCGTTCAGTTCTGCCTGTAACCCTTTTGCTTAGGCCCAGAGAGTAAAATCATATTAAATCGATTTATTGAATTGTGAAAGGCGCAAAATATCTAAGTTATGCAATAAATTCCATTTTTTATAAATATGCATAGAAAATGTCATTTACTGGGTATGCCCTACTAAAACTTAAAATCTAGTTTTAATATAGTTATATTAATATTTTTATATTATAGTTTAAAGATAAATTTGTATATTAAGGTGAAAATTTGTTTTACACAACTCGCTGTTTGGAATAAATCCATGTAAAGAATGCTGTTTGAAATGTAGAAATCATTTGGTAAACAAATTAAATAAATAGTGCAATCTGGCAACTATTCTTGTGGATTGCCTCGGCTAAAGATATATATATATATATATATATATATATATATATATATATATATATATGTGTGTAAGGTTATAACATATATTCTGCTCGATTTTGTAGTTCATTCAGAACAAAAATTAAAGGACTTATAAGGACAAATTTGCTCGAATTTTTAGTTTATTCACAACAAAAATTAAATGACATAATGACAAATTAATCATCATTATAATTCCTTTCTTTTTCTGTAAACTCCTCCCACCTGTAGAAAAGTTTTTTTATGCGACGTTTGAAGAAATCCCTTGGTTTCGAGTTAAAAAAAAGCGATCACTTCGTTTACGATAGCTTCCCTGATTGCAACTTTTGTCCATCTAGGTGGTATTGCAGACTTCTGAATAAATGGTAGTCTGAAGGTGCGATGTCCGGAGAATAAGGTGGATGAGGCATTTTTTCCCAACCAAATGCCTCCAATTGGGCAGTGGTGATTCGAGCAGTGTGAGGGCGCGCGTTATCCTCGTGGAATGGAACACCTCTGCGATTAATTAATGCAGGACGTTTTTCTTGTAATGCCATCTTCAATCGTTGGCGTTGTTGGCAGTAGACTTCAGTTGTGATTGTTTGGTTATCTGGCAGAAGCTCAAAATGAATAATTCCTTGCATATTCCACCAAACGCATAGCAAAATTTCTTTGGATGGAGTCCATTCCTTGGCTGAGGTTCAGGCTTTGTTTCACGGCGAAGCCACTGATGTCGACGCTTAATATTGTTATAGGGGACCCCTTTTTTTTTTATCCCCAGTGACGATCCGATTCAAAAACGGTGATTGCAGTTGCCGAGAATGCAGTGATGTGCAAATATCGATTCAATGTTGAAGATTCACTTGTGACAAATCATGCGGAACCCATTTTCCAACCTTCACTGCTTTTCCTAACAGCTTCAAATGACGATGAATGGTCATATGGCTAACGCCAATTTGCAGGCCAAGTTCTCTTAGTTACCGTTGACTGTTGCTTTCAGCAACTCTTCATCTAACTCATTTGGTCGTCCTGTTCGTTGACAACACTGGTCTGCGTCATTTTTGAGGTCAAGGTTTTTTTAGTTGTTCTTTTATAAGTTTTGCATGCTGAATTAAAAAATGTAACTCATTTTGCTCAATCAGGTCAGGTTTTTATGCTATCTCAATTTTAAAAAAATTAGATAATCGTTATGAAATGAGCAAGTTTATTTTTTTAAAACAGACTTACATTTTAGCCAAGTGTTAGCCAAGCTCTATATAATAAACAGACACAACTTATTTCTAATTACGATTGTCATTACTGTTTTTCAGCATGAATAGAATGTGCAAGAATGACCCAAACAGGTTCTGCTACATCTGTGGTAAAGTCACTATGTCAGACCGGCAGTCAAACATCACGCATTTTGTGAGGAAAAGCTATCACGCCTACTTTGGAGTTAAACTTGGTGACCAGGACAAAGCCTTTGCCCCTCACATATGCTGCAAAACGTGCGTTGAAAGTCTGCGGCGCTGGAGCCAAGAAGGTAGAGTGTCTACCTTTGGTGTCCCAGTGGTGGAGGGAAGGAAGAGATCATACTACTGACTGTTATTTCTGTATGACAAACCTACAAGGTAAGTTAGTATGAATTTAGTATGAATTTCATTTTATACTTACAAAAATATGCCTGACAATATATGAGATATGTCTTTATCTTATCTTTAGCTATCTTTATCTGTTTCCTTTTAGGCATAAATCGAAAAAACAAGCAACACGTAAAGTATCCAGACGTGCCATCTGCCATAAAGCCAGTGCCTCATGGACCAGAAATTCCAATTCCAACACCGCCCGACAACTTTGATTCGTCGTCCGACTCAGATGAAGAAATGGATGACGGTGACATATCTGGTACATACCAACCTACTGCCGAGACAAGTCAACCCAAACTCTTGAGCCAAGCTGAGTTGAACGATTTGACAAGAGATTTGTGCTTGTCCAAAGAATCTGCTCAGTTGCTAGGGTCACGTCTTCGCGAAAATCGTTTGTTAGCTCCAGAAACAACATTCTTCTGGTATCGCAGCCGCGAAGAAGAGTTTCGAGAATATTTCACGTTGGACGAAGAAGCTTCGCTGGTTTACTGTAACAACGTCAACGGCCTCATTGCAGCTATGGGTTTAGCGTATGACCCTACAGAATGGCGGCTCTTCATCGACTCCTCAAGCAGAAGCTTGAAAGCAGTACTACTCTACAATGGTAACAAGGTCGCGTCTGTTCCGGTGGGTCACTCGGTGCAGATGACTGAAAGTTATAGTAACATGGAGCTTTTGCTAACTGCTTTGAAGTACAAACATCACAATTGGATGATATGCAGAGACCTAAAGGTATGTTCGTGTCTACAAAAAAAATACAAATATATATATATATAGGCCCTGATATATATATATATATTTTTTTTTTATAGGTTATAGCCCTAGTGCTGGGTCTACAAGGCGGCTACACCAAATAACCCTGTTTTCTCTGTCTGTGGGACAGCCGAGCAGACAAGCAACACTACGCACAAAGCGACTGGCCAGCAAGACGTGGCCTGGAACCAGGTTCGCACAACGTTCTGTCACACGCTCTCGTGAATCCGCAGATGATTCTACTTCCGCCGCTGCACATCAAGCTCGGACTTATGAAGAATTTCGTCAGAGCACTCAACAAAGAAAGCCGAGCTTTCGCTTTCCTGAATCAGAAATTTCCACGCGTCAGTGAGGGCAAACTGAAAGCAGGTATTTTTGACGGCCCTCAGATCAGAGAGCTAATGAAAGATGCTCAATTCGACGAAAGTCTGGAGGACAATGAGATCAAGATCAATGCCTGGCTCGCATTCAAGTCCATTGTCACGAATTTTCTGGGCAACCACTGAAGTCCAGAGTACGAACGTGTTGTCGAGGAGCTCCTGCAGAGCTTCCACGTATGTCCATAAAGATGCATTTTTTCAGCTCGCATTTAGACTACTTTCCGGACAACTGCGGTGATGTCAGCGAGGAGCAAGGAGAGCGCTTCCACCAGGATATTCGAGTGATGGAAGAGAGGTACCAGGGCCGCTGGGATGTGAATATGCTCGCGGACTACTGCTGGTGCCTCAAGAGAGACGTTCCAGCTGTGGAACACAGACGAAAGTCTTTGAGAAAGCCCTTTCGTCCACATTAACTGTACTCGTGTACCATTTTTTATATACTTTGTACATTTTCTGTCAATTTAAGCCCGTTTTAAAAAAATAAACATGCTAATTTCATAACGATTATTTTCGAATTATCTATTTTTTTTAAATTGAGATAGCATAAAAACCTGACCTGATTGAGCAAAATGAGTTACATTTTTGAATTCAGCATGCAAAAATTATAAAAGAACAACTAAAAAAACCTTGACCTCAGGAAAAAAAATTTCAAACGCAGACCAGTGTAATCTTTCAGACTGAAGTCTCCATTTCTGAACTTCTCAAACCATCTCCTACACATCCATTCGCTCACATCATTTCCATAAACTCTTTGAATGTTTTTTGCGGATTCACTAGCATTAGAACCTTTATGGAACTCATACAGCATCACATGTCGAATATGCTCTTTCGTGGGCTCCATGTTTTTTCAATTACTGTAATATCGTAGGAGTGGCGTTGTAACTGTATGAAAAACACCAGTGAAAATATTCATTAGCCTAAACCTACACTAGCCTAAGCCTACACTAGCCTAAGTTATTCTGTATCATTCTGTATCATGATAAAACATGTGCGAACCTGTCGCTGAGTGTATTATGCAACATTTCTAAAACTATTTCACATTATCTTGAGGTTATTCTATTATCTATCGTCCGTTTTCTAATCGAGCAGAATTTTTGTTACAACCTGATATATATATATATATATATATATATACATATACTGCCTTCTAAAAATTACTCTGGAAAATAAGATAATTTAACGGAATGTGCTGTTTTAAATTACTATTTTATGATATGATTAAAAGACAAATTTGTATATTAAGGTGTTACTATACTAGATGGGTACTGGCAATTTTTGTGCTAACTGATGGATATAGTTGTCATATATGCTTAGCAAATGAATGACAAGAGCATCTTGTAAATGACTTGTTGAAGTTTCAGTTATAAATATGCGTAGAAAACCTCATTAATGGGTAAACCCATTATATTAAAATTTAGTTTTAATATTTCGAACCCTCATCTTAGTATACTCATGTTTTCATCTTGGTAGAGCACTATATATATATATATATATATATATCAAAGCATTTCATAATTCTTTATTGCTGGATAGGAGGACCCAAATCAAATCCTCAAGGCAGTGTTTTATTCGAGAATTGCACTGAAGGAAATTTACTTTAATCCGTGAATAGTAAGATTTAATATGATCCAAAAGCTAGTTTAAAATTACATTAAAAATAATGCAGTAATGTTGAAGAGTGAAATTATTTAGAGTAAATCATATTAATTCCATTTATTGAATTGTGAAAGACGCAAAATATCTAAGTTATGCTATAAATTCCATTTTTATAAATATCCATAAAAAATATAATTTCCTGGGTATTCCCTACTAAGACTTAAAATTTAGTTTTAATATAAAGTTATATTAATATTTTTTATATTATAGTTTAAAGATAAATTTGTATATTCAGGTGAAAATTTGTTTTAAATAACTCGCTGTTTGGAATAAATCTATGTAAAGAATGTTGTTTGAAATGTAGAAATCACTTGGTGTATATATATATATATATATACAATGCGCCTCGGTGGTGTAGTGGTTAGCGCCGCTGACTACGAATCCATCGGCCCCGGGTTCGAGACCCGACGGCAGCCGGCGCGCAGCAAAACCCAACTGTTCATCCTTCCACACAATAAACAAAGTGGTTCGTAGATAAATGGGTACCCTAGGTGGCCTAGTGGTTAAGACGCTGGGCTGCTGATGGGGCGTGGTTCGGATTCCACGTTAAACTGTAGGTCTAAGGTGGAGTGAAAAGCTTAACCTTCGTCAGAATGAACAATTCGGGCTGAAGCTAACCAAAAGTTAACCAAAGGTTATATATATATATATATATATATATATATGATGAATAAAACCACGAAGGAAAGGAAACACAAAATGGTGCTCAAGCGCTTTCGTCTAATGACATCCTCAGGAACACTGAAGTACATAAAAAGGTTAAGCCTATATATAGGTTACAGAAAGAAAAAAATAAAAAAATAAATAACACATACACACACACACACACACATATATATATATATATACATACATATCTATATATACAAATACACACACACATACATACATACATATATATACAATAAACAGAGAAGTAAAAATAATAAAAAATTATATAAAAAAAAAAAAAATTAAAAATTAAAACCTTAAAAAATTACCAGTGAGGCGTACAGATTTTGTAAGGAAAAATATCGATTTTTAGCACAAGATCAAATGGATTATAAAAATACAAATTTATACTATCGATTTTTAGCACAAGATCAAATGGATTATAAAAATACAAATTTATACTGTCCGGGTTTTAACACAATGCTGCCTATGGTCAGGTTTCGATATATATAAAAAAATAATAAAAAAATAAAATGCAAATTAAAAGTTAATAAAGTAGAAAACAAGTTTACCAAAGATTTAATGTTTTACACTTCTTATCTATATCTGTTTTAAAGGAATTCAACATAACAGGATCGAGTTGAAAAAGACCTTTGCTTATGTTGAAGTTATTTGAAAGTTGGATAATGGCAGACTCAAGAATATTTCTATTAACAATGTTGCTTGAATGGAATAAAACTGAAGCATTATTCCAATCAATACAGTGGGCTAACTCTGACAAATGGACAAAAAGGGCACTGGACAACTGTCCTGTTCTAACGGAATATTGATGCTGTTTTATTTGTATGTGCAAATCCTTTCCCGTCTGACCTATGTAAAAGGAATCACATTGTTTACAACCAATTTTGTAGATAATGCCTGAATTATTGGTAGGGCTATTTTTTACTATGATATTTTTCACAATATTGTTATATGAAAATACTACATTAATATCCAAAAGTTTAAGTACATTAGCAATGCCTAAAAAGCCCGGGAAAAATGGAAGTACTAAAATATTTTTTGACAAAGTACGAGTGTTAATATTGACACGATAGAAAGTTCGTTTTGCCTTGTTGAGACAAGATTCCATAAACGCAGATGGATAACACAAATCACTTCCAATACCGTTGATTTTTTCCAATTCGGCATCGATGTATTCCGGACTGGCGATCCTAAGGGCGCGGAGAAACATTGATGAAAATATGGCCTTCTTAGTGGGGGTATCATGTCCCGAGTAAAAGTGTACGTAGGACAAATTGTTTGTCGTTTTCCGATAGATACTAAACTTAAAACCTGGGCTTTCCCTATGTACACGCACATCCAAAAATGGGATTGAATTGTCTTGCTCAACTTCTAAAGTAAACTTAATGGAGGGGACTTGATCATTTAACTGAAGGAGGAAGCTATCCAGGTCACGATTCATGGGCCAGATACACAAAATATCGTCGACGTACCGCAACCAAGGGATGCCAACCCCCAGGATTCTCGGAATATAGGTAATTTCGAAAAACTCCATATAAATATTGGAGAGGAGGGGCGATAAGGGGTTGCCCATAGCCATCCCAAAAACTTGTTGATAATACTCGTTATTGAAAGTGAATTTACAGTCTTTGATGCAAAGCTTAATGAGTTCCAAAACAATGTGTGAAGGTAGTGGCAGGTCATACTTATGTAATTCTTGGGAGAGAAAGTCAAGCATATCGTCAATCGGCACTTTTGTAAACAATGAACAAACATCAAAACTAATCAATTTATCGTTAGTTTCAGTACGTGCATTATTCAATTTTTCCGTAAGATCCATGGAATTTTTTACATGTGAATCAGAGATAGTTCCGAGAATGGGGGACAAGACTTTGACAAGCCATTTGGAGAGTTTATAAGTAATAGAGCCCACCGAGCTAATAATAGGGCGCATAGGGTTACCAGGTTTGTGGGTTTTAATAAGACCTTTTTATGTACTTCAGTGTTCCTGAGGATGTCATTAGACGAAAGCGCTTGAGCACCATTTTGTGTTTCCTTTCCTTCGTGGTTTTATTCATCATAAATATTTTTCACGTGTTACCTTCGTGAAATAATTTTCATATATATATATACACACACACACTGCTTTCTAAACATTACTGTGAAAAATAAGATATTTTAACGGTATGTGCTGTTTGAAATTACTATTTTATGATATGATTAAAAGATAAATTTGTATATTAAGGCGAACATTTGTTCTAAATAACACGCTGTTTGGATAATTCCCTAATTGTAAAAGACGAGAAAATAAAATAATTAGCCCTAATTTAAAATCTATTTTGTTTAAAATTTATATTAATGTTTGTTTATTAAATTTGTATATTAAGGTGAAAATTTGTTTTTGTATTAAATTAGGTTTATCATATTAAATTTTATGTATAAAAGAACGCCTATCCAACATCACATTGGCCTCGTGGTGGTTTTCTGCTACGAGCAGCTCAGTAGGATAAACTATTGGCATTGCCATTTTAGAGACTATAAATGTATTTGTTTATGCTTAATAGCTTTGCCTATTAATTGGTTCGTTTTTAAAGACCTTTTCGGTCGAATGGTGGTGGTGCTAGAACACATAGTTCTTCCTGTGTTGTACTGAGTGTTCCCAAGTTGAGTATCGAAAGGTCTTGTTTTCAATTTTTTTTTATATTTCCATATCATTGTAATGTGATCGTGCTTATATTACTACTATATAAATAACGATGGTACACAAATGCTCCACATAAGATACGCACGTGTGTTCGTAGTTACCTTACGAAACCGCAACAATCTTTAGAATATGCACAGAGCTCATCACGACACGAACGTACGTGTAGCGACATTAACCGTGTCGCCATAATTTCAGGCATGTTTTTTATTGAAAATCATTAAATATAAAAAATGGATACGAAGGAGGTTACGTTACGGTTTGATTAGGTTAGTTAATTGGTTAATTTAACTCAGTTATTGAGATTAGATTAAATGTTGACAGTCACAAATGAAAATTTGGAAATGTCGCACAGACAAAACCACGCGAAAGAGCGTTTAATTTTGAATAAAAAACACTTGTTTTAATATCGGGTGTTGCCCCCATTTGCAGCTCTGACGGCCATTAATCGACGGGGGTATGATCCCAGAAGTGTCTCAAAGAGATCGGTATCATGACTCATTTCTTCAAGGACTTCGTTGATCTTTGCAGTCATAATTTCTGTTGAATACCGATTCTGAATGGGTTGTTCCAGCATTAAGGACTCCACCCGATCCTTCATGATGGATCCGACATGTTCACCGACATTAAGATCGGGAGAATTGCCAGGCCATTCATTATTTCCGAAAAAATCAATGTTATTGTCCTTAAGCAGTTGTTGAGTCGCAAGTGCTTTCATATAGGGGGCTTTGTCGCGAAGAAAGGTTGCCTGTTCAACATTCAAAACACACTCGGGGTCTTTCAAAAACGGAATTACATGTTGGCCTAAAATTACATTTCGAAAATAAGGCCCATCCCAACTGGTTCCTCTTGGTTTGATAACCCAGATGAGCTTCCGAATAGAGAACATAATGAAAACACCCACACATGCTGGATTTTTTTACTATTTCTCGATACTTCTGGTCGTCTGGGACTTCATCAGGAGTTGTTGCCCAAACCCGATCATTCTGAAAATTTGGTTTTCTGGAGACATAAACGAAGAATTCATCGCTGACAACCAGTGAAGGAAATCGTCTTCCGTCCATTCCTCAAGATAATCACAAAACCATAGCCGATCTTCAATATTAAGATCACTCTTCCGTGGCTTAGCTATTTCATGCCAAGCACTCAAGCCTTGGCGAACTCGAAATTGATGCACAAGTTGCCGATTGACTATCTTACCACGACGGATAAGTATCTCTTTCGCTACCTCAGAGCAGCTCTTCTTTCGGCGCCGTGATGCAGCAAGCACAATGTCTTTCGATTCTTGAGATAATTTCTCCGGTCTTCCTCCTCGAAATTCTGTTTCACATCTTCAGGATTCTTATTCCAATTCCTTTTGACAAAGTCTTCTGATCTTTTTAATCTCTCAGCCACCCAGTGTCGAGTTATGAAAGTTGCACCAGCTTCCTTTGCTTCACGAAATGTGACAGCTCGAATGCGGTCAAGAACTCGCTTTTTCTCTGAATCGTTCAAAATAGATGATGCCATGGTTTCTGTGGGGAAAAAAATGGTAAGAATTAAAATCACAGGAATAGAATAGAATGGTTTTTATTCAGATTTTAACGCTCTTTCAAGTGGTCTCGCCGGTTTTTATCTATCTCTTCTAGTTTTTGCTCTACAGGGGGGGCAATCATTTCCTGACACCCCGTATATATATATAAAGAACTGATAGTTACATCGTGCAAGAGTAGATTAAAAATAATTATATTGAATAACACTGGTATACATTTGAGAAAAAAAATTCTGTTGTTTTCTAGAAAATAAGTGAATTTGTAGAATTTTAACGTTCTGACTCCAAAACTTGTATTGGTTTTGCTGCTTCACGTCAGGTTTTAAGACAAAATCAAAAATAATATCCTATTAATCAATAGCAAAACCCTAACTGTTAATTTTTCACTTGGATGAGTTTGCGCTTTCTTGAAATTCTGTTGTGCGGATTGGATGAATCTCTATTTAGGCGAGTGTTCGAATTCAGCTAATCATCGCGGAAGCAAATAACTTCCGAAATAAAAATAAATCTCTCGCTCTAATGCCGATTTATAAAACAATTATCACGTGTTATATATATACATACTGTAAGTGATGATAAAAATTTATAATGTAATTAATCTACTTAAGCGATAGTAATTTAATATAATGTACTTAATAATGTAATTAATGACATAGAAAATGTACTTCAATGGAATTGTAATTAACGATCACAAGTGAATATGAATTAATTGGTGATTGTAATCATAATTGTAATAAACCAAAAGTACACCGTACTTGGATGCATTCTCTCTTCGTTATAGAAGATGCAGTCATGTCTTGCCTTAGCCTTTTAATTTTTGCCCATATGCATATCTTAATATAAGAATGCATGATTCAATTTCCGTTCTAATTAACTCGGCGGATCAGAAAAAACAACAGGTCTAAAAATATGCGGGTTAAGCTAAAAACATGACTTCCTCTTCCTATATCCTGTTTATCTGTTAGCCATTGTCATAACAAAAAATTTACTTTATTTTCAAACATTGTGCAAAAATAATGCAGCCTCTTCAACCTTTAATAATGATGATGTTAGTAGAATCGGGGTATATAAACCCAAGTAAAATCTTCCATGTTCATTCAGAGATCAATTCAGAGGCTGAGCACTACCTGTACATTTTAGCAGTAAATTACAGTAAAAGACAGTCTTTATCTTCTCCTTCGAGCCTTGCTCTCTTCAGAAGAACTTAGTCATTAAACTTCCCTGATACGTTATAAGAAGAGTCAGGAAATCTTCAGAGAATTTAGTAAGCCTCCCTGAATCCTCCGAGCCACTATAGAAGAACTCGGAGAGTAATATAGAAGAAAACTACTGCAAATAACAAATCCGTTGCTGCCACCTAACCAGAATCCTCGTCAACTTCGAACCAACCAAGGCCATAGACGGAGGGGTTAACACTAGTTTTGAGCTGTCAGTGAAGAATCTCCATGCAGATGGATCATACGTAATACCCAGGGCATTCATCAAACACAGAACACAGGAAACCCTTCTTTTGAGTAGAAGGGCAAAAACTTTGTTTCCCTCTCTCTATACCAAATAAATGTAGTGCCAGGTGCCAATAGATTCTTTTCATTCAAACTGGAGCCTAGAAGTTGTGCGATATTTTTTGGGAGTTCCAATTCACGCACGAGATCATTCAATTCAGATTGTGTAAACTGTTGTGGCTGTTTCAACGTGGCTTCAACTTCACCAGTAGCTTCAAAACCACTGTGGTCAATTGTTACATGATCAGAATTTATGCTCAAAATCTATCCGATTCTAATTCTTCTCGTTCTTTCTGGCATCTAGCTAAGAACCTCTTCAACAACTTTACTTCTTCTTCTTTCCCTCCTCTTTTCCATTCCGACGGCACAGTTGCCATCTTTTCTCCTGACAAAGCTGAACTCTTCGCTCAAACTTTTGCTTACAATTCAACCCTGGACGATTCCGGTGCTGTTCCTCCATCTCCAATCCCTCTGACTTTATTATGTCTGAAATTAGACTCTCTTCTAAAGACGTTTTATCCGCTCTATCTGGGCTCAACTCTAGGAAGGCGTATGGTCCTGATAGTGTTCCTCCTGTCGTTCTTAAGAACTGTGCTTCTGTGCTGACACCATGCCTAGGCAAACTCTTTCGTCTTTCATCTGATACTTTTCCTTCCTGCTGGAAGTTCGCTTTCATTCAGCCTGTCCCAAAGAAGAGTGACCGCTCTTACCCCTCGAACTATCGTCCAATTGCTTTGATTTCTTGCCTTTCCAAAGTTTTTGAATCTATCCTTAATAGAAAGATTCTTAAACACCTTTCTTCCCACAATCTTCTTTCAGATCGTCAATATGGATTCATCAAGGGACGCTCTACTGGCGATCTTCTTGCATATCTCTCTGATTCTTGGTTTGAATTAAGACTGTGTTTGCATGGTTTGTAAGCGTTCTTATTTTACTTCTTTTCATCTTGCACCCTTTTCCTATTCTCTTCGACTATTTTTCCGACTTCTCCGCAGTGGGCGGCGGATGATGATGGTGAATCTTTCTCTCTTTTTCTGAATGAATGTTAACCCACGAATGATAGGTTTTGCTACTTACTTAACCCCTTATTCTCTTCTTTTAACCCCCTACTCTCTTCTTTCTCTCGGGCTAACCTTAGAGTGGATCTTAGGGTCTTTGTTAGTCTTAGCTTCTGTATATCTGTAGATCCTCCTTTCGGGATTTCGGTGAAACTTTTGCTCTTGCGCTAGACATATCGAAAGCTTTTGATAGAATCTGGCACAAATCTTTAATTTTCAAACTGCCTTCCTTCGGTTTCTATCCTTCTACCTGTGCCTTCATCTCTTATGTCCTTTCTGGCCGATCTGTAGCTGCAGTTTTAAATGGCCACTGTTCTTCTCCTAAAGCTATTAACAGTGGTGTTCCTCAGGGTTCTGTCCTGCCACCCACCATCTTCCTTTTATTTATTAATGATCTTTTAATTCGCATTTCCTGTCCTATTCACTCCTACACCGATGATTCCACGCTTCACTTCTCCACCTGCTTCCCAAAGTGTCCCTCTTAACAGTCATTCCATGATTCGCGTGGTACGGCTATGGAGCACCTGACCTCTGATCTTTGTGCTCTCTGATTGGGCAGAGAAAACCTTGTGGCTTTCAATGCCTCAAAAACTCAGTTCCTCCATCTGTCTACTCGTCACAGTCTTCCACATGACTATCCCCTTACCTTCAACAACACACAACTCAATCCTTCCTCTTCTCTTAACATCCTTGGCTTCTCCTTTTCTCGTGATCTTTCCTGGAAAGATCACATATACTCTCTTTCTAAAACAACTCTTAAAAGGTTAGGTGTGCTGTACCGCCTCCTCGGTTTCTTCATCCCTACTCAGTTGCTGTCTCTGTACAGGGGTCTTGTTCGCCCCTGTGAGTATGCGTCTCATGTGTGGGGTGGTTCAACCTACAAAGTCGTACTTCACCTGGTGGAATCAAAGGCTTTTCGTGTCATCAATTACCCGCCTCATACCGATTATCTTCAATCTCTCTTTCTCTTCGCAGCAATGTTGCCTCACTCTTTCTTTCCTATCGTTATCATAACGAACATTGCTCTTCTGAACTCTCTAACTGCATGCCTCCTCCTTTAAGGAGAGCACGCAGTACCAGACTTTCTATACTTTCTCATTCCTTTTCTGTCCAACTATCTAATGCAAGGGTTAATCGATATTTTCAGTCTTTCATCTACTCAACCAGTCAACTCTGAAATAATCTTCCTCAATCCATCTTTCCTCCTGTCTATGACCTCCCATCCTTCAAACGCAGAGTGTCTAGGCATCTCGAAAACCCCGAACCTTGATTTTGGCTCTCTTCTTCTTGTATGGGAGGGGCGCTTTTCAGGGCATTTGCCCTTGGCCCCTCCTTCCTGCATAAAAAACCCCATCAACGTTGTTCTGGGGATTAGGCGGAATTGGTACATCTTCACTGTGAGGAACAGGACGAATAGCGGATGGCAGATTTGGATATTTTATTGCAGATTTGTTCTTAGTACTGTACCCTTGAATATTGCACAAGCAAATATAACAATTAGACGTGTGATCTCTGGGCTCACGGCACACCATAGGCACACCAAATGCGAGAGATTTTTTTGTTCCTTTAAGCCATTATTTCACATTTTTAACAGAGGGCTGGCAAACTAGTGTGGGGCTCACGATTTGTTCTGGTCAACAATTGTAACACCAAAGTAGGCATAATACGTTTTCTTGTAAAAGTTGCTAATGGTTTGTCTCTGTTTTACTGGGGCAAAGCTACCACAAGTCTAACAGAATGAATGAGGATGGTTTACACACCGACGATGAGACATTATCTAAAACAAACAGGAAAATACATTAATTATAATAAAAAAACATTAATTCTAATAAAAAAACATTAATTATTATAAAAAACCATTAATTATAAAACATAATTATGAACTAATTAAAATTCGCATTTGCTAAAATAATGTTATATTTAATATTAATTACTCCTATAATGCATACCACTAGCAAAAGTGACCGCTCCACAGAAGACGGAGAGAGCCAAAAACAAGGTCTCCAAGGCTCAATGATGCCTTGTTTTTTTATTTTTTAAATCTAAATTTTTAAAAGGTTCTGTAGTGTGTAAGATGCATGTATGCACAGTGAAGAATAGAGGGAGAAGTGTGTGTTTCAGAGCATGCTGGACTGCTCACAGGGTAGATAAGACACGGAAAAAGATCTGCTAAGGAGGACAGTGACAGGAGAAACGGGAGTTCCAGCACTCCCTGACTCCTGCCTACCATCCACCCCGGAGTACTTCCCTGGTCGGTTGGTTTCTACAATCTCCTCCCGCTGGTAGGAAATAAAACTTGTAAACTGTACTGTATGCGAATGTGGTACACTTTGGCAAATGTTGTAATGACCTGTTCTTCAAAATTATGACGTGTGAGGACCAAACGAAAGTGGTGTTTAGTAATCCCACCGAGTAAGGAATAAAAATATACTAACAGTTTTCAGTCAGCAAAAATCATGTATACCAGTGTAATCCTTCATTGTGAGTAATTTACAATATATGTCAAGAATAATAAAATAACTGAAGAATATTGGACACATTTGACGCCAACCTTGAAGGGAAAAATATTCTCACTTTCAGATTTGGATAAAATCAAAATTTCAAGTGAAAATCATTAAATATTTTCATTTTCAAAATTAAAATAGTTTCACCTTCATAAAATCACCTTTAACACAACCAAATTAAAAGCAATAAACCAAACAATATTGCACTCTTTTGAGTTATATACTGTGTTAAATTTGATATTGAAAGAGTTTTAGTATAATATTAAATTGGAATTTTAGAATTAGTGATTTATCAACTTTAAAATATATTCTTTTTAAAGTACTCTCTGTCTCTCTCTCTCTCTCTCTCTCTGCACAAAAAAATTGGTTACAGCAACCAAATAGGATGGTAAATTATTTTGACAACTATCGATAGATGTTTAGGCTAAAATAACTATTTTTCTTGCGTATGAATGTGTGTGTGTGTGTGTGTATGTATGTATGTATATTTGTGCGTGTGTATGTGCGTGTGTGTGTGTGCGTGCGCATATATATATATATATTATATATATATATATACGTATGTAAATATATATGTAGGTAAATGACACAAAATTAAAAAGTTTATAGCTTTCTTTCATTCCTGGGAGTATGACGTCACTGGATGCAGTTTGTTGGTTTATGGATATGGACTCAACAACCTTGACTTAGTTGACCCTGATTCAAATTATGTTTTGCAGAATTTTGAAGTTCCGTTAAAATGTATTTTGAATTTATTTATTTATTTATATTATTTTTTTTCATGGTAATATATTAGGGGTTTTTTTTATTTTTTTTTTTTTTTTGTTAATATATTTGCCGATATTTCACAATACATCTCCCTTTTTAAATATGCATTAAGTATATATTTTATAAACCTTTATTTATTATTTATACTTTACCCGATTATATTTTCATATATGCATATATTTTTCTCTCTGGATGATATATATATATATATTCTGTAATTTATATTAAGTACAGTAATTCACTAAGCACACACACAAACACACACACACACACATATATATATATATATATATATATATATATATATATGATGAATTTCACAATTAAACACGTGAAATGAATGAATGAGCAAACCCACAAGGAAAAAGAAAAATGGGATCACCTGAAGATCCGTCACCCCCAGCCTTTATTAGTTAGCTTTATGAGGCTAACTAACAAAAATATCACGACCTAACGTAACCAATTGTCAAGGGCGTACAGTTGACCTAACGATTGGTTAGGTTAGATCGTGATATTTTCGTTAGTTAGCCATATAAAGCTAACTAAAAAAGGCTGCTGGGGTGACGGATCTTCAAGTGATCCGAAAAATGATTCCAAGGCCTTTCGTGTATTCAGAAGTATGAATGATATAAATGAATGATATAAAAATAGCATCAACAAATACTGTATCTCAGCCCACAACATTATCGCGGTATCAACTAATGTGTTGAAAGCACTCAAAGAAAATACTCATACTGAAGAAAGAGCCAAATTTGAGATTTTTAATCTAAACTCTGAAACTGTAAATTGGGAAGAAATCAGATCCCATATGGCAGGGGTGGCCAGACTTTACTGAGATGGGATCTACTTTTTCCAAAGTTCTCCCTATACGATCCACCAGCCCAGTTATATATATATACAGAGAGAGAGAGAGAGAGAGAGAGAGAGAGAGAGAGAATAACCAAGAATAAAATAAAGTAAATATAAAAATATATTGCCAAATGCACAGAGATATATTTTTCAGTAAATTTTAACCTCCAAACTTATTAGAAATTAGGTATACTGGAGTAGGAAGAGCTTACTTTACTGATGTGATGATTTGCACTGCATGGCATCAGCAAGCCGTGTGTAGTCCGGAATGTAGCTGCTGATTGCTAGCCTCAAACAAGCATCCAGATGATCATCTGTCAGAGTGGCTCGGTATTTTGATTTGATGATATTCATGTGTGAGAACGTTGACTCACAAAGGTAGGTTGATCCAAAAAATGCTGTCAAGTACATAACACTTTTTCTGACATTCGGATACTTTTCTTCAAGAAGTAGGTGCCAAACGTTTCCTTCTGAAGACCGCATTATCGGGGCTATTCTTTATTAGGCGTGATTTAACAGTTTTATTATATTTAAAGACTACGTTGATACCAATTTCCTTAAGTAAAGTCGGAAGATAGTGAAAATTAACATGGTAAGGTAGGCTAAGGATATTTTTACGCTCAAATTCCTTTACAGTTACCCTATTATAATACCTATTCTTGGCTTCCCTAAGGCAGTTACTAGAAATGAAATAGGATAACATAATTTAGTACCAATATTCATGATATTGCATAACTCGGAATCTAAAAATTCAGGACTGACAACTCTCAATGCTCTAAGAAACATAGCAGGGAAAATAGATTTTATCGAGGGATGATGGTCAGAATAAAAATGCACATAAGAATGATTATTATTAGTAGGCTTATGAAAAACTTCAAATATGAACTGATTCAAGCATCTCCGAACTTTTAGATCCAGAAAAGATAAGCTTCCATTATTTCATTTTTCGACAGTGAACTTAATAGATAGGACTAAATTGTTGAGCCTACCAAGAAATATCATATTTTTCTCCTTATAAGACGCTGTATCGTGGAAGACGCACCCTGATTTTGGAAAGGCAATTCTAAGAAAAAAGTTTTTGACTCGTGGTAGACGCACTCTGATTTGCTTGATTTGCTTTGTTAGTATGGCAACGACAAGGAAATTAGTATATACCACCAGTAGGAAGTATGTAAAAATATACAAGTATCATTGTTCAAAGTTGTTTATTTTTGCAGAAATGGAAGAGTAAAAATCACTAAAAATCATGGCCAATAAAAGTCAAAAGCATTTAATTCATCCTCAAACTCATCACTGCTTGATTCATCCCCAAGCTCTAAAACATCACCATGATCATCGTTACCATCATCACTAGTGTCACTGCCACTCGCATACAATAAATGATCTTCAGTGCCATCCATTGCATTACTTATACCACATTTTTTGAAAGACTTAACAACAACTTCAGCCTTAGTATCACGCCACGACTTCAACACCCATTCACACACTTGAGATATTGATGGGCGTTTCATTCTTCCGGTCGGCGTCATTTTGTGGTTCCCCTCCACCATCCATTTATTCCATTCCACCCGCATGTTATTCTTGAATGGCTTATTGATGCTGACATCTAACGGCTGTAACAGCCAGATGATAAATGAACAAGGTACGAGACCCTTGTCGTGCTGTAAACTATACCCCGTCCTAATTTAACCTATAGTTTTCGGCACGAGACACCCTCTAGTTTGAGGAAACGTATTTCTGAGGCTTCGACGTTGGAAGATGCAGGGGGTGCTCGACCACTTCCGGCTTCAAAGACGCAGGAGGATTTTTCAAGGCATTTTTAAGGCCTAACAATTTGGATGTTGACTGCAACTGAAAAATTCTCTGAAGCCATAGCTAACATCAGAAATCTA
The DNA here is from genome assembly GCA_023014485.1 of Bathynomus jamesi. Classification (NCBI taxonomy): domain Eukaryota; kingdom Metazoa; phylum Arthropoda; class Malacostraca; order Isopoda; family Cirolanidae; genus Bathynomus; species Bathynomus jamesi. The sequence goes on along the minus strand of JAJOZX010000060.1, from coordinate 1,549,841 downwards.
ATGAAGTCTTTAAATATCACATCCCCGAATATTATAATCTGCGGTGATTTTAATTTCACATTTATAAAATACAAAAGAACGGGGAAAAATGTGTATATATATACGGTATATATAACTTGGTTGAATGGTTTGTTCTTAGGGAAGCGTAACTTAGCGAGGAATAGGAGGACGAAAAAATGGTACATGTTTATTGACAGACGTTTCGGAAAAATTCAATTTCCATCATCAGTGCTAAAAATTTTAAAACAAGTAAAAATAAATAAGTATAGTAAATAAACGAACAACAAATTAAAATGGCGCAACAATTAGCGAGAATCAAAAACAAGTTACAATATATATTAGATTAAAAGATTAAAAGTTAAATGATATAAAGAATAAAAGTATGGATAATAAGTAAATATAAAATGGTTTAGGTAGAACAGAATTGTAAAATTACTTACAATTAGCGAAAATTAAAAGCAAATTGCAATATGTATTAAATTAAAAGATTAAAAGTTAAATGATATAAAGTATAAAAGTATGGATGAAAAGTAAAATATAAAATGGTTTAAGTGAAACAGAATTGTAAAATTTCTTACCAGATTGTAATGACTAATTATACAGAAGGTTGGGAATGGTTGCCTGTTGAAAGAATTCCATTGGGACGATGGAGTCGGACGGAGTGATAGTGGATTTCTTTTGAAAGTTTATTTGGCAATGTTTAAATTGAAAGCAGAACTGTAATCGTTGAGGGTTGGCTGGATACTAAGGATGTAAAGGGACTCAAGTATGCGGAGGTCGATTAGTTGGTTGGCTGAGTTGATAATTTTGAAATTGGAGGAAAGTAACGGGTGGTTGTGGAGGTGGCAGTGATCCCTTATTGCAGATTTGGAGGGTTTGTTCAGGGGCTGTGAAGTTCTTGTAGAGATCCCACGATGCTCGTCCACTCTTGTTTGATATTGGCGGATGGTACTGCCAATATAGTTCGCTTTGCAGCGAACACAATCAAAAGCGTAGATAGTGGACGAAGCAAGTGGCTGGGGTGTTTTTTCTTTATGGTTGAGGTAGGATTTGATACTATTGTTGTTGGTAAAAGCGAAATGAAATTTAATTTGGGGGTAAAGCGGCGTGAGTAAGAGACGGAGTTCTGAGAGTATTTTATGGCTAATATGGTCATAATAAGGGAATGAAAAATATTGTACGTCTTTTTTAACAGTAGGAATTTTAAGGGGGGGTTGATAGATATTATTAAGAAAATTTCTGGTTAAAGACTGTAACAGATGTTTTGGGAAAGAGTTATTAATGCTGAAGTTAAGGATTAACTCTATTTCATGGTGAAAAGATAAGTACGAGGAGCAAAGATGGTAGGCACGGTGGATTAAAATTTTAATACTGTTTATTTTATATAGCAAAGGGATGTGGCTTAGGAAATTAGTACCCAGGCCTGTGTACGTGGGTTTTCGATATATAGAAGTGCTAAATTTATTGTTTTGTTTAGTTATTATAATATCTAGGAAGGGAAGGGTGTTGTTGGATTCGTCTTCTTTGGTGAACTTAATGTTTTTATGTTGGGAATTAAGGTAGTTAAGAAAAAGGGGGGCGTGGTTGGCATTGTGAAAAAGGAGAAAGGTGTCATCAACGTATCTTTTATATAGGCGTGGTTTATAGTGAGTGGGGCAATGAAGTAGCCAGTTATTTTCGTGATGGCTGAGGAAGATGTTCGCTAGAGTGGCACTTAAGGGGGATCCCATAGCTAATGAGTCGGTTTGTTGATAAAGTTGTTGGTTAAAGAAAAAATAGGTGTCTGAGGCGGCGAGCGTAAGCAGTTTGGTAAATTCATGTTTTGTCAGATTCAAAACTGTATTCGGATTGTTGGCGAAAAGGCTATTAATACAGATATCGATGGCTTCTTTAATTGGAACATTGGTGTAGAGAGATACTATATCGAAACTGTGCATATGAAGATTATTTGAATTATTTATGGTCCATATTTCTTTAGCGAATTCGTAGGAGTTGGTGACGGAATATTCGTTTTGGGTTAGGGGGGTTAACGTGGGAATTAGGAATTTTGCTAGTTTGTAATTGTGGGTAGTATAGGCCGAAAGGATGGGTCTAATGGGTAAGTTGGGTTTATGTATTTTAGGGAGGCCGTAGAGAGTACCGGGGGATGAACCGGAAGAACGTACTTGGTTATAAGTGCTTTCTGAAATTTTGTTCTGATCATATAGTTTTTTGAGGAAACGGTTGATTTTATCTTCAAGTTTTAGGGAAAGGGTTAAAGGATTATCGTTAATCTTTTTAAATTTGGTGGGATCGTTAAGAACATTGTTAACCTTATTAATATAATCTGGTTTATTAAGAAGGACGGTGCCTTTACCTTTGTCGGGGCGTGAAATGATAATGGAGTCGTCTTTAGATAGTTCTTTAAGGCAAAAGAGGTCTTTTTTATTAATAAGGGGGGAAAAAACTTTATGAGGTTTAAAACTATAAAAATGTTTATTAGCGATATGGGTGAGTGAGGCCTTTAAAAGCGGAAGTTTTGACTCGTCAACTATTGGGAATTTTTTTAAACTATGAAAGAGTTTTTCGAAAGATAAAAAGTGCTTAAAATAATTTATCTTAAAATTTGGCAGTTTAAAATCTAGGCTTAAGGATAGGAGTCGTTTTTCATTAGTACTTAGGGTTCTATTAGAAAAGTTGAAAATGGTTTGATCAGGATTTAGGGGCTGAAGGTTAGAGTTTAAGCCTAATAGGTTTAATTTTCTATTGTGTCGTTGTTGAATCTGTTTCTGGTAGATATTGACATCTTTGATAGTTTGATTTTTTAACATTAAATAGTCGATGAGACTTACAGATTCTTTTAATTGAGTTAAGAGAGAATTATATTTAACGAAGTCTTTTACTATTGGAATGCTTAAATTTAATTTCTTTACTCAACAATTTGCACTGGAACGATTTGTATATATTGGAGTTGTAGAGGCGTTTGTTGTAGAGCTTGAATTTAATAAATTTGGGAATGGAATTATAACTCTTACAGACATTTAGAAAGTGAAGGTCGCAGTTTGTTTTCGTCCATTTTCGGTAAATGTTCTTGGAATCTTTGTACTTCTTCAGCGTGGCTCGGTCGTATCTTTCTATGATAACTTGGTTGAATGGTTTGTTCTTAGGGAAGCGTAACTTAGCGAGGAATAGGAGGACGAAAAAATGGTACATGTTTATTGACAGACGTTTCGGAAAAATTCAATTTCCATCATCAGTGCTAAAAATTTTAAAACAAGTAAAAATAAATAAGTATAATAAATAAACGAACAACAAATTAAAATGGCGCAACAATTAGCGAGAATCAAAAACAAGTTACAATATGTATTAGATTAAAAGATTAAAAGTTAAATGATATAAAGAATAAAAGTATGGATAATAAGTAAAATATAAAATGGTTTAGGTAGAACAGAATTGTAAAATTACTTACAATTAACGAAAATTAAAAGCAAATTGCAATATGTATTAAATTAAAAGATTAAAAGTTAAATGATATAAAGTATAAAAGTATGGATGAAAAGTAAAATATAAAATGGTTTAAGTGAAACAGAATTGTAAAATTTCTTACCAGATTGTAATGACTAATTATACAGAAGGTTGGGAATGGTTGCCTGTTGAAAGAATTCCATTGGGACGATGGAGTCGGACGGAGTGATAGTGGATTTCTTTTGAAAGTTTATTTGGCAATGTTTAAATTGAAAGCAGAACTGTAATCGTTGAGGGTTGGCTGGATACTAAGGATGTAAAGGGACTCAAGTATGCGGAGGTCGATTAGTTGGTTGGCTGAGTTGATAATTTTGAAATTGGAGGAAAGTAACGGGTGGTTGTGGAGGTGGCAGTGATCCCTTATTGCAGATTTGGAGGGTTTGTTCAGGGGCTGTTCATTCCCTTATTATGACCATATTAGCCATAAAATACTCTCAGAACTCCGTCTCTTACTCACGCCGCTTTACCCCCAAATTAAATTTCATTTCGCTTTTACCAACAACAATAGTATCAAATCCTACTTCAACCATAAAGAAAAAACACCCCAGCCACTTGCTTCGTCCACTATCTACGCTTTTGATTGTGTTCGCTGCAAAGCGAACTATATTGGCAGTACCATCCGCCAATATCAAACAAGAGTGGACGAGCATCGTGGGATCTCTACAAGAACTTCACAGCCCCTGAACAAACCCTCCAAATCTGCAATAAGGGATCACTGCCACTCCACAACCACCCGTTACTTTCCTCCAATTTCAAAATTATCAACTCAGCCAACCAACTAATCGACCTCCGCATACTTGAGTCCCTTTACATCCTTAGTATCCAGCCAACCCTCAACGATTACAGTTCTGCTTTCAATTTAAACATTGCCAAATAAACTTTCAAAAGAAATCCACTATCACTCCGTCCGACTCCATCGTCCCAATGGAATTCTTTCAACAGGCAACCATTCCCAACCTTCTGTATAATTAGTCATTACAATCTGGTAAGAAATTTTACAATTCTGTTTCACTTAAACCATTTTATATTTTACTTTTCATCCATACTTTTATACTTTATATCATTTAACTTTTAATCTTTTAATTTAATACATATTGCAATTTGCTTTTAATTTTCGCTAATTGTAAGTAATTTTACAATTCTGTTCTACCTAAACCATTTTATATTTTACTTATTATCCATACTTTTATTCTTTATATCATTTAACTTTTAATCTTTTAATCTAATATATATTGTAACTTGTTTTTGATTCTCGCTAATTGTTGCGCCATTTTAATTTGTTGTTCGTTTATTTATTATACTTATTTATTTTTACTTGTTTTAAAATTTTTAGCACTGATGATGGAAATTGAATTTTTCCGAAACGTCTGTCAATAAACATGTACCATTTTTTCGTCCTCCTATTCCTCGCTATATATATATATATATATATACCAGTACAATGGGGGAACAAGAGAAGACCAGGAGCAAGCAAAAACGTTGATATTTCAAACAAATGAATTTATGTTAACAAAGGAGATAACAGCTAACATCAGAAAAAACAACTGCCTAGATCTGCTATTCATGATTAACATTAATTTAATGAATGATATAAAAATAGCATCAACAAATACTGTATCTCAGCCCACAACATTATCGCGGTATCAACTAATGTGTTGAAAGCACTCAAAGAAAATATTCATACTGAAGAAAGAGCCAAATTTGAGATTTTTAATCTAAACTCTGAAACTGTAAATTGGGAAGAAATCAGATCCCATATGGCAGGGGTGGCCAGACTTTACTGAGATGGGATCTACTTTTTCCAAAGTTCTCCCTATACGATCCACCAGCCCAGTTATATATATATACAGAGAGAGAGAGAGAGAGAAGAGAGAGAGAGAGAGAGAGAGAGAGAGAGAGAGAGAGAATAACCAAGAATAAAATAAAGTAAATATAAAAATATATTGCCAAATGCACACAGATATATTTTTCAGTAAATTTTAACCTCCAAACTTATTAGAAATTAGGTATACTGGAGTAGGAAGAGCTTACTTTACTGATGTGATGATTTGCACTGCATGGCATCAGCAAGCCGTGTGTAGTCCGGAATGTAGCTGCTGATTGCTAGCCTCAAACAAGCATCCAGATGATCATCTGTCAGAGTGGCTCGGTATTTTGATTTGATGATATTCATGTGTGAGAACGTTGACTCACAAAGGTAGGTTGATCCAAAAAATGCTGTCAAGTACATAACACTTTTTCTGACATTCGGATACTTTTCTTCAAGAAGTAGGTGCCAAACGTTTCCTTCTGAAGACCGATTTGATTTGAATGTCGTTTCTCAGAGTCAAAATTTCATTCCCGATTGCAGATATGTCCATATTGAACAATAAGGCCATTTTTGATGCAATATCATCAATGTCAAAGTTTGCACCAAATGGGAAGCACATGAATGTTGCTACAGGTTCTAGTGTTGCTACATCTTGGAACCGTCTGTTGAAGTCTGTAATAACATTCTGCAACTGTTCAACGTATCGAACACTGTCAAACTGGTCGCATTCTTTCCCCTGAGTTTCCAGCTCTGACATCATATTTCTGAAGTTCCGCAGTTGGTGTCGCTGCAGCTGTGAGGATACCAGTTCTAGTTTTTGTTTAAAGGCATTTACTGAGGTAATCATTTCAACAATAGTTTTGTTTTTACCTTGCAACTCTAAGTTTAGCTGATTTAGAAAAGCAGTGGTGTCAGTCAAAAAAGCTAAATCTAACAGCCACACTTCGTCTTCCAACTCTTTGTAATGTTTCTTTTAACTTCAGAAAGTCTTTAATTTCAGGTAAGAGATCTCTAAACCTCTGCAGGAATTTACCTCTACTTAGCCACTTGACATCAGTGTGCAACAAAAGGTCAGTGTGTTCTGCTTTATTTTCTTCTAGCTGAGACCGGATGAGACGCCTTTGTAGACTTCTCGCCCCAGTAGAACACACACTCTTATGGGAAATATCCATAATTTCTTTAATATTTAACATTTTATCACACAATGCTCGTTGGTGAATTATGCAGTGATAATTAAAGACGTTTGGAAACCTTTTGTCACTTTTGCACAGGGCGATGAAGCCATTGCAACGGCCAGTCATAGCAGGTGATCCGTCAGTTGTTATGCTCACAAGCTTGTGAAATGGGAATTGTGTGTCGTTAACAAACTCATTGAATTTCCCTCTTAAAGGTAGGATTTTAAGCAGTTCTTCTTTGGCAGTCATATCTTTAAACACGATTCTAATAAAAATGCATGACTGTGATGTGTCGATCACATCTATCGAGTCATCAAACTGAAGTGAAAGGAACTCGCAGTCATCTGTCTTTCTTCAGTTGTTCCACCAAATTCTCATCCATTACTTCACAACGCCGCATCACAGTGTTTCTGGATAGTTGAAGCTGGTTAATAGCAGACAATATTTCCGATTTATTACTGAAATTCTGAAATAACGACTCTGCTGCCTCTGTAAATGTTTCTTTGAATATTTCTCCATCCTGGAAAGGTTTCTTGTGTTTCGCAAGTACACGGCTCACTCGAAATGACGCAATCGTTGCTGCTTTCGATTTTGTGCTAGGTCCTGTAAAGATAGACTGCTGAGCACTAAGTTGAGACCAGGGCCGTTTCTAGCCATTAGGGGGCCCTAAGCATTATACCCATTTGAGGCCTCACCCCCTCCATCCACCAACTCACGCCTTACTACATCACCTCAGCACACACATACAAAAAATGGCTGTGTTAATAAAAACATTTCTAAAACAATTTTAATGAAACATTTATGTCCAAAACAACAAATATGTACTTTCAGAAGACAAATAGAAAAAATACCCCATGAAATTCCTGAAAATTAGCTTATACATTATTTAGAATAAATGACACAGAACTATGTATAAAAAAATAATGCAATTATCAACTACCAAACAATTACTAATTACGATACAATCGTGTAATAGCTAACAGTTATACAGAACAGTTTGTATCTTCAAAATTTATGCCTCCTAGATTTTTTCTGGGCGAAATCATCAATAACATCATCATATGAAATATCCCTGCCAACGTCGTGGTTGATGCTTATGATGCCAAGGCCACTGAGGGGATCCTGCCCCATTGAGGATCTGAGGTAGTTCTTGATTAGCTTCATCTTAGAGAAGCTCCTCTCGGCTGACGCTACTGTCACAGGTAGAGTGCAGGCAATTCTTAGTGCAACCCAGAGATTGAGGTATAGTTCCTCCAGTTGCTTCTGATGAATGAAGGAGAGAAGCTCCAATGCAGTCATGTTGTGTGAAGGTAAAGTCGGCAAGTTCTTAATTTCGAGGGCCAGTTCTCTTCCATCAATTTCAGAGTCAGCTCCAGAGCTCAGTATCTTAGAGAGCTTTTCACACTTGCAGGACAAGTCTTCCTTGTTCATTGTGGTGAAGTTTAGGAGAACCCAAAATATGTCCCTCACATCATCTAATGTTTTGAATCTCTCATTTATTGACCCGATGGCACAATCCACCACCACATTGAAAAATTTGACTTCCAGCCTCTTTAAGGCTTCTGTAAATGGTTCGTCAGGAGCTTCGTAAGGAAAGTGCTTTTTGTGGATCTGAGCCTCTTCTCCTTCAGCACAGTCTCCACATTCATCTCCTCACATATGTCCCTAGCTACGACTTGTGCTGCAACAAAACCTGTGTTTCTGTAGCTGGTGAGTGAGTCTTTTGTTTTTGTGAGGAGGTTGACTGCCACATCAAACTGCATTGTAGGAGACTGCAGAAGTTTGCTCACATGGTTAACTGCATGAAGAATGTCATACCATACTACTGTGCAAATCTGAAAGCGATAAGACCCTACCTCCTCTGCAAGTGCTTGTGCTTCAGTCCTGGCTATGGCATCTGTGGCATTGTTTCTGACTTCCAACAGGGCCTCTCTGATGTTGTGGCTCTGGTATCGCACATCCTCAATGCTCTTAAGCCGGCTCTCCCACCTGGTTTCACTCCAAGACTTGAGTGTTATGTTCACGTGCTTCTTTAGGATTGTCCATCGCTGTGTAGCTGCTGCAAAAAGGTTGTGCAATTTTAGTACGTTGCCAAAGAAGCTGATGGCATCTGTGGAAGCTTTAGCTGCATCAGCCACTATAAGATTCAGTGTGTGAGCCCCACATGGAACATAGAGTGCACGACAGTTCTTCTCTAATAACCTTGCCTGAACACCTTTGTTCTTGCCCTTCATGTTCGCTCCGTTGTCATATGAATCCTTTGCACTCATCAAAGTGAATATTCAGTTCATCTAGTCTCTTCAGAATCAGAACTGATAAACCCAGGCCTGTATTTTCTGAAGCCTCAAGAAAGCCCAAGAAGTATTCTTTTATTTCTAGTACTTCACCCATTTTAACAGTTCTGATAATAATCGACATCTGTTCTTGGTGGCTTATGTCTGGAAGGCAGTCTAAAATGAGTGAGTAATATTTAGCTTGTTTTATTTCTGCAACAATGGCATCCAAGATCTTCCCACTAATGGACCCAATGAGCTCATTTTGAATGATGTTTCCTAGGTAACTTGAATGACTATATTGGCCACTTTCGACTCTGCTGATGTGTTGTTTCATCACTGGATCAAATTTGGCAAGCAGCTCAACTTCCTTCAAGAAGTTGCCATTGTCTCGATTGTACAATGTAGAGGAAGACCCCCTGAAAGCAAGGTTTCTCTCTGCCAGTGATTGGATTATACTTACAAGACGTGTGAGAACATCTCGCCAGCGTCTTAGCTCTACCTCCATTAATGACATTTCAGTTTGGTCAATGGTCCTCCCAGTTTTTAGCCGCAGTTCCAGATCCTTCCATGTTGCCATGTTATCTGCATGTTCTGAATTATTTTCATGGCGTTTCAGAAGCGAACCAGTTTGAAAGTCCATCCGTAATTAGTTTGTACGACTTCCTTGAAAACAACTTGCAGCAGAAGCAATAAAGAGCATCATTCCTTCTAGAGTACATCAGCCAGCTTCGCTTTATTTTTTCCCCATTAATTAATGTTCTGTACATGTAATGGTGATGAACGCTTCTACTGTCCTCTCTTTTAGGGAATGTGAAATCTGGACTGATTTGAAATGGTCCTCGAGACACCAGATCTGTCTTCAAGGCACCTGACAGGACAACTGGCCAGTCATACGGATCAAGCGTTGGAGCAGATCTTGGTTCTTGTTGCTCACTAGAAATGCCTGTGTGTGGTGTTTGAAGCTGAACAGAAGATGGGCCACTTGTTGGTTCATCAGGCTCTACTTCTACTGGTGTTTGAGGTTGCATAGAGGATGGTCCTGTTGTTAGCTCATGATACTCATCAGGCTTTGCTGAGGATGGCTTTTCCAAATATTTCAGTAGTGCTCCTGAGAAGAACATAACATTACATTTTCTGTTAGATTTTGCTAAAATACTCTTTCTTATCTTGTTTGATAATTGATCTGTGTGAACAGAATTTGAGTGATGTGATCCATTAAATTTTCCATTTCGAAATATTATAAATATTACAGAGACTAGCTTACTCTACACGATTCCTGAGCACTTGCCTAGCTTGATGGTCTACCTAACCTAGTTGTCTGAACTGTAATCATAAGAATATACAAGTGGCACATCTCACCTGTGCTACTGGAAAGCTTCTCCTCCTCTATTTTCTTCTTTTTCCGTTTTTCAGCTCGTGATGGATAATGTCGTTTCATTTTCCAAGATGCACGAAGTCACATCTAGTTAACCACAACTAATCTGCTAAATAATAATAATCATGATAATAATGATGATAATAATAATAATAATAATAATAATAATAATGATGTTTTACAATACTAGAAAAATTAAGCATTTAGGAAAGTATAAGCATATAGTAAGAATAAAGTTAAATAATATAGAAATAAGATCTCACAATAGTTATTTACACATAACGACCAAAACGTTTCGTTCGTCTCCGTTTTATCACATTTGTCTCAAACAAAAACTTTAATTAATAAGACAATAATAATAATAATAATAATAAGGATAATAATAATAATAAGGGTAATAATAATAATAATAATAATATTAATAATAACTTAATAATAATAAACACTGCTCTTCTGAACTGCATGCCTCCTCCTTCAAGGAGAGCACGCAGCACCAGACTTTCTACACATTCTCATTTCTTTTCTGTCCAACCCTCAAACACAAGACTTAATCGGTATTCAATCTTTTATCTGCTTAACTTCAACTCTGGAATAATCTTCCTCAATGCTGCTTTCTCCCTGTCTATGACCTCCAATCTTTCAAACGCAGTGTCCAAGCATCTCGAAAACCCTGGATCTTGATTTTGTCTCTCGTCTTCTTCTATGGGGGGTGGGTCGCTTTTGCGGGTATTCTCCTTGGCCCCTCCTTCCTGCATAAAAAAAATGAACACATGGAAATAACAGGAAAAGAGAGCAAATCTCAACTTCCTCAGGGAACAGCAGCAAGCCGTAAATATCCAGGGTATATCGTCATCATAATGGGAAGTACGCAGCTCATTTAGACACTCTTATTCATTATCATGCTGACAAACTCTATATAGACAATGCAGTAGACGACAACAGTATAGTAACATCCTTTGCCGACGATACAAAGATTAGCAAAAAAATCGGCAATGCAGAAGAGGTGGAAGCCCTGCAGAGGGGCACACACAGAATATACAACTGGTCAGAAGTACGAAAGCAAATGATATAGGAGTAATGATACAAAATTTGAAACAGAATCAGATAGCGATAAACAAAGCAAAAAGAGTTACGGGGCAGCTACTGAAAACCTTCAAAACCAGGGACTAGAAGTAATGTTTCACCTGCTTGAAACACTGATCATACCAAAACCTGAATACTGGTCGGTCTTGACGTCCCCCATACAAAAAAAAGAAATTAATAAGCTAGAAGAGGCACAGAGCAATTTCATAGCCAAAACTGATAGCTGGAAAGAACTCAGCTACTGGGAAAGACTAAATGAATTAAATATGTATTCGCTGGAAAGAAGAAAACACACACACACACACACACCATAATTTATATATGGAAAATGATCGAAAAACTGGTACCTAACTTCAAACTAGACCCAATTAACATCCAAATAACACTGGAAAGTAGGAAAGGTAGAATGTGGAGTGTTCACAAACGAAAGGCCCGACAAGAGAAGTAGTATGACAGCAAAATGTTAGAGTGCAATGCAATTGCAAATGTTGTTCAATGTTGCAAAGGAAATGTTGAAAGATGTTATGCAACAATGGGGAGGGGGAATGTTGCAAGATGTTATGCAACAAAGGGGGTTATGCAACTATGGGGGAGGGGGTTATCCCCCAAGTTGCAATGAACTCTCCCAGCAAGTTAGGGGAGACCTATTTGGGGGAGAAGTTGGGACGGCCTCACCCCCCCAAAGGGGTATACCTAACCTAAGAGAGAGAGGAGGAGGAGAGAGAGGAAGGAAGAGAGGTGTTCGCTCGACAGGAGCCAAGCGCATATTAAGACTTCATCCCAGCGCTTCTGTCTTATATGCCCCTAATCAGCCAGTTGGCGTAGAAGCCAGTGCCTACAGGCATTTTCAGCCAGTTCGCACAGTGTACACAACGTTTGGACAAATGCACCTACACTCCCGCCTATACGCCAATAAAACATTACACACACACAACTACGAGGGTAATTAAATAAGTATCCGCACTTTTTATTTTCACAATTTTATTTTCACATCTGGTAGATTATAAACACATCACTTCTCAACATAGTCTCCCTGTCTCTCAATACACTTAGTCCAGCGATCTATAAGCTTCCTAATGCCATCACAAAAGAATGTTTTTGGCTGTGTGCGTAGCCAGTCATCCACCGCTTCCTTCAGGTCATCATCGCCTTGGAATCGCTGACCTCTGAAAGCGTCTTTTAGTAGTCCAAACAGGTAAAAATCCGAAGGTGCCAGGTCTGGACTGTAGGCTGGATGGTCGAGAACTTCAAATTTAAGTTCTTGAAGGCATTTTCTGATCTGTGCAGCTGTATGAGGGCGCGCATTGTCGTGTAACAGAATAACACCTTCCGACAATCTCCCTCCGTTTTTGTGCGAATTGCTTGCTTTAACTCATTCCGAAGCATGTCAGAATACGATGCACTTGTTACTGTAGTTCCACGCTCTAGATACTGTTCAAGGATAGGACCTCTTGTATCCCAAAACAGTTTACAGTTTTTACAGTTCACCTAAATTCTCCAAGTGTTTAGTGTAATATTAAGAAGGTGGATTGCATATGCTTACCACATTACTATTAAGATTTATTAATAACTAAGTTAACATGAATTTCAGTTATTAATTTTACTCCACATGATATTCCGCACATCCAATTCACACAGTCACCATCCGCCACTGGTATATATATATATATGTTTTATAAAAAAGGTGGCTTCTGGCTCCAATATTTTATAATTGGGATGGCGTCGCAGATTGGACAGGGGGGCTGTTATGATTGGCCCCTCGTGGGTTCTTTTCCTTCCTTCGGTCTATGGGGTTGTGCCACCGTGCCCTTATATGTCACTTACGTATCAGGATGGTGTTGATACTTCAAGAGGTAAGCCTTATGATGAAAGATGAGTGAGGGGCATACTATAAGTTTATTGGATGAGTAATGGAGTAGATGAACCGGCCTTTCGGCAACGGGTTATGCTTACAGCACGGGTAATGGTTATCAATCAAATCATCCTGGGCGCACCCAGTCTCAGAGTTATATAACCTCAATACTAGTGCATGCGCATTGGACTCCGTCTATAAGGTCGAGCGTTCCCTGCTATTTACTTGACACAAGGGAGTGGTCGTTATATAACATATATATATATATATATATATATATATATATGGTTGTATGTATTAACAACCGGGATCGTTACGGGTGTGATATAACCTAACCTAGCATAACCTAAACGGGTATAATATAACCTAACCTAACCGGACATAATATAAAGTAACCTAGCGAAACCTAACCGGTTATAATATAACCTAACCTAACCCAGAAGGTCAAACTTTTCACCCCACCCTAGACCTACGGTTTAACGGGGATTCTAACACCCCCAGCGTTTTGACATTCATCTCTTAATATAACCTAACCTAGCGTAGCCTAACCGGGCATAATTAAACTTTAATTTAACTTTAAATGATTCAGTATGAACTAATCATGTTAATTTCTCTTTAAAGGACCGATGCGGAACTTGATCGTGTTATAGCTACTTTTCGTTTTGATCAAAGGGGCATAAATGATTTGGAGGCTTTATCGCACAGCAAACCCAGTGACATGAATACGAGGTCGAGGTATTGGCTCACATCCAGTCCAACGAACGCCAGGTCATCGAGGAACTAATGTAAGTTTTTTGTCTACTCCTCGCATTTTATAGTAAATGTTTCATTAGCAGGTATCCTCAATTATAGCATAGTTTGCATTAGCACTGAGCTATGATTTCTGAACACAATTCGATATATGAAAAAAATGGACTTTAATTAAAAAGAATCAGTATGAACTAATCATGTTAATTTCTTCTTAAAGGACCGATGCGAAGCTCGATCATGTTATAGCAACTTTTCGTGATAGCTTTGATGAAAGGGGAATAAATGATTTGGAGACTTTACGCGCTGCCAGCCCAGGGGCATGAATACAGTGGTCGATGTATTGGCTCACATCCGGTCCAATAAATGCCAGGTTATCGAGGAACTAATGTAAGTTTTTTGGGGGTTAAAAACAAAATACAGAGTATTTTCATTTAATTTATTAAATGGTAGAAAACATGTACAAAGCGGCTTACAGAACTAGCGTCCATTAAATAAGCCTTAATGGAGACAATTTACAGTTACAAATGTATATACACCTTTACACAATATAGTTACACATATATATACACCTTTACACAACACAACGAGTGCGAACATATGGGAACCTTTTTTTATATTTGTCTGCATACCGTTTCATCATTCATTTCAGTGTCGCACAAATCGAATAATTTTAACAAATTTATAAATCCCTTCCCACGTGACATATGCAGGAGAAATGAAAGGCAATACATGCCACAAGTATTACTAAAATATCCTTGGAAGTGGTAAGGATTCCAGACAATTTCAGAGACATGTATCTGTTCGATAACTTGTAGAACCACAGGGTCACTCCAGGGCTGATTGCCGAGTAAATCAAAATAGTACAATCTTTCCCTAATTTTAAAATAGATTGCAAACCAATGAATTCCCACATTACCAACAATGTCGGTGTTCACGATAATCCCATACCAATCTCTCGTAGTTGGCAATTTCAATATTTCATTCTTCGCAAACACGCCGATAAATTTGGAGCGTGTGATTTCGTCACTTTTCATTACTCTCTGGAGTGTATTCGCGTCCATTTTAAAAGTCTGTGATCACGTCCCAGAAAAGGTCAACTTCTATTAGAGCCTGTGATTCGAGGTACACGAGTACCCTAATAGGCTCGTCTATAGGGTTGGCAAATTCCAACCTGACTGAGATGTTCCCACTTTGTTTTGGACTTAAGTGTGTATTTATACTAGCAGATAAGTTAGGGGTAATATCAAATGAGTAAAGGTTAAATTCTTCGAAAAATTCTTTCTGTGTTACGCCAAACCCAAGCTCGTCACAGGCACCGGCATTATGAGCCAGACTACTATAAGCTCTCGTGCAGAGCGGGAACACCGCGTCTGATGAGTAGACCGCAACCATATGCCCCCCCAATGCAACTCCACTTAAGTATAGAGTTATATTTTTAAGGCCGAAATTCTCCAATATAAAGGCGCTCTTTTTATATTTTCCGTTCGTCGAGGCGGGATCCTGCATTTCAATTAATATCCTTTTAGGTAGAACTCCCAAGGCTACGTTCTCTAGCTGCTTCGAGGCCAACCCGGCGGGCACCGTGTATAGTTTGATCTGTACTCTGTTAATTGGGTATTTTACTGTTTCGTGTATTAAACTTTTTTCAATTTCTACATATTTCAGGGAACTTAATTTCACTCACCGTACACGTAAATATGTCTCCATGATATGAATCACAACGGGTTTTGCGCTCTCAGGACTCGTACGGTTGAGCTTCATTCTCAGGTCGACGCCGTTCATAAACAGTTTCTCCTGGAACGTAAAGTCTATATGAAGACCTCCAAAACACTCGTATATCTTTTTTTTAGAATTTTTTAATTTATCCTTTATGCTACTTTCATCTTTAGTCTCATAATAGCCCTCGGCGGTTAAAAAGGTGTCCTTCACTTCTTTTGAAAAGTTGAGGACATTTTCCAGATAGGCTCATAGGTGATAATAACCCGGTCCTACCGAGATGTTAACCTGATTTAAATACACCTCACACTGGCTGAATATGGAGTGTAGAAAGTTGGTTTCAGGGTATGCAGAGTAACTATCATCGCAGTCTGTTCCATCTGAATGGGCTATACGCAGTTTAGCGTACATGTGCATGGAGCTCGGACCAAAAAAGTATGGGCCTGAGTTGGGTATCAAGAATTCTATAGGGGCACTCGGCGAACTAATTGTGTTTAATGGGTTAATTGTAATAAAGTCGCTATGCTCAATAGAAACCTGAGTAGGGGCATATCAAAGAGGGACAGTTCCGATTTACAGCATTTTGAACTACACGGATGGACGAAACGCGCCATGACGATTCAGAAATAGTACCACTGCTCTCGACAAGTAGTAATCAGCCTATGATTCGTGAGAGTAGTGTCCTCAGCTTATATCAGTTAAAAAAATGATTAGCCTCATACGCTTAGAACAATTCTTTTTTGATGTCCTTTTACGTTTCGGGCCACGTGTTGGTAACTCCTTCTTCCTGACAACCCTCTTCTTTTCGCATTTTTCTCTTTGCATCTTTGATGATTTCGTTCCGTGTACGTTTTAAATGTTTTTTTTTAGAGCTTCTTTAGGTTTAGTTCCACCCATTATGTCTTCTACCTCGTTAAAACCTGATTGTAACGCCTTCCTCCCGAGGCATCTAGCCCCTCTCTTCAACAGTGGGACAGCGGTGCGTAGTATGGTTGAAAAAATGGATCCAAGCCCATTCCCACGCTGATATCTCACCCCTCGATAGACTGAGAAAGGCCTTCGGGTCATTATAACTGAATGCGACGAAAGTGTAGCTTCACTGTTAAGCTCCTATCACCGAATGGGAAATTTTTCCCCTCAATCGTTCTTACATATATCGAGATGTTGGTTAATAGATTAGTCGCAACATTCACATAATGTGGCTTGTCATATGTAATGCTCAAACTTTTCCCTCTATGGTTGGGGATGTGTGCAATGCGCAGCAGTCGTGCATGGGTGTCCCCAATAAATTGATGCTCTACGATATTGCAGTAAATATAGCACATGTCTGGGGATGGGCAGCTTTCACCCAATTTCTCCATCTTCAGCTAATACATTAAGCTGGACAAGTCATGTTGTGCCTCGTGAAAGGTATCGCTTTGGAGAGCTGCACTATATCGACCCTGGGCCACAATTGTGAACAGCACTTTATGTTTAATA
Source organism: Bathynomus jamesi (assembly GCA_023014485.1). NCBI lineage: Eukaryota > Metazoa > Arthropoda > Malacostraca > Isopoda > Cirolanidae > Bathynomus > Bathynomus jamesi. The sequence goes on along the minus strand of JAJOZX010000060.1, from coordinate 1,532,821 downwards.
TTTCTACTAAGCGATGATTTTAACTTCAACGTGCGTGCAGGCGTGTCTATGTTTACGAGTTCAAAAATAAATCGTTTGTCAGGAACGACTTTTCAAGACTCTTGTTTAACCTCGTCACAATGTCCGTGGCTGTCATAATGACCGATTCCTAGTGTTACATTTGTACTATAGTACTGTACCTCACTGAACTGGACTGATCGCATAGTGTTGTCTGAGGTTATTTCTAATTTTTCACACTCATCGACTCTTCTAAGGATTAGAAATATATGTTCATTTTCAAGAGTTAAAAATTTGGTGACTAACTGGAGTTCACGTACCCCACCTCATACGAATCAAGCTCCAATTCAATGGGTCCGTGGAGTTCTGTCACAAAGTTGGCAAAGGTGCTGTTAGGATGTACAGACAGAGAAGAAGAGGACGGAAGTGTGACATAGAAGTGGTTAGGCGCCATGTTGCATACTATTTAGGCAGCTTTTATATAGGTGTTGAAGCTTTCTGGGTAAACCAGCCATTTCACCAGGTACATTTTTCTCTTTCCTGAACCTTTGCTGCCTAAATTTTTTTCAATTTTAAACACTTTTCCCTAAATTAAATGTCACTTTCTGCAACTCCTCGCGGTAAAAGCCTCCTGCGATTTCTTCCCCATTCAAATCTTCAAGGAAATACATCATTATCTCGCCTTTAGGTCTCATAGCACTAACTTTAAAAATCTCACGTGTCCATCCTTGTTCAAATCCTTCGCGAATTTATTTCCCGAACGTGATAGCCTTACATAATCATTGATTTTGAAATGTGTAGAGTGTGGTGGCGGCACTCCATCTCTTCTCACCTCTGGGCGTGTACCTCTTTCTAAAACTTCGTTAGGTGTTATGCCAATCGTACGGTGGTGTGAACGGTTGTATGACGACACCAATGACCCCAGAATATTTATATATCTGTATGTGTTTTTATGTGTAAAATAGCGATGCATGCGTTCCTTTATGGTACGTTGAACTCTTTCAGCTAAGGAGGTCTTATGTATAGAACTACTAGTGTAGTAACTGATATTAAACTCTGTCAGCATGTTCTGAAAAGCGCGGCCTATAAATTCTTTCCCCATATGCGTACAAAAATAGCCAGGAACCCTATCTTCTTTCAACATCAACGTTTTGGTGGCTTCAGCAACTGTTTCAGGCGATTTATTTTTCAGAGGAAATTGCCACTGATCTCTAGAGAATACATCTACTATGACTAGGATGTAGTGGTAGCCGTCTTTATACACTGAATATCTTTGCATGTCTGTTAAATCCGCATGCCAAATAGAGTCAATCGAAGCCACTGTTGTCTTGGCCATTTTAAACTTTTTCTCACCGGCTTATGAAGTATATAATGAAGTGTATAAGCATCCTGCTCCCGCAAAAACCTCTCAACATCTTTTTTCCATACTCCGTAAACACCTCTGTACAGTCTATTAACGCGCCATAGGAGGCGGGTTAGAAATGTCATAATAGCGCTTACTTAATATGTTAGCCATTTGAGTATTTTAAAGACAAGTGGACAAGGTTGACCGTTTGTTCTCTTCTTTCTCCTTTTCAGAGACGTTGCTGCTGGGGAGGATAGCGTACTCAGTTGTGACACATGCGAGATTTGACCCAAGTCTTTTAACCTATTCAGATTTCCTTCAATGTTTTGGGGACATTTATTTGTTGTAGTCTTGCTTTAATATGCTTCCATCAACCCCTCGATACAGATACTAGGTTTTACTCACTTTTTGGTAATTTTATTGACAATCGGAATAGTATAATTGTCGGAGACTTTAACTGCCCCAATGTTAATTACGAGAATTTTACTGGTAATGAGGAGGGTTTGTGATTGGTTGAGTTTATGGACGATAACCTTTAACGACAGATAGTTACCGAACCAACGCGCGGTGACAATATTTTAGATTTGGTGATGACGAACGGCGAGAATATAGTCGAAGGTTTAGAAGTAGGCGAGAGTTTAAGATGTAGTGATCATCAAATTCTTAGGTTTAAGTTATTGATAGAAAACACCCAGGAGAGTAACGTAATAGAAGTCTCTGATTTTCGTAGGGCTAATTTTGATAGTTTTGCTGATAGGATGAGAGTGGTGGACTGGGATAACTTATTTATGGGCAATGACACAAGTTTGCGTTGGGTGGCGTTTAAAGAAAGTTTTAGGAATATTGAAAGGGAGTTTATTCCTCGTAAGCCCAAGCGCGCTAGAAATCGTGGTAGGCCGAAGTGGTGGACTAGGGAAATAGGAGAGTTTATAAACGAACGTAATAGAGCGTATAGACTTAGTAAGCGCAATGGCACGGCAGCTAACTTTAATAGATATATCGAGCTTAGGCGTCAGGTTAAAAGATCAGTTAGGAATGCCAAGCGTAATTTAGAGATACTTATAGCTGCGGATAGTAAACATAATCCAAAAAAGTTTTTTGAATACGTTAATCTACAGATCTACAGAAGCTAAGGCTAACAAAGACCCTAAGATCCACTCTAAGGTTAGCCCGAGAGAAAGGAAAGAGTAGCGGGTTAAGAGAAGAGAAGAGAATAAGGGGTTAAGTAAGAGCAACACCTATCACACATGGGTTAACATTCATTCAGAAAAAGAGGAAAAGTGTCTCACCATCATCATCCGCCGGCCACTGCCGACAAGTCAGAAAGATAGTCGGAGAGAATAGGAGAGGGGTGAAAGATGAAAAGAAGTAAAATAAGAACGCTTACAAACCATGCAAACACAGTCTTAACTCACTGTCATACCATGCAAACTACAAACATGCAAGAAAAGAGTTAGAGACATGCAAAGTAAGGAGGAGGAGGAGGAGGAGGAGGAAAAAAGATAACATAGGCCCTCTAGTGGATGTTAATGGCGCTTTGACTTCTGACGCTCAGACGATGGCGGGTATTTTCAGTAACTTTTTTGCGACAGTTTTTACCGTAGAAGACGTAAATAATGTCCCCGACGTGGACGATATCGTTCCATTTAGTAGCGAGACTATTTTGGATGAAATAACTGTTTACGAGGGTGAGATTGCGCATTATATCGATAGGCTAAAAGTTAGCAAGGCTCCAGGCCCTGACGCTTTTTATCCCAGACATTTGAAAGATTTGAAAAAAGTTATCGTAGGCCCCTTAACGAAGATTTTTAATCAGTCACTCGAAACGGGGATTATTCGTGAAGACTTCAAATTAGCTAACGTCACGCCTATTTTTAAAAAAGGCGACCGCGCAGTAGCTAGCAATTATAGGCCCATTAGCTTAACATCAATTGTCGGTAAACTTTTGGAATCCGTAGTTAGGGATCGTATTATCTATCACTTAGAAAGTAGAGATTTGATTAATAGTAGTCACCATGGGTTTCGACGCCATAGGTCTTGTTTAACTAATTTGTTAGAATTTTATAACGAAATAGTGCGCGAATACGATACGCATAGAGCAGCTGACTTTATTTATTTAGATTTTAAAAAGGCGTTCGATACAGTTCTGCATAGGAGACTAATTGCGAAGGTTAAAGCGCACGGTATACGCGGTGAAGTAGCTAACTGGTTAGAAGAATGGCTTCGTGCTAGGAGGCAGAGGGTCGTAGTTAATGGTAGTGAATCCGGGTGGTTAGATGTAGGTAGCGGTGTCCCACAGGGTTCAGTGTTAGGCCCACTGCTATTCGTAATTTACATTAACGACATAGATATAGGATTGACTAGTAACGTGTCCAAATTCGCGGACGATACTAAAATGGGCGGTAAGGTTGTTAACGAGGACGATAGAAATAGGATCCAAGACGATGTAAATAGGATTATGGAGTGGACAGATAAGTGGCAGATGGAATTTAACGTAGACAAATGTAAAGTTTTGCATATAAGTTCTCGCAACAATAATTACACGTACACGATGGATGATAGGGAGTTAGCGAGCGTTGACGAGGAAGTAGATTTAGGCGTACGCGTATCTAAGGATTTAAAGGTTAGGAACCAGTGCCTGGAGTCTTGCGCAAAAGCTAATAGGATGTTAGGCTTCATAGCGCGTAATTTCGAATTTAAATCGAAGGATATTATATTGCCCCTTTACGAGTCAGGCCTCATTTAGAATATGCCGTTCAGTTTTGGTGCCCGTACTTGCGTGAGGATATTGATAGGTTAGAAAGGGTTCAGCGTCGTGCCACGAAACTTATTCCGTCATTGCGCAATAAGCCTTATGAAGATAGGATTAAAGAGTTAGACCTGTATTCACTCGAAACTAGAAGATTAAGGGGGAGCTTGTTGAAGTTTTCAAAATCGTTAATAACATCGATAACGTAAATTTTGACAAATTGTTCACTTTCGATAATAGTAATACTCGCAATAACGGATTTAAGTTGCGTGGCAGACGTTTCATTACTAATATCGCTAAAAACGTCTTTACGTTTAAAGTAATTGATAAATGGAATAATCTTCCCGCGTCAGTCGTTCATTCTACCAGCGTTAATATGTTTAAGAACCGTCTTGACAGACATTTTAAAAGTATTAACGTTGTTTAATATAAAAAAACAAAGTTAGCAACAGGAGCTCTGGTGGTGGTGCTCGAGGATGATTCTGTTGATGATGAATGCCAGCTGGTGACATGCCAGCGTGTGATGCCAGCAATAAAATTATTAAAAAAAAAAAACATGAGACTAACACGAACGTAGATGTAGCTCGTAGCGTAAACTAACCCACTTTTTGTTTAACTTTACCTACTTTTTTTTTTTTTTTTTTCACTTTGCATGTTTGTAACTCTCTTTTCTTGCATGTTTGTAGTTTGCATGGTATGACTGTGAGTTAAAACTGTGTTTGCATGGTTTGTAAGCGTTCTTGTTTTACTTCTTTTCATCTTTCACCCCTCTCCTATTCTCTCCGACTATTTTTGTGACTTGTCGGCAGTGGCCGGCGGATGATGATGGTGAGTCTTTTTTCTCTTTTTCTGAATGAAAGTTAACCCACGAGTGATAGGTGTTGCTCCTTACTTAACCCCTTATTCTCTTCTCTTCTCTTAACCCCCTACTCTTTCCTTTCTCTCGGGCTAACCTTAGAGTGGATCTTAGGGTCTTTGTTAGCCTTAGCTTCTGTAGATCCTGTTGGTGAGGGTCTGTCCCACTTTCTCACCATATCATTGACAATGTCAACGATATTGGATCCCTGTACCCTTGTTCCTTCAACAATGACCTCGCCTGTCTCGGCCCACTGTATGATGGGGTCCTCACTCAATAGATTATAAAGACTTAAGCCTTTATTGCGCAATGTATGTGGGAGACTGTTTTTTAACACATGTTCGATGTGTTGTGCTCCGTTGTTCTTTGGTTGGTCATCTCTAACGTCGGGCCCAGGTCCTATGTCGCCATGTTCAGCATTGCTCGCGTTCTGCCTAATAACCACAGGGAGCTCTGTCGGATTCTTATAATCTTTGTACTCATGAAGAAATTTCTGCAAAGCCTCTTGGTACAAGATCCTTTTCTCATCAGGTCACTTTTCACTGTTTAATAGGGCTAGCAACTCGCTTTCCATTCTTTTAAGCCTGCTTTTACGGAGTTCTAGAGCCATGTCTGGAATTTTTTAACTTTGCAATGGAACATACACCTCGTGCGGAATCACTACCACTTTCTTCATTATATTAATCTAGCCAGTAAAGGTCCCAAAGCTGAAAATAAGATGGGGAAGAATGATCCCCCTCTTTGTACAATAACTCGCTTTTTCTTCCCCATAGTTTGACTTTTACAAGCGAGCGCACGTATTATGTTCTTGTAACGACGTAAGCGAGCCTTCTGAGGGGGTTTCATTGGCACTACATTTTATGACATTAAGACAGATTTCACAGATGCATTTTAAAAAGTCGGACTCGATATTTTTAACAAACATCTGTTGATAGATTTTTATTAATTCACGATATTTCTTCAGCCTAAACGTGTTTCGCGGGTGAAGGTCACAAAGCAAATATCCGTAACGCTGACTTGTGGCTTCTTTATAACGCTGATTCGGGAACATTTGACTGGCTAATACCCCAATTTGTGACACATCTCAACGTTCTGCGAAGAAGGCTAGATATTGTGTATTTAGCGACACATCGCGCATGTATCTATTTTTGAAAAATAGATTCTGATTGATGAAGAATACGCTTATGTTAAGATGGTGGGAGAACACTGTAAATGTCTCGGCAAACGTTTTATCCATTTCCAACATGAGATCGTCAATTACAATGACTGTATGCTCATTACCCTTTAACGAATTAACGTCATATACACCTTTGTGGAACAAAATTTTATCTTGGTACTCGTTGAACCCTGCCTCATACGTCGAATAAAACCATATTACTTTATGCACAAATTTTGAGAACATCTCTCCCTTATCTTTAATGATTTTAAGCATAACCAGTTTTACCACATCCTGTAGGGCCAGATATAATACATGTGGAGGGGCTTCTGAACCTGAATTTTTCTACAGATTTCATCTCTAACACGTCACACCCCTAAGTGGGTCATTTACAAAATATAACAAAATTTAAGTGCTGCTCCTTATATTCTTGTTTTTCTTCTTCCACAGAACCGTGAGTGACGACGATGTACAGCCCCCATCATCGATATTACAGATGACCCTGATGAACGTGTAGCTACACACTCCATCCCCGCTGACGAACCCTCACCAGCGATACCTGTAGCACGCGGCAATTCAAGGCGGAAGCATAATGAAGAGCCCTCCACATCAAGTATAAAGCGTGCCAGGATTGTCTCGGTTGTTAGGCCCCCAGTAATAGAACCCCAACCCTCTACGTCTTGCGAAACAACCCCCACAATAGTACCTTCCTCAAATATACCCCCTTATTCCTGTTCAGTTCCGGGTACTTCCACCACACCAGCAGCTTCTCTTGCTGTGGAGGAAGGTATAACATTCAAGTTGGTGCGCACCGCTACCCCTAAGCCTGCCCTGACTAGAAATCGGTACGTGGTCAGGGCTGACCGTGGAGCCATGTATAGCAACGGTGTTGGACTGCAACGCGTAGTTGAACGTATTTTGGAGTTTGCCCTTCAGAACCGCGACGAAAGTGAAGTCCGGAGGAGGTTGTCTTTCAGGTTCGGGTCAGATGACGGGGACGTAGATGATTTTTGGGTAGTAATACCGTTCAGACGCTTGGCAGCTGTAGACATAGAATATATTTTTGGCCGCATAATGCAGGCCTCTCAAAGTAGTACAGCCTTCAATATGGACAACTTAGTGGTAGATATTGACATAGTATTCCGGGTTGCGGGTCATAGCGCCACACCTTATACTCTTAATTTCAATTCTCAGGCTATTTACAGAAAGCATATAAACGTCGATCGTGGTTGCGGCTTTAGAGCAATAGTCTCAGCTCATATGTTCATTGTACTGAATACAATCGCGTATAATATCTGGCTACCTACGGTTGTGCAGCGTGCCCGTAAACTGGCTTTAGATTGTAAGCTTGACTTTGAGTGTAATATGGGCCCAGAAGAGCTGAGAAGGGTAGAGCAGGAAATGAACTTTCGTATAGTTGTATTTGGAATGGATGATCGTCGTAGGACTGTGTATGTTTTTAAAAGCTGTGTGAGAGATCGTACAAGACCTCTACTTATTTTAGGATTGTCAGGAACATCGTATCTCCCCATCCGTAATATAAGGACTCTCTACGCTAGTTATGATAAAAGTCGAAAATATGGAAGGCATCATGATTTGTGTAAGGGATGTCTCGAGTTTGCGGATGATATAGTGAAACATTGTAAGGAGTGCTACATGGTATGTGAGCAGTGTAAAAGCCCCAAATGTGAAAGTCTTGTAGTTGAAAGAGGGACTGTAATGTGTGTAGACGTACATTTTTCAATAATAAATGCTTTGAGCTCCATAAATCATTGGCACTTGCAGGAAAATGAGATGTAAGTGGCATGTTTTATATGATGGATAATTGGGGAAGTTTCATAAATGCGACGAAACTCACTGTTCTACATGTCATGAAAAATATAAGGCGGATGAAGTGAAGCGTGTATGTTATATGAAAGATGCTAAGCCTAAAAATAACCCTTGCATGACGGTGTACTACGAAATAGAAACTTACATGAACGCTGAAACCAAAGAGGTTATTCCACATTTAATCGTAAGCCAGACTATGTGTGATGAGTGCATGGATGTCGAGTGTGATGAGTGTCACAAATATGGTAAACGGACAAACGTTTTCAAAACGATTGCACAGACAGCCCTGTGAAAATGTTTGTATCCTATATTGTCAAATACCTTTATAAGGAGTTGCTTGAACACGAGTTGTCTGTGATATTTACATGTGATTCCTTCAAAAGAGGCAACAAACTAATACCGATGCAGATAAGAGGTAATGTACAGTTTAAAGACACCCTGCTGTTCACACCTTGTAAATTAGCAAAGCTACCCAAGGTCATGGTCGTAGCCGCTGAAGTTTCAAAAGGGTATTTCCCTTACATATTCCTCATTAGCGAAACTTTAAATTACGTAGGACTACCTCCACCTAAACATTACTTTAACTACACCAACATGAGTGATAGTGAGCGTGAAGATTTTGACCGCTACTACAACAGTTTTAATGAAGCTTATCCATACAATATAGCTAATATAGCTCATGAATGTGAATATTATTGCGTGAATGATGTGCGCGTGTTTGAGTATGTTTCGAGGCCTTTAGAATGATGTACATAGCCCGTTTCAAATGCGATCCGTTGCAAGTCGCAACCACGATCGCCTCATTATGTTTTACGGTGTTCAAGAATAACGTCATGCCTAAAGACACCTTAGCCGTCATTCACAAAAACAATCCTCGCAGTTATGGGCACAATGCTATTTACTGGCTCATACACCTACAGCAACAGACAGGGGTATACATAAAGCACGCCCGCAACAAGGGGGAAGTACCCATTAAGGTCACTGGTCGTGGTTTTTGGGTTGATGGCCTAAGAGAGAATCCAACCACTGGTGAGAAGACTGTGTACTCCTTTAACGGCTGCTGGTGGCATGGATGCCCACTCCCTGAGTGTGTCGTCACAGGGGATCTCCATGGAAGATCCCCCGCCGAAAGCCTCGCATGGAACCGTAATCGCGATCAACTTATAGGCTCCCAGTTCACTCACAAGATTATGTGGGAGCATGAGTATGATGCAAACAGATGGCCAGTACCGGAAAGAAAAAGGGGCCATCAAACGTTCAATGGTGTTGGAACCCCTCAAATGCAGTGACAGCTTGTTTGGAAGGCGTACAAACCCATTCGAGCTATACTTTCCGCCTACGGAGGGCGTGAAACTCCATTACTACGATTTCTGTTCTTTATACCCATACGTGATGAAGAGCAATCGGTACCCCGTAGGTGCGCCTGAAAAACTGGTGGGTGAAACCATGCCAACCATCGAGGAGTTCTCAGTTAACTTGAATGAGCAATACTTTGGACTCTCTTTCGTAGACGTGCTCCCCCCTCGCGATTTATGGATACCGATCTTACCCGTCGTTATAGATGACAAGCTCATGTTTCCCCTGTGCGTGAAGTGCGCAGAGGAGGACAACGGTGATTGTAATCATACAACCAACCAGCGTAAGATCAGAGGTGTATATACAAGCCCTGAGCTGGAACTAGCCGTTCGCATTGGTACAGAATATTGAAGATACATGAGGTGTGGAGGCTTCAGAAGCTACCCAACCTTTTCACGCCATATATAAACGCTTTTTTGAAGGATAAGTAGAAGCATCGGGATATGCGCGAGGAGTTGATACCGAAGATGAAAAAACGGCTTATATTCAGCGTTACCGTGCCCATGATGGTATACAGCTTGACCGTTCCCAGATTGTTAAGAATTCTGGCAAGCGCTTTAGTGCAAAGTTGTGTCTAAACAGTCTTTGGGGGAAATTTGCACAGAATACTGGCAAAGGGAACGTTCATTTGGCACAAAGTTATAGTGAAGTCTGGGATTATGCCAACACTCCCGATAAAGAGGTTATGGAGATCGTGAATGTAGGTAATACTTACATAATAAAGTACAACATCACCGAACTGGCCACAGATACCTCACGTGTTACAAACATACCTGTAGCCAGCTTCACAACGGCCTACGCCCGCATCAAGCTTTAGGGACTACTGCATTCTCTTGGGCGGAGGTTGCTGTACGCTGACACAGATAGCGTAATATTCACAGCGAAGGAGGGTGAATACATGCCTCCTTTTGGGGAATTCCTCAGAGATTTAACTGACGAGATCAAGGATGAGTATAGTGATGGTACATTCGCAGACTCATTTGTATCAACAGGGGCAAAAACCTATGGTGTACGGGTGAGGGTGGGGGATGATATGAAATATATCGTGAAGGCTAAGGGTATCACGCTTAACCATGCGAACCGACGAGTCGTTAACTTTGACTCGTTGAAGGCTCTAGTGTGCTTGGAAGATGAGGGTAACCATCCACCCCAACTGACTGTGGCGACCCACAATTTTCGGGCGCAGAAACTGGGGTGTGTGAAGGGGTACGAAGGTATGCCGTAACACCTATAGAAAACGTTACCAGGTGCCTGGTACCTATGATACCGTACCCTTTGGATATCTTAATCCTTAATTGTATTTATTTATATATATATATATATATATAATATATATATATATGTATTGTTAACGATATGTTTATTTATTACGTATATTTGCTTCAATTAAGGTTTCATTTTCTCCTTTGCGTGCGTGTGTGTGTACATTCCTTAGCTCCGTTCTTTGTAAGATCAGTCACATGACTCCTGCCACAACCTGAGCATATCTCTATCCCTGTGTGCTCAGTTGACCTCTGCAAATCCTTGAGCTCAGACGTGTATTTTCTCGCGAAGACGAAAAATAGTAATGGCTACTTTTAATATTGCGTGTTCAACGTTAATGAAATGGTATTCGGCAAAGTGTGAAGATGTGATGGATACTAAAAGACTCCTTATTCCACCCTCCTTTGATAATTTTAAGGCTACATTGAACCGTGCGAAGGAACAAGAGGTACAAGTACAATACTCTACGGCTATTCTGGCGAGGGCAGGGCATTGTAGGAGTTCGTGGTACAAGCGATGCATTGAAGTATGTTGTAGACCTAACCTTTATAAAAGCTCACATATGCAGTGAAGAAACAACACGTTCAGAAGATAAGCAACGGTTGTGGTTAGTGAGTCTTGTTGATGAGTGGTGTGACAAGCGATATTATGTCATGTTACATCATACCGAGTACTTGTACCCTACGGTTGAGAATGTAAATCTTGTCATCATGGAGAATCTTAAGTATTTTTACTACTACATTAATATATATGATGATGGGGTTTTTAGTTTTTAGTGAGGTTGTGGCTAAAGGCCTGTGTGAGTTTCGAACAGAATTTAGAGACGAGTATCGATTGTTAAACAAAAAGGAAAAATATGGGCATATGTTTCTCTCAAATAGTGCAACGGATTATGAATAAGATGTGTTTAGTTCGTGAAAATGAACGAAAATGTCTAGTTCGCCCTCTGGGGAGTGGGAGTGATAAAACAGTAAAACCGGTATTGCTTCATGTAGCGAAAAAATTCTCTAAACGATTGCCAGTATAATGGGCACAAGTATTCACATGACTCTTTCATGTTGGAACAAACCCGTACACGATTCAACAGTTTATGGTGTGGCTCGCTCCTCCGTCGAGCCGAGACGCCCACCCGTGTACCACACCCCTTCGAAACACACGAGCTCGATCAAAACCGTACACGTTTCACCCATGTGACTCACTCCTCCACACCTGTTCCCCGAGCAAAACAGCGCACCGGTTGCTCATAGTCATATCAGAGCTTGAACCGACTGGACGTGCACTCCTCGAATACGATGGAACTACCTTTGAAAAGCATTCTCAATGCCGCATACAATGTCTCAGTGACGAAGTTATTGCGCGGGTTCAGGCGTGAAACCGGCACCATTAACTATGTACTTGAAACGATTTGCAGGCAAGTAAACAAACATAATGTTATTTATTTAAGTATTGAGGAGATGAATAGAGTCTTCGTGATAATTGAGAAGTGGGATGAGGACCGTTATAAAATACCTGCAGGTGTAGGTACAAGAGAACAGATTAGTGATGCCCCCTCATATGCCGTTGTTTGTACGTTGTGTATAAATAACGATCAGCCATGCATTGATATACGACTGATGTGGAAGAATGCATCTGATAATAACGTTCTTGTCCCTACGCGAAACCGATTCATCCTCGAGAGAATGTTTGAAATCGTCGGATTCCTCAAGCAGAAGCCTATATTAGACGCTCGTGTTACGGATATGATTTATTTTGACAAGGTTCTTCAATACGCATACAACGCTCTGCTCGACGGACTTATCGAATGTAAGAATGAGCAAGGCGAGAATGGTCTAGAGCTGGGTGCTTATTTAAAAGGTTTAGACTCTTCAAAATATCCCGAACTTTGGTACAAAGGACTTGAGCGGTACAGGGCAGAGCTCACCTACACTGTTCACTCTGAAGAGTTGTATCTCTATATAATGAGTAGCTGTCGTTACGACCTGGAAGATTATTTCAATTGCCGCTGTGCAGAGTGAAGAAGAGTTCACGATTGAAAAGCTCTGGACAGTAAGAAAAAACCCTCGATTGAAAAGGGGTATTTATAAACTTGTATTTAATAATGACGTGATAGCTAACGATGCCCTCTTTGTGTGTGCTTTTGAGTGTATTCTTAAAGATAACACCGGTCTGCATGAACAGCGCTGCTCTAGATAATTCGCATTAATTAAATTCATTGTAACAGTACATCCACGGTCAACTAGAGTTAAATTCTGCGGCAGTAAGTAGTCAATCATCTTTTGCACTTCAATAACACCGGTCTGCATGAAAATCGATTTCTTTATTTTGAGTTGTGATTCTGAAGCAGTTCGCTGCGCTGAATTAAAAAATGCTACCAGTTTTTTTTCTATCACCCACAGTTTTAAAGTTATTAGCAAAACAATTTTGGGGCGTTTTGTAATTTTTTACCTTTTTTATCTTTAATTAATTTCGTTTTTTCATATTTTTCAGATAGATAATTCTAACATTACGTCTTTAAAATTTGAATAATGGCTTCTAGAGGATGTACCCATAGTCCAGACATATTTTGTTATATTTGTGGTCGGTATGTTGTTGTAAAACAAAGGACAAATGTAACGACCTTCATTAAGAGAGCTTATCATGCTTATTTTGGAATTAAATTAGGAGATCAAAACAAAAGTTGGGCTCCACACAAGGTTTGTTTTACGTGTGTTGCGGCACTAAGGAATTGGAGCAAAGGTAAAAAGAAAAGTTTGCCATTTGGGATCCCTATGGTATGGCGCGAGCCTAGAAACCATACCGACGACTGCTACTTCTGTTCTTGCAATGTTAAAGGTTATAATGCAAAGAATAAAGAGAGCCTTCAATACCCAAGTCTTCTATCTGCAATAAGGCCGGTACCCCATGGTTCAGATGTTCCTATTCCCCGCCCACCCGAGAGTCTGGATCAATACAATTCAGATTCTGATTCAGCTCCAAATCCAGACAATGATGATGTTTATGAACAGCCAACAGCTGACCGAGATCCTCCTAAACCATTAACCCAAGCCGAACTAAATGACTTAGTCAGGGATTTGAATCTGCCTAAGGACTCTGCAGAACTTTTGGGGTCTAGATTGCAGGAGAACAATTTATTGACATCCGACACATAATTCGCTTGGTACAGAAATCGTGAGAAAGACTTCGTGCCTTTTTTCGAAGAAGATGGTCCCTTGGTATTTTGCAAGGACATCACAGGATTAGTGTGCAAGCTGGAGCTTGTTTATAGATTCCACTAAAAACCAGTCTAAAAGGAGTGTTACTGCACAACGGTAACAAATATGCATCAATCCCAGTGGCCCATTCTACTCATTTAAAGGAGACCTATGATAACATGAAACTGCTTCTGGAAAAAATTCAGTATCAAAATCACAGATGGATATTGTGTGGGGATCTCAAAGTCCTTTGCATGTTACTTGGGCAGCAATCAGGATACACTAAGATGCCATGTTTCATCTGCGAATGGGATAGTCGAACACGTGACCAGCACTGGAAGAGGAAAACTTGGCCTCCTAGAGAGAATCTTACCCCAGGATCAAAGAACATTTTACATGAACATCTAGTTGACCCAAATAAAATCCTCCTACCACCTTTGCACATTAAGTTAGGCTTGATGAAGCAGTATGTCAAAGCATTGAATAGAGAAGGTGAGTGTTTCAAGTACATTTGTTCAAAATATCCAAAGATTAGCTACGAGAAAATAAAGGAAGGTGTTTTTGTAGGTCCTCAGATTAGAAAGTTATTGACAGACGATCATTTCCTGAACACAATGACCAATAAAGAAAAAGAAGCATGGCTTGGTTTCAAATATGTTGTTGAAAACTTCTTGGGAAACTACAAAAGCCAAAATTATGAAAGACTGGTGGAAAATATGCTTAAAAAGTTTTGCGCCTTAGGCTGCAACATGAGCCTGAAAGTTCACTTCTTATTTTCGCATCTTGACCGTTTTCCCGAGAACCTCGGAGATGTCAGTGAGGAGCAAGGGGAACGATTTCACCAGGACATCAAAACCATGGAAAGAAGATATCAAGGAAGCTGGCATACAAATATGATGGCGGATTACTGCTGGTGTCTGCAACGAGATCAGCCTAACGCACAGCATAAGAAAACATCAAAGAAGCACCGGTTTAGTCGTCATTAGTCAGATCTACCTTCGTAGTCTTAAGTCTTTGGAATAAGTCCTGAAATGTTTGCAAGTAAAGAAGGTAAATATATTTTGTTTCTTTCAGTTAGTTTTTTATTCCTTCATAAACAAGCAATATGCTTGTCCAAGTGCTAGGAGCTATTTAATTCTGCTTTAATTAGGTTTTACTCAATCACCTAAAGATTTCGTGCTACAAGTGGTGTTGTAATACCTCATCTGTCCCCAAATGTTAACCACCTATTGATGGGAGGGGAGAGAGTATTTTGCTCGGAACGGGACTGGTTGTTATATATATTTACCCTACATTATTATGTAAGCGTTACTGTAGTTTATAACAACAAAATTTCTGGTTTAGCATGTGCAATCCAATGTTGGTCTCGATAAGATGGTTCACATTTGGGGATAAATGGGGGATTTATGACACCCTGTAGTAAGAAAACCACACGTGATAGAGAAAAACTAACTATATTTTTGAGATCAGCGCACTCAATTTATATAGAATCACCAACTAGTTTGTAAAAATCGATCGACAAGTTTTCAAATGTGTACAGGTGTAATTTGACAACCGAATGTAAAGTGGGCACGAAAATAGTATTGAATGATATGAAGGCTATTTATATCGAGTATAGGTATCCGTATAACTTGAGCGGCGAAATAATGTTAAGCCGCATTTACCGCGTAGTGCAAAGCAATAATGATGTGACTGTACACTCGATTACGTGTGAGTTTAGTGTTTAGTTTAGTTTAGTTTAGTTTAGTGAGTTTAGTATTTTGATGTATATTTATTTCCAGTATATTTAATTATCTAATATAATTGTGTATATATATTTTTTTCCTGCACTAATATGTTGCTGATTATACTCCTTCGTTTTGTATATTATTATTTTTTATTTTCAATATTATTATTTTCAATATATTTAATTGTTTAATATAACTGTATGTATATATATATATGTTGTATAACCATCAATATATTAGTACAGAAAATATATATATATATATATATATATATATATATATATATATATATATATATATATATGTCCTATATTAATATATTGATGGTTATACAACATCATTTTGTATATTTTTATTATATATATATATATATATATATATTCCTCGTTCGTATTTCTTATGCTATTATTATTATTTTTTATTTTATTTTTTCATCATATATATTCCATCGTTTGATTGTATATTTATTTTCTATATATTTCGTGAAATTGATTCTAATAATTCGTCTAAATAAACAGAATGATATAATGGTGTTTTATTTAATTCTTTTGATTGTAAACGACATTATTATTTAATTATACCAAATGGTTGCCTTCTACGTCAACTGGCTGGTTAAGCCAACTGGCGGAAAGCCAGAATATATGCTTTAATTAATTAAATAGCGCAATCTGCCAACTCAATGTACACATGAACAAGCTATTTACGCCTTCTAAGAAGCCTTGTACGCCAACTGGCGGATTAAGCCAACTGGCTGATTATGACCTTATAAGAGAGCGGGGCTCGGCTGAAGTCTTAATATGCGCTTGGCTCCTGTCTCCTCTCTCTCCTCCTCCTCTCTTTCTTAGGTTAGGTATACCCCTTTAGGGGGTGAGGCCGTCCTACCTTCTCCCCCAAAGAGGTCTCCCCAAGCTTGCTGGGACTTCATTGCAACTTGGGGATAGCCCCTCCCCCATAGTTGCATAACCCCATTTGTTGCACAACCTCTTGCAACATTCCCCCTACCCCTTGTTGCATAACATCTTGCAACATTTCCTTCGCAGCATTTATCAACATTTGCAATTGCATTGCACTCTAACATTTTGCGGTCATACTACTAGAGAACACCCTCATCACTGAAGGGAAATAGCTTGGTTATCAGGGCTCGAAGATTTTTTAATGAGCATTCAAAGGACTTCAGGAATGTGACAAGAGTCAAAGTTGAAACTTCGTAAGAAGACTAGATGCCTGGGTCAGAACGATACTAGATGAACCGGGTGTGCCTGGCTATGTGGGATGGAGATAGCAAGAAAGGAACTCTCTCCTCCATTAGGCCAGGCCTAGAGATGGGGCTACCAGTTTGACCTTGTGAAGAGAGACCGACGCACGGCACTTTTACCATATATATATATATATATATATATATATATATATATATATATATATATATATATATTACGTTAATTGTGTCAATGCAGTTTTAGCCTTCACAAAACATGTAAATATTAGTTAATATATGAATTTATAATAACTAGATTGAATATCTGCAGAGTAATATCTACTAATTACATATATATAAACAATCTCCTAATGTGAGGGTTGCGAAACCTGCATTGCAATTCTTAAGAGTGATGAAATTTCGATAAACGTTGATGTAAGCATCAGCTCAGTTTGTCCTTGAAAACAAAAATATATTAATATATTAATAAAACATCATACAAGGTTTGAAATACATGAATTGTAGTTTTCATATTATATATATATATATATATATATACAGTATATATTATATAGATATATATATATATCAGTGGCGATTCGTGGTATAAATGTATTGGGGTGCGATTTCATAAAATTGTACGACAACACGGACTCACAATAGGCTAGAGCGAATCCAACTGCCGCTCACAAGAGTACTTGTATTAACATATGCGGCTATGCCAGACGTACAATTCTAGTTAATTACAAATAAGTAATAATTTCAATAAAATACATATAAATGGTTTATATCATTATTACTGAAGTAACTATTAGTAAAAATAGTTATTATAAAAAAAATTCGCGATTGTACTTATATTTTCATTACAACAGTAAAATATAATTTATATTTACTTGAGCGAAAAATCTATCGCTCCATTCGGCTGCAATATTATTTTGTATTCAAACAGCAGTACGCTGTTTGAAGCTATGCTATAAGTTTAGAATATTATGTACTGTATGAAGGCTTACTCAAAATGCCTCATGAATCATGATATGCCACATGAATTTTTAAAATATATTTCAAGAATATTTAGTTTAATATCTTAAAATTAATATATTTTTTATCTGTTAAATTAATATTTATCGTTTCAAGCAAGGGGGAGCGACCGCTCCATCGCTCCTATACGCCAGTCGCCACTGATATATATATATATATATATATATATATATATATATATATACACAGACCGTACATGGAACAAGAAACTCTTCTGGGAAATTACATCCTCTATAGCTCGAATAAGTAATGATAAATGACAAATACTATAGTTTTTTCTTTTTCCTGATGGAAAGCCCAACGTGGGCACCGGATTACTCGCAAAGAGGCCCCAAAATATAGCTTCCCTCACCAGCTATCTGCAAAGCAGAGAGGATCCAGCTTTGGGACAGGATCTAGGGTTTACAGCTTACACCTAGCCTACTATATTCAGAACCTCAATATACGCAAGAAACTCGTTGCATTCACGTCGGATTGAATACATTAAAGGAAAAGGAGTAACTATTGTATTTTTAGCCAAAAAACAAAACTTAAACCTCAACCGGGACATTTGCGAGTAACCCGGTGCCCACGTTGTGCTTTCCATCAGGAAAAAGAAAAAAACTGTAGTATTTGTCATTTATCATTAATTATTCGAACTATAGTGGCTGTAATTTCCCAGAAGAGTTCCTTGTACCATGCACGTTCTGTGTTTAACATATAAGTTTCTCAGGAGACCATTCTGAGTTTGTGGATATTAAACGGACGTGTTATGTTCCTTGAAAAGTAGACGCTCAATGTCTCGGTTGAGGGTTAAGTTTTGTTTTTTGGCTAAAAATACAATAGTTACCCCTTTTACTTTAATGTATTCAATCTGACGTGAATACAATGAGTTTCTTGCGTATATTGAGGTTCTGAATGTAGTAGGCTAGGTGTAAGCTGTAAACCCTAGATCCTGTCCGAAAGCTGGATCCTATCTGCTTTGCAGATAGCTGGTGAGGGAAGCTATATTTTGGGGCCTCTTTGCGAGTAACCCGGTGCCCACGTTGGGCTTTCCATCAGGAAAAAGAAAAAACTATAATATTTGTCATTTATCATTATTTATTCGAACTATTGTGGATGTAATTTCCCAGAAGAGTTCCTTTTTCCATGCACGGTCTGTGTTTAACATATAAGTTTCTAAGGGAACCATTCTGAGTTTGTATATATATATATATATATATATATATATATAATTAGACCAGCCCAGGCTCATAGGGGTGAAAAATAAATTGTTTCTTTTCTTAAGTCTCACCCCTGGAATTTGTTATGCGTGTCGATAGGAAGTTTTGAGTGAAGTTTCAGCCGGATTCCCTAATATTTAGTGGTGCCGACAGACTCTGAAATGTGTAGTTTTTCCGCACCACCCAGGAGGTAACTACAACAGGCGCGTTATTTTTTAAGTGGTATCCCCAATAGGTCTAATCCACTTTTTAATGTTAACTCATGAGGTTGTTGTGATTCCTGTCTTTATCATTGATTTCTTTGCCTCTGGAAACTGCTCTCGGTGTTTTTCGCGACTTGAAGAAGTACTGCAGTTGTTCTTCGTTTTTTGTGAGATGACTGCTGAAACTCTGAATTAATGAGACCGCTCTCTCTGCATTATCGTTTACAACATTCATTGTTTTAACATATTCCTTAGCTAATTTATAGTCGTCCCTGTTATCCCATTCTGCAAGATCTACTTCGAGAAACGTCGATTGAAGGGACAATTTCTCAAAGTAGGAGCGACTTGAGCTTGTGACAAAGTCCGCCAGACTTTTCTCTAGTGGGTCATCATGAGTGTGGTCAAAAGCAATTCGTTTTACTGGTATTTCTGAACCAGGTCTTTCCAATGCCTGAACCATCTGCCGTTTCACTTGCAAAGTTATGCCATTATCAAAAAAAGCAAGCGACACAAGTTCTTCATTTAGATACCAGAGTTGACGGCATAGTGCTTTGCTAGCTATTGCTGAAAGTTCCTTATCATCATATTGCTGAAGCTCTTTTTAATACTCCAAATCGGTTCTTGGTGCAAAAGATGCGATAGGAGCCGCAAACCATTTTGGCACATAAAAGCGGACAGCATAGCGAGAGAAGCGTTCCATTGCACTCAGTTCCTGTTTTGTCAGGTTGAACTGCGAGCGAACCAATACAATTTTGATGGCATAAATCACTCGCGACAACCACCTAGAGCGATGTAAAGCCCCAGGTTGACGAAAATGTACTACTATTGATGGAACACCACCTTTTTTTTGCCAGTATTGCTAGCGGTAGTATCAAAACACATTGTTTGAATACATTCTCGCAAATTCCAATCGTCTAAGCATTCTATAACTGCTTCTGCAATTTTTCCGCCTTCTCCAGAAACAAGTTTGGGTACTGCTAGAAGCTTAGAGTTTTTTCCACCGGATGCAAGAATAGCTAGCCTATCTATTTTTTCATCACCTGTTATATCTTGCATTACTTTACCATCCCAATGAATGGTAAGCGGAACGTCAGAGGTAAAGGTTTGCTTAATGTCATCTGCAACTTTTTGGCGTACGGCACTCCTCGCCCTCTGTAGAGTACTTCTGCTCAAAACAACATTGTCAAGTCATGTCCAAGAGAAGTTGCAGCAG
>JAJOZX010000060.1:1382500-1507500 GCA_023014485.1 Bathynomus jamesi | reverse complement strand
AAAAGTATTTGGACCTGTTGTTTTACCATCACTGGCTTTGTAGACTTGCATAAAAGGCAGTTCATTCAAATGCAAGAGGCACACCAACCACTGCACTGGTCTGTTAAGCCGAATTTCAACCAGTTTTATGGCTCCACCAATTTTTCCTGTATTTACAGGAGTACGATCACACAGTAAAGCTTTGATAGTATCTGTGCTGTTCGAGTCTGTAATAATAGTTATCAACTCTTCTGCTATGCAGCGAGCAGTTCCATTATCTGGTGTGACGTGGTCTACATAGATGCTTCCAGGTTCTTTCGCAATAACATAGTATTCTTCTTTTGTCTTTCCACTTTTAGTTAATGTGTTATCTTTCCTTCCATCAAATCCAAGGCACTCCATCTTCAGATTTTCGGATTTAGACCAAAAGTATTTGTTTCACCCATGCGATTTCTTTCTTTTTTTAATTTCTTTCTTTCAAGCATGTTGGTGTGGTTAAGGATCCCCAAATCTTTTAAAGCTGCATTGACTATTGCAGCTGCAGCTCTACAACTTACACGATAGCGATCTGCTGTTAATGCTAGGTTTTTATTGGAGTGCCTGTTTTGAATATTCTCAGTCAATTCTAAATCGGCCTCATAATCTACATCCTGGCTCTTTGAATCTACATCCATGTCTTCTTCGGTATTTTCTATAAATTCCGATGGTAAAACATTGGTGGCTTCAGTCATTTCTTCTTGTGCTTTTAGTTGATGGTTTTGTGCTTCTTGGGCTCTTGCTAAAGATCTCTTCTTTGTTGAACTAGCTTTGCGATCAATTGGTCCGAACTGATTTTTTCTTTGTTTTTGACCCACAGAAGACTCCCATTCTGCCATTGGTATTTTATCCTTACACTTGCAAGATTCCCTATCAATTCCCTTATCATAGCATTCACAAGAAGATATATCAAACATTTCATCAAACTGAGCTACTTTAAGGCAAAACTTTCATTTCTTCGATGTAATGGCACCTTGTTCAATTTTGAGGCTTCTTCTATTAGCCGTAGGTGTTAATCGTAGGAAAAGAAAATTTCATCCAAATGTCTTCAATATCTTTTACAACAACCCTGTAACAATCATTAGCAATTGCTGATCCTTTTGATTTATCTTCTTCACGACGGCGCATGAAAAGGTAGTGTCTCACAACATCTGCTTTTCAAGGAGTCATGGCTGCTGGGAATTCCGTAGGATATCCAAAGGCTGCATTTGACGACTTGCTTCTAGTAGTCATAGTTTATATTCAGAAGTAAAATCAAATTATATGTAATTTATAATTCATGATAATTTAAATTATAATTAAGGCAAATGCAAATTACTTGTATTTATTTAAAAAAACATTTATATTTATCTGAAACATAAAAATATCAAGCATTAAACAAACAACTTATCATGTAACATCTAACAACATTAAACATAGGCAAATATGAAGGTAAAAAAGGGAGGAGGGGCATGTGATAGGGGTAGTAGGGTAGCACATGCTTGATTTTTTAATATTTTGTTAAAGTGATAAAAAATTTCTATTTATCTGAAACATAAAAATATCAAGCATTAAACAAACACCTTATCATGTAACATCTAACAACATTAAACATATGCAAATATGAAGGTAAAAAAGGGAGGAGGGGCATGTGATAGGGGTAGTAGGGTAGCACATGCTTGATTTTTTAATATTTTGTTAAAGTGATAACAAATTTCTATTTATCTGAAACATAAAAATATCAAGCATTAAACAAACACCTTATCATGTAACATCTAACAACATTAAGCATATGCAAATATGAAGGTAAAAAAGGGAGGAGGGGCATGTGATAGGGGTAGTAGGGTAGCACATGCTTGATTTTTTAATATTTTGTTAAAGTGATAAAAAACCTTCTCACATAGTGTACCTTTTTAATAAATAACATTTTTTCCCATTTAAATATATGCAGATATGAGGGTAAAAAAGGGAGGAGGGGCATGTGATAGGGGTAGTAGGGTAGCACATGCTCGATTTTTTAAAGTGATAAAAAAAACCTTCTCACATAGTGTACTTTTTAAGAAATAACATTGTTTCCCATTTAAATATCATATATGCAAATATGAGGGTAAAAAGGGGGGGTTAGGTGCTAGGGGTAGCAGGGGAAGCACATGCTTGATATTTTAATATTTTGTTAAGAAATAAAAAATTCCCCATTTTCGACGCGGCATAATATATATATATATATATATATATATATATATATATATATATATATATATATATATATATATATATATATGATGTTAAACACAGACCGTGCATGGAAAAAGGAACTCTTCTGGGAAATTACATCCACTATAGTTCGAATAAGTAATGATAAATGACAAATACTATAGTAGTATAGTTTTTCTTTTTCATGATGGAAAGCCCATCGAACTATAGTGGATGTAATTTCCCAGAAGAGTTCATTGTTCCATGCACGTTCTGTGTTTAACATATAAGTTTCTCAGGGGACCATTCTGAGTTTCTGTATATTAAATGGACGTGTTATCCGCCCGCCGGCCCCGGCCCGGGCAGAGCTGGGCACTTGCGTTTTTTTGCGCGTTTTTTTGCGGTACTGCGGTACTGCGGTACTACTACCGCACTACCAAACCGGTACCGCATAACGTAGTACCGCAAAGGATCGCTGAAAGTACAGCAGTACCGCTACCGCATTCAAATTTCCCGCGGTACTTTCCGCGGTACCGACCAACACGGTAGTACCGCAGTACCGCAGTACCGCAAAAAAAACCGCAAGTGCCCAGCTCTGAGTCCGTCACCGTCACCGTCACTGTTATGTGCCTTGAAAAGTGGATGCTCAATGTCCCGGTTGAGGTTTAAGTTTTGTTTTTTTGGCTAAAAATACATTAGTTACCCCTTTTTTCTTCGATGTATTCAATCCGACGTGAATGCAACGAGTTTCTTGCGTATATTGCGGTTCTGAATGTAGTACGCTAGGTGTAAGCTGTAAACCCTAGATCCTGTCCCACAGCTGGATCATATCTGCTTTGCAGATAGCTGGTGAGGGAAGCTATATTTTGGGGCCTCTTTGCGAGTAACCCGGTGCCCACGTTGTGCTTTCTATCATGAAAAAAGAAAAAATATAGTGTTTGTCACTTATCATTACTTATTCGAACTATAGTGGATGTAATTTCCCAGAAGAGTTCCTTGTTCCATGCACGGTCTGTGTTTAACATATAAGTTTCTCAAGGGACCATTCTGAGTTTGTGTATATATATATATATATATATATATATATATATATATATACAGGGTGGGCCGAAAGTCTGGATCCATAGGAAAATATTTATTTTAATACATAAATTACAACAAATGGTAAATACTTAAAATGAATATCAACTTTAACTCGTAAATGCGTATCCGTGATACTGTACAGTAGTTCGTACTCCAGTATAAATACTCAAATACTTTTTTATTTCAGCCCAGAAATGGCTTCGAATCTAACAACAGAAGACCGGGTAGAACTTTTGCCCATGTACGCAAGACAGGGCGCTACACACAGAGAAGTTACTACCGAATTCAATAGAAATCATCCTGATAAGCATCCAGTAACACATGCGACTGTTGGCAAGTTGTTTAAACGTTTCAAAGAAACAGGAAGTGTACATGATGGACGGCGTTCTGGTCGTCCAAAAACTGCAACTGATGAAAATACCTCTGCAATGGTATGTGAAACTTTAACGAATAGTCCAGTAAAGTCAACAAGAAGATTATCAAATGAAACACGCATCTCGAGAACGTCAATTCAAAGAATTATTAAAAATCATAAATTCCATCCCTAAGTGTCTCGATGTCAGAGGCCGCCAATTTGAGCATTTGTTATAATTTGTTGTTTATACTGGAGTACGAACCACTGTACAGTATCACGGATACGCATTTACGAGTTAAAGTTGATATTCATTTTAAGTATTTACCATTTGTTGTAATTTATGTATTAAAATAAATATTTTCCTATGGATCCAGACTTTCGGCCAACCCTATATATATATATATATATAAATATATATGATACACACCACACAGACAGTGCATGGAACAAGGAACTCTTCTGGGATAATTAAATCCGCTATAGTCCGAATAAGTAATGATAAATGACAAATACCATAGTTTTTCTTTTTCATGATGCTAGCCCGACGTGGGCAACGGGTCACTCGCAAAGAGGTCCCATAAATATAGCTTCCCTCACCAGCTATCTGCAAAGCAGACAGGATCCGGCTTTGGGACCGGATCTAGGGTTTAAAGCAGCCTAGCCCTACTACATTTAGAACCTCAATATAAGCAAAAGACTCGCTGCCTTCACGTCAGATTGAATACATAAAAGAAAAAGGGGTAACTATTATATTTTTAGCCAAAAACAAAACTTAAACCTCAACTGGTAGAATTGAGCGTCCACTTTTCAAGGCACATAACATGTCCGTTTCAAGATGGTAATGAACTCAGAATGGTCCCCTGAGTTTTTTAGGATAAACACAGACAGTGCATGGAACAAGGAACTCTTCTGGGATAATTAAATCCACTATAGTCCATCCCTAATATATATCCCTAATATCCCTAATATATATTTTTCTCTTTCTACAGGCCATAATGTCTATGCTTGGGATGCCAATTTCCCGTCCACCATTCTGTTCAGTGACGAGGCTGTTTTTTATGGAAATGGTGAGGTAAATCGACAGAACACCCGATACTGGTCTCAAAACAACCCTCACTGGTATACCTCTTCAAAGGAACAAGGTGCATCTCGGGTGATGGTATGGTGTGGCATTTGAAAGGATCGCATCATAGGCCCCCTCTTTTTCGATGAACATGTCACTGGAGGCACCTACCTACGTATGCTCAAGGAAGAAGCATTTCCCAGTGTCTTGAACGAAGAAGGAAATTTCCCAACATGGTTCCAGCAAGACGGCGCTCCTGCACATTACAGCACCCAAGTAAGGGAATACCTGTACCAACAATTCCCTGGTCATTGGATTGGACGTCGAGGGCCTGTGGAATGGCCAGCTAGAAGTCAGGATCTCACGCCACTAGATTTTTATCTCTGCGGCAGCGCATTATTGGGGTATGTAACACCATTACTCCTGACATCATTCACCGTGTGCTTGCTGACTGGATATCACGTCTGAATTTGTGTACTGAAAACAATGGTGGACATATTGAGCACGTTCTGCAAATAAAAGCTTTTGTTTTGCCTTTTTTTATTAATTTTCCTATGATGCCAGACTTATGGGACACCCTGTATTAGCTATATAACAAATGTTCACACCTCACGGTATCCAAGGGAGACAGTGTCGTAGTTGCCAGGCACCTGGTATCGTTTCCTGTATGTGTTACGACACACTTTCGTCTCCCTAAATTCCTTTATCCCCCCCAACTTCTGCGCCCGAAAGTTATGAGTTCCTACAGTCAGATGGGGTGGTTGGTCACCCTCATCTTCTAAACTTACTAGCTCTTTCAGCGAGTCACAATTGAAGATTTGCCGGTTCGCCTGGTTAAGAGATGCCTTTAGCCTTCACGATATATTTCATTTCCACTCCCACCCTCACCAGTACCCAAGTTTTTGGACCTGTTGAGACAAAAGAATCAGCATAGGCCTCCTCCATACTCATCCTTGATCTCGTCAGTCAACTCTCTGAGGAATTCCCCAATAGGAGTCATATATTCATCTGCCCTCTCTGTGAATATGACACTATCAGTATCTGCGTACAGAACCGTCCGTTCAAGAGAATGCAGTAGACTCCAAAGTTTGATGCGGGCGTATGCTGTTGTGAAACTGGCTACAGATATGTTTGTGGCAGGTGATGTATCTGTAGCTAATTCGGTTCTGTTGTACTTTATTATGTACGTATTACCCACATTCACAATCTCCATGACCTCTTTATCGAGAGCGTTGGCGTAATCATCCCACACTTCGTTATAACTTTGGGCTAGATGTACGTTCCCCTTGTCTGTATTATGAGAAAATTTCCCCCAAAGACTATTTAGGCACAACTTTGCACTAAAGCGATTGCCAGGGTTCTTCGCAATTTGGCCCCGTTCAAGTTGTATCCCTTCACGATCACGGTAGCGTTGAATATACACTGATGTTTCATTTTCGGTATCATCTCCCCGTAGTCGTATTTCTCAAAAGCTTCATGTTCACTATCACTCATGTTGTCATTGTTAAAGTAATGTTTGGGGGTGGTAGTCCTACATAATTTAAAGTGTCGCGAGTGAGAAAAGTGTAATGGAAATACCACTTTGAAACTTCGGTGGCTACGTCCATCACCTTGGGTAGCTTAGCTAATTTACAAGGTGTGAATAACAGAGTGTTTTTAAATTGAACATTACCTTTTATTTGCATCTGTATAAGTTTGTTTCCTCTTTTCAGGGGATCGCCTGTAAATATCTCTGATGATTGGAGTTCAAGCAGTCCCTTATAAAGGAATTGTGTATAAAATTTTGCGGCGTTATGGGAAAGAATATACACAGTCATTTTTTTGAAGTGGTGCGTTAATTTGACAATATAGGACACAAAGAGCTTCACAGGGGGGTCGTGTGCAGACGTTTTAAAAATTTTTGTTCGTTTACCACATTTGCGACATTCATCACACTCGACGTTCATGCACTCGTCGTAGAGAGTCTGGCTTACAAGTAAATGTGGGATAACCTTTTTTGTTTCAGGATTTGTGTAAGTCTCTATGTCGTAGTATACAGTTATACAAGATTTATTTTTAGGTTTGGCGTCTTTCATATAGCAAACATGCTTTATACCACCTCCCTTATATTTCTCATAACATGTAGTACCACAAATTTCATTAAATTTATGCCCGAACTCGCCGTTATCATTCAACGTATGAAACATACCGCACTCGCAAATTCTCATTTTCCTACATGTCCCATTTGATTTATGGAATCCAAAACATGTATTATTGAAAAACGTGCGTCTACATATATTACAGTCCCACTTCTCAGCTTCAAGTACTCGACTTTCGCATCAAGGGCTTTTACACTGCTCACATACCATGTGGCAATCTTTACAATGTTTCAACAGATCATTCGTAAACTCGAGACAACCCTTACAGAAATCGTGATGCCTGCCATATTTTCGAGTTTTATCATAACTCGCATAAAGAGTCCCTATATTGCGGATGGGGAGATACGTTGTCCCTTGTAGCCCTAAAATAAATTGAGGTTTATACAACTATACGAACATCCATTTCCTGCTCTACCCTTCTGAACTCTTCAGGACCCATATGACAGTCAAACTCGAGCCAGCAGTCTGTGGTTAGTTTACGTGCACGCTGCACAAACGTAGGCAGGCAAATTTTTTTGCCCACTGTATTTAATACAGTAAACATATGAGCCAAGACTATTGCTATAAAGCTGCAACCGCGATCGAGGTTTGTGTGGTTTCTAAATATTTGATAACTGCCAAAGTTTAGAGTATAAGGTGTGGCCGTATGTCCCGCAACACGGAAAACGTGGTCTACATCTATCGTGAAATTGTTCATATTAGATTCTGTACTGCTTTGAGAGGCCTGCATTATGAGGGCCAATACGTAATCTACATTTACAGCGGCAAGACGTCTGTAAGGTATTAGTACCCAAAAATCATTCTATTCTCGTCGTCTGACCCGAACCCGAAGGACAGTCGCGTCCTAGTTTCACATCCCTCACTGCTCTGAAGGGCAAACTCCACAATGCGTTCAACTACACGCCTCAGTCCGTGTTCAACACCGCTGCTATACATGGCTCGCGGGTCGACCCTGATTACTTACAGGTTTCTAGTCAGGACTGGGATGGGAGTGGTGGTGCGAACCAGTTCGAATGTTATGCTACTCTCTACAGAATGAGATGTTACTGCGGAGGGCACGGGCGTTATTGAATAGGAATAAGGGGGCACAGTTTTATTTTTAGAAGGAGCTAATGTAGGGGTTGTGTCGTACGACGTAGAGGGCTGGGGCTCTATTACTGTGGGTCTAACAACCGACGCACTCCTAGCGCGCTTTACACCTGAAGTGGAAGGGGTTTCAATAATGTCGTCATGCACACGCTTTCTCCTCGAACTGTCAAGTGGTTGACAGGGGGCTCCGGGGGCTCCGGAACGCTAATGGGGTGATGGTGCAGTCTGTATCCTCAACAACAACTACACTGTCATCGGCATCATCAACTTCATCTGCAATATCTATGATGTGGGCATGTTGCTGGCAAGGTACCTCAGCCTCGTCATCATTCACGGTTCTGGGGAAGAAGAAAAACAAGGCTGTAGAAAATAAGGAGTATCACTTAAAATTTTATTATATTTTGTAAATGTTTCACTTAAAAGTGTGACGTGTTAGGGATGGATCCTGTAGAAAAATTCAAGTTCACGAGACCTACTTGCATTATACAGTATCTGGCCCTACAGGCTGTGGAAAAACCGTGTTTATGCTTAAAATCATTAAAGATAAGTTGAAATGTTCTCAAATTTTGTGAATAAAGTCATATGGTGCTATTCGATATACCAGACCATATCCAACGAGTACGAAGATGATATTTTGTTTTACAAAGGTATTTATAATGTTAGTTCGATAATGGGTAATGAGCACATGGTCATTGTAATTGACGATCTCATGCTAGAAATGGATAAAGCGTTTGTCGAGACATTTACGGTGTTCTCCCACCATCTTAACATAAACGTATTCTTCATCAATCAGAATGGAATTTTTTAAAAATAGATACATGCGCCATGAATCGCTAAATACACAATAGAGATACACAATACACGTAGAGATGTGGCACAAATTGGGGTATTAGCCAATCAGATGTTCCAGAATCAGCGTAAGGAGTTTTTGGAAGTTTATAAAGAAGCTACAAGCTAACGTTACGGATATTTGGTTTGTGACCTTCATCCGCGAAACATGTTTAGGGTGCTTCTAACGAGGCGTATATCCTAGAATGACAAACAGGTTAAAGAAATACCGTAAATTAATACAAATCTATCACCGTCTGCCACGGACTCTCCAACATCTGTTTGTTAAAAATATTGACTCCGACTTTTTAAAATGCACCTGTGAAATCTCTCTTAACGTTATAAAATGTAATGTGCCAATGAAACCCTCTCAGAAGTCTCGCCTACGTCGTTACAAGAACAAAATACTCGTACACGCACTCGCTCGTCAAAGTCAAACTGTGGGGAAGAAAAAGCGAATTATTGTACAAAGAGTGGTTCATTCCTACCCATCTTATTTTCATTTTGAAGGCCTTTACTGACTAGTTTAATATAATGAAGAAAGTAGTCGTGATTCCACACGAGGTGCACGCTTCACTACAAAGCACAAAGAGTCCAGATACGGTTCTAGAACCCTGTAAAAGCAGACTTAAAATAATGAAAGGCAAATTGGTAGACTTATCAAACAGTGTAAAGTGTTCTGATGAGAAACGAATCATATACCAAGAAGCTGTGCAGAAATTTCTTCATGAGTACGAAAATTATAAGAAATCGGTGTAGTTCTCTGTAGTTATTAAACATGGGGGCGATACAGACCATGGCGAACCTGAACAAGTAAAGGACAACGGTGCGAGTCCGCAACATCTCGAGCATGCATTAAAAAACAGTCCCCTCCATACATTGAGGAATAAAGGATTAAGTCTTTATTATCTATTGAGTGAGGACCCCATTATACAATGATCCGATACAAGTGAGGTTGTTGTTGAAGGGTCAAAGGTACAGGGCTCGAACATCATTGATATCGTTCACGATTTGGTGAGAAAGTGGGATAGACAATTTGAACAGGTTAAAAGACTTGGGACAAGCATCGTATGTACCAAAGTTGAACACGCCTTCGTACCCAGCGGTACATCTCTGAAGAAGAAGAAGAAGAAGAAGAAGAAGAGACGATGCACCAACGCACAACCCTATCCGCGCGCCTCTAAAATATGCAAATGGCTAACATATTAAGAAAAAGCTATTATGATATTTCTAATCCAGCCTCCTACGCGGATGTTAATAAGCTGTACAGAGGCGTTTATAATGAGGGAGTAGAGAAAAAAGATGTTGAGAGGTTTCTGCGGAAGCAGGATGCTTATACACTTCATAAGCCGGTGAAAAGTTTAAAACTGCCAAGACATCAGTACCCTCGGTTGTTCTATTTGGTAGGCAGATTTAACAGACATGCAGAGATATTCAGTGTACAATGGAGGCTACCGTTACATCTTATTCATAAGAGATGTATTCTCTAGATATTTGTGGCTAATACCGCTGAAAAATAAATGAAACAGTTGCTAAAGCCACCAAAGCGTTGATGTTGAAAGAAAACAGGATTCCTGGCTATTTTTGTACCGGCATGGGGAAAGAATTTATAGGCAGAGCTTTCCAGAACATGTTGACAGAGTTCAATATCAGTTATTACACTAGCAATTCTATACATAAGGCATCTTTAGCTAAGAGTCCAGCGTACCATAAAGGAACGCATGCATCGATATTTCACACATAAAAAGTTAAAAACACATAGAGATATAAAGACATTCTGGAGTCGCTGGCTTCATCATACAACCGTTCACACCACCGAACGATTGATACAATACCTAGCGAAATTTTAGAAAGAGGTACGCACGCAGAACGTGAGGTGAGAAAAGATATTCGTAGAGCGCCACCACGCTCTGTGCGTTTCAAAATCATTGATTATGTAAGACTGTCCCGTTCGGAGAATAAATTGGCGAAGGGATTTGAGCAAGGTTGGACACGTGATATTTTTAAAGTTAGGGCTATGAGACCTAAAGATGAGGTGATGCTGTATTACCTTGAAGATTTGAATGGGGAAGAAATTGCAGGGTTTTTTATGGCGAGGAGCTGCAGAAAGTGACATTTAATTTAGGAAAAATGTGTTTAAAATTGAACATTTTTAGGAAACAAAGGTTTAGGAAAGATAAAAATGTACCTGGTAAAATGGCTAGGGTACCCAGAAAGTTTCAACACCTTTATAAAAACATGCATTAACGAAGTTTAAATAGTATACAACATGGCGCCTAACCACTTCTACTTCACACTCCCGTCCTCTTCTTCTCTCTCTGTACACCCTAACAATACCCTGGCCAACTTTATAACAGAACTGCATTGGCTCATTGAATTGTGTCGTGAATCATATGAGGTTGGAATATGCGAACTTCAATTGGCCACTAAGTTTTTAATTATTGACAAAAAAGAGCCTGTTTTTATGGTTCTTAGAAGTCGCGATGAATGTGAAAAAGCAGGAGTAAGTCGAGACGATACCTTGCGCTTAGCCTGAAGTGGTGAATTGTATTACTACAGTACAGAAGTAACACTAGAACCGGGTCATTATGACACAGCCGGGGATATTGCGAGAGACTTAAATGGGATTGTGAAATGTTCAAATCTTACGGCTGATTTAGTATACGAAATCGTAAACGAAGATGCCCCGGTACATACTTTCACTCAGAAATCGAAGGCTAACAAAAATATTAAAGACAAAGCACTGTTCAAAATTATACCTGAGTGCAGATACGTTCTAACCTTCCAAAGAGATACTTTTCACGAGTTACAAGATAACTTGACGAGTTTATTGTAACGGCTAAAATTGGAGAATTTGAACGACAGAGACCCTCCCCCAGACATGTCCTATATTTACAGCAATATCGTGGAACATCAGTTTGTTGGGGATACCCATGCGCGGCTGCTGCGCATCGCATACATTCCCAATCATAGAGGAAAGAGCTTGAGCATTTTCATACGATAAGCCTCATTATGTCAAAGTCGCAACTAACCTACTAACCAGTATCTCAATATATATAAGAGCGATTGAGGGGAAAAGGTTTTATTCAGTGACGGGAGCGTAACAGTGAAGCTTCACTGCGGTAGAATGACCCAAAGGCCGTTCTCAGTCTACCGAGAGGTGAGGTACCAGCGCGGAAGCGGGATTGGATCAATTTTTCAACTATACTGTCCCCTTGCTGAAGAATGGTGCCAGATATCTCGGCAGGAAAGCGTTACAATCAGGTCTTAACACGGTAGAAGACATAATGGCCGATGCTAGGCCTAAAGAAGCTCTAAAAAAGCATTTAAAACGTACATGGGACGAAATTGTCAAAGATGCAAAGAGAAAAATGCGTGGTGGCGGAAATAAAAACCGGAAGAAGAAGAAGAAGAAGAAAAAAAGGGGTTGCCAACTCGTGGCGTTAAATGTAAAAGGACATAAAAAAAGAAGAATTGTTCTAAGCGCATGAAACCTATGGTTGACCACTTTCTTAACTGATATAAGCTAAGACCAACTTGAACAGAGGTGATAAGCTCTAAAAATACGACTTTTAATACTAGCCAGCTTAAAACTAAGTGGGTCTTCATTTAATTTAGAAATGCAGTATCTTAAGAGATTTTTTAACTATAATTTTTATTACACTTCGACTATTGAGACTTTAATTTCAAAATTTTTAAATAACTTATATTCGCCCAAAATAATTCAGTCCCCGGTTCCGAAACAGAAGGTTTATCTTAAGCTTCCTTTTTTAGACCAACTAACTTTTCAACTTAATAAAGACGTCCACTCTATTTTGGATAGACATTTCCCTCAATACGACTTCATAATTATCATTTCCAATCCTAATTCTTTGCAATCTTTTTTTCGCCATAAAGATCATCTCCCCGTGCTTTTGAGATCCTTTGTTACATGTGCGACCTGCCAAAGTCGCTATGTAGGGCAGACTGCCCTGCAGTTAAAACTTAAGATTTCGAAGCATTTGGGTTTTTCTTATCGAACTTATCGCCCTCTTTCCATTCCTGAATCCCCTGCTATCCGGCATCATTCAGAAACCCATGACCACCCGTGCTCCTAGGACTCTTACGATTCTGTCATCTGCTTTTAATTCTTTTGATCTCAAAATTTTAGAATCACTTTTTATCAAGAAGTTAAATCCAGAACTAAACGATAGCCTTTCCTCGATAAAATTACTTGCTTCCTAGTCAACCAACTAACACCTTTTCAATACAACGCAGTAACTTAGGTTCTTCCTCCTTTCCTCTTTTCTCTCCAGTTGTTATTTGCAACTCTTACCATTCAGGTTTGTGTTTTTTTAAAAAAAATTTAAAATTTTTAAATTTAAGCAACTTTTTAAATTTTGTTGTTTTATTTTTAATGGGTTTTACTTTTATTGTATTGTTTTATTCTCTTACTATTCCAGATAATTTTTTTTAAGCTACTTTTTTACTATTTGCTTATTCTATTAGGATTCATTTTGTATAGTGAATTTTCCGACATTTGTATTTACTTTAGTTACACTTTTGATTGTCTTTAGATGCTTTCATGTCACTGAAGATGGCCCCTGAGTGGACCGAAACGTTTGACCGATAAATGTTGAGAGTCGTATCTCTTGTCTTTATATTCCTATTGAGGATAAGGTTCCCGAAGAACACTTCTATCGTAACTATATATATACAGCGTGTCCCAAAGAAATGTATACCCACTTTGTTCGATAATACCAGCTATGAGGATAATAAATATATTACTTTTTATATGACTTTTAATAAAGAATTTTCTCCTGAATCTAAATATATAATTATTTTTATTAAACATTGAAGAACAAAAAAGTTACAGATGTTTAAATTATAATTATTATTTTCGAGACTTCATGTGCGATATTTTCTAATATTTTAACCGACTGTTTTGAGATACTT
This sequence comes from Bathynomus jamesi, assembly GCA_023014485.1. Lineage (NCBI taxonomy): Eukaryota > Metazoa > Arthropoda > Malacostraca > Isopoda > Cirolanidae > Bathynomus > Bathynomus jamesi. Next base: position 1,493,822 of record JAJOZX010000060.1, on the reverse strand, counting down.
ATGTTTAGTGTTGATATTGAAGCATAAATGTTGTAATTATTAGTTAATTCAAAAAATTTACAAATTCCATGGTTAAATGACACTTTATCTAAGATGTTCGACGTCTTCCAGAACGTTGTTTTTGTAAGTTTTGCACAGTGCCGTCGGTTTCAAACTTATCTCGTATACGTGCAAAAATATTAGAAAATATCGCACATGAAGTCTCGAAAATAATAATTATAATTTAAACATCTGTAACTTTTTTGTTTTTCAATTTTTAATAAAAATAATTACATATTTAGATTCAGGAGAAAATTCTTTATTAAAAAACATATAAAAAGTAATATATTTATTATCCTCATAGCTGGTATTATCGAACAAAGTGGGTATACATTTCTTTGGGACACGCTGTATATATACATACACATATACACACACACAGTATATATATATATATATATATGTATATTAAGCATGTGTTGTGTATTTTGTTGTATATAGAATTCTTCTGTATTGGCTGTATTATTTTTATGTTTGATATAGGTATATATAAATCATGCATGTATTATCCCTTTTTTGCACCTAATGTATATACATACGTATTTTGTATTTCGATATGTATTAAATAGAACGAAGTAGTTGTGTTTTATTTCGCCTTTACACCATATAAACACATATTAACGGAAATGGATATATGTATAAATGATACAGTGTGTGTGTGTGTGTGTGTGTGTGTGTGTGTGTGTGTGTGTGTGTATCTAAGGCGACTGGCTGTATTTTCTAGCTATTTCGACTGGCAGGGATTCGTGAACCGACAGGATGGCCACATTTTACTTTAAGAATTTGACTTGAGTGGAGGTGCCGCTTCCGTTAGCCAATATATGTATATATATATATATATATATATATATATATATATATATATTATATATAGGTCACTAAGCTAAGGGGATTACGCCATACGCCTTCTAAACCAACTGTCTGTGATGCTAAACCCGCCAGAAAGACTAGTGAAGAATTCAAAATGATTCGAGACGCCGCAGTGAAAGCATCTTATCTCTCTCCTCCTTCTTGTGTTTTATTTTAGGTTACTCATTTTTACTTACATACAAACCCACATATATACATTTCATATACTTTTGTGAGCCTGAGCTGGGAGGTTAGGTTACCCTCCCCACCTTGGAGACCACATATATACATATACGATTCATATATATAAAAGAAGTTTTGTTTTTCTATACACACCCACATATATACATTTCATATACTTTTGTGAGCCTGACAGCCTTAGGTTAGGTTAGCCTCTCCCCCTTGGAGATCACATGTACACACCCACACCCACATATATATATATATATTTTTGGTGGGGTATTGTTGCATAACCCCACCCCCTGTGGAGGGTTGGGGGTCGTTAAAAACACTCTCATCGTGTTGCATGCAATTGCATTGCACTCGACATTTTTGCACTCACACTACTCTCAGGTTCTGTCCTTTCCCTCACTCTTTTCCTTTTATTTATCAATGATCGACGAAGGTCTGTACGAAAGTAGTGCATTCGCCGTTGGCCCCTATTTCCTGCATCATATATATATTATATATATATATATATATATACACATTTTAACTGCAAACAACACACAGTATAATTAATGTAAAGAACGACGCTTGTGTAGAAGAACGTTCCGCACAAGATGAGGAGGGAGAACGAACAAATGAAAAATGAGGTAACCACCCGGGAATCGAACCCGGGATCTTCCGATTTGTTCGTTCTCCCTCCTCATCTTGTGCGGAACGTTCTTCTACACAAGCGTCGTTCTTTACACATATATATATGTATATATATATATATATATATATATATATATATATATATATATATGTGAGTGAGTGTGTGTGTGTGAGTAAAAATTAACAATAAATAATTCCTACATTCATATAATTCTAATAGTCATTCATATAATTCTTATGTTCATTCGTATACTTCATATATTTATATAATCCTTATATTATTATGTATATTTATATTCATATATTCATTTTGACATACAAGGTGTCCATAAATGTTTACCCTGAAAACAGTATGCTCTCATGTTTTAATGATGAATCTTACATCCGTTTTCTTTTTACAGGTGATCTCGTACGCGCATAGTTTTTCTGTGCTGGTGTGTTTCGTCTACCGCATTCGCCGCTAGGAGCGCTGTAGTAGCTGTTCAGTTAAGATGGCGTCTGTGACAGAGAAGGCACAATGTGTTGTGTGGCTTGCAGAAACAAAATCTCCTGTCAGTGTTCAGCGAAGGTTCAGAACAAAGTATGGAAAGAATCCACCTGATGTGAAGTTAATTAAGTCGTGGATGAAAAAATTCTTGGAAACTGGAAACGTGGAAAAGGAAAGGAGCAGTGGTAGACCATCAGTTTCCGATGGGACGGTGGAAAACATTCAAACTGCTTTCACACGGTCACCAAGGAAATCGGTGAGACAAGCTTCATGCCAGCTAAAGATACCGAAGTCTACGGTGCACAAGGTGTTACACAAACATTTGAAGTTACACGCCTACAAGGTACAAATTTTTCAAGAACTGAAGCCTGATGACCGTCCAAAACGTGAACAATTCGCTATTGACATTTTGAACAGCATTGACGAGGATAATGACTTCTTGTTACGTGTCTGCTTTTCAGACGAGGCTACGTTTCATCTTAGTGGTAGAGTCAACAGACACAATGTGCATATTTGGGGATCGGAAAACCCACGTGCCGTAAGGGAGCATATTCGGGGCAGTCCGAAGATCAATGTCTGGTGTGGACTAATGCATGACCAGATAATTGGTCCTTTCTTCTTCGCTGAGAACACTGTTTCCGCAACTGTGTACCTGGATATGCTCACCAATTACGCCATCCCCCAGCTGCAGGACAGGCAGCCAACTGTCATCTTCCAACAAGATGGGGTACCCCCTCATTGGGCGCATGTTGTTCGTGAAACTCTCGAGGCAACATTTCCAAATCGATGGATTGGCAGGGACGGGCTAATCCCATGTCCCCCAAGATCACCAGATATTACCCCGCTGGATTTCTTTCTCTGGGGTCATGTTAAAGATTTGGTTTATGCAACAGTTGTTCCAGATATCAGGACATTGCGAGAACGCATTACAGATGCAATTGCAACAGTTAACCCACAAATGTTGGAAAATGTGTGGCGTGAGTGTGAATACCGTTTAGACATTTTACGTGCCACTAGGGGTGCACATGTGGAAGCTTATTAAGTTCATTAACTATGTATCAAACCTTTGTATGTTTATCTACTTATGATTAAAACCGTGTTTGAATACGAGTGTTTATTTAAAAGTTATAGCATGCTTTAATCAGGGTAATCATTTATGGACACCCTATATAATGTCCAAAATCACATACCGCTGACACGAGTTTGGATAAATTTTTTATTTGCTTTCTATTTTATAAATTGGTGAATTATTTCTTTTAAAACTACTTAATAATTTTTTTAGATTTAGCTTAATAATGTAATCTTGTTCATTCCCTGTATACATTCTCTCTTCATTGTAAAAGATGAAGTCATGTCCTGCTTAACCTTTAATTTTGAATCTTAAGCATTTAATTTTGCTCATGTGCATGTTTGTTTGTAATTCGTGATGGGAAGGCATATTTCAATTTCCATTTTCAGTAACTCGGCAGATCATGATAACATCAGATCTGCCAATATGCGGTTTAAAATAAAAATATGGCTTCCTCTTGCTTAGCAGTCTAGACCTTGCTACAGCTAATATATTTGTTTAGTCTTTAAATATTTTGCAAAGTAAATCAGCCTTTTGAGAATAAAAAAAACAAAAACAGATTAGCATCAAATAATAATGATGTCAGTAAAAATTTCAGTATAGAAACCCATAAAATTTCTCCAATGTTCATTCTGATTTAGCTGATCTAACAGAGGCTGAGCATTACTTGTAAAACTTTAGCAGTAAAACTACAGTAAGAAAAAAGTCTTTTTCTTCTCCTTCGAGCCTTGCTCTCTTCAGAGAACTTAGTCTTAAATAGAGAAAAATAATTTCCCGATACGTTACAAAAAGAATCGGGGAACCTTCAGAGAATTTAGTAAGCTCCACAGAATCCTCCGATCCACTATAAGAAGAAATCGGAGAGTAGTATAGAAGAAACTACTGCGATTCCCTATACGGTAGCAGCTACTCCAGAGTAACAAATCCGTTGCTGCCACCTACCAGAACCCCCGTCAACTTCGAACCGACTAAGGCCATAGACGGTGGGGGTTAACATATATATATATATATATATATGATGAAAATAACCACGAAGGACAAAGGAAACACAGAATGGTGCTCAAGCGCTTTCGTCCAATGACATCCTCAGGAACACTCAGACGAAAGCGCTTGAGCACCATTCTGTGTTTCCTTTTACCTTCGTGGTTATTTCCATCAAAAATATTATTCACGTGTTACTTTCGTGAAATAATTTTCATATATATATATATATATATATATCGGCTATTGATTGGTGGCGTGGAAAACGCAGTTTAATAATGAACAGGAACACCAGAGAAAATACAAACATCCTTCAAGGTTTAATAGTACCAACGTTTCGGAATGCACTAATTCCATCTTCAGGGCTAAAACAATAAAATTCCAAATCACATACAAAAATTACAAAATACAAATTGCTTAATAACAATTTAAAATAAACTTTAAAAAAAATTATAAAAAGTAGCTAAGAAAATGTAAAACATTAAAACTAAAAGGTAAATAAATGTGAAGTTAAAAAGTTAAAATTATAAAAAGTAAAAGCATTAAAACTGAAATGTAAATAAAATAAACTAGTACCTTAACCAAAACATAGCAGATCTATCGATGATTCGTCAGAATTTAGGTCTGGTTTTAGTTTATAAATAAACAGAGACTCCATAATTTTAAGCTTAAGGTCAGAGCTTCCAGCAGCAAGTACGGTGAAATTAGACTGTGAAATTGGGTGGTTATTGTTGTGCGAGTGATTACGTATGAGAGAATTAGGTGGTTTGCCAAGGGGTAAATTTGTACGGACCGATTTACCGAGATGTTCGTAAATACGAGATTTTAAATGTCTTTTAGTTTTACCTATATATGACCCCAGGGTTTTAATAGAGGCCAAATGAAAGAACTATTAAAATTTTCCGTGGAAGACCTTATATTTATATTCAACGGTGAATATTTTAAACAGACTGAAGGTGTTCAAATGGGTCTGCCTCTTGGTCCCACCTTAGCTAACGCGTTTTCTGTGTCATCATGAAGTCAAATGGTTGAATGAGTGTCCTTCCAACTTTAAACCGGTTTTTTATAGAAGATATATTGATGACACTTTTCTCCTGTTTAAATCACCAGACCATATCCCTTTGTTTCGTAATTACCTTAATTCTAAGCACCCTAACATTCAATTTACTTCAGAAGTTGAATCTAATAGCTCTCTGTCCTTTTTGGACATTAAGATAATAAAAACTAATTCCTCTTTTGAAACTTCCGTTTACCGAAAGCCGACATTTACCAATCTTACTATGAACTTTTCTTCCTTTATCCCTTTAGGTTTTAAACGAAATTTAATCTCGACTCTGACCAATAGAGCTTTCAATATCTGTTCAGATTACTTCAAACTACACGATGAACTAGATTTCATCCGAAAACTCCTTGCCAAGAATAATTTCCCTTCTAGACTGGTCGAGACTACAATAGGCAGAACCTTAAACAGACTAATAAGCCCTACAACTAGAAACTTAATTACAGTCCCCAAAGATATCCTGTATTTCACTTTGCCCTATATGGAACCTCAAGTTTTAACATTAGAAATAAACTTTTAAAATTGCTCAAGGAATTCTACCCACAACTGTGTATAAAAATTATATTCACCCCGTCTAAATCGATTTACCAGTTATTTAAATACAAGGATGTTATTCCTACACTTCTTAAGTCATCTATAGTTTATCAATACAAGTGTGACCACTGTATGGGGTCATATATAGGTAAAACTAAAAGACATTTAAAATCTCGTATTTACGAACATCTCGGTAAATCGGTCCGTACAAATTTACCCCTTGGCAAACCACCTAATTCTCTCATACGTAATCACTCGCACAACAATAACCACCCAATTTCACAGTCTAATTTCACCGTACTTGCTGCTGGAAGCTCTGACCTTAAGCTTAAAATTATGGAGTCTCTGTTTATTTATAAACTAAAACCAGACCTAAATTCTGACGAATCATCGATAGATCTGCTATGTTTTGGTTAAGGTACTAGTTTATTTTATTTACATTTCAGTTTTAATGCTTTTACTTTTTATAATTTTAACTTTTTAACTTCACATTTATTTACCTTTTAGTTTTAATGTTTTACATTTTCTTAGCTACTTTTTATAATTTTTTTTTAAAGTTTATTTTAAATTGTTATTAAGCAATTTGTATTTTGTAATTTTGTATGTGATTTGGAATTTTATTGTTTTAGCCCTGAAGATGGAATTAGTGCATTCCGAAACGTTGGTACTATTAAACCTTGAAGGATGTTTGTATTTTCTCTGGTGTTCCTGTTCATTATTATATATATATATATGCATTTAACTGCAATGACCACGCAGTATATAAATGAATAGAAACGACATAATATTAAGGAACGTTTCTGCACACGCGGAAGAGAAATAACGAATAAATGAAAAATGAGGCGAACCGCCCGGGAATCGAACCCAAGGCCTTCCAATTGCCGGTTGGATGCGCTACCATTACACCACGGACCTCAATCATTCACAAATCGAAATTCTCCTACATAGGGCAGAAACCAATGCCCTGAGAGGGCACCCTCGCAGATCGTGAATATGTGCATTTAACTGCAATGACCACGTTTCTATTCATTTATATACTGCGTGGTCATTGCAGTTAAATGCACATATTCACGATTTGCGAGGGTGCCCTCTCAGGGCATTGGTTTCTGCCCTATGTAGGAGAATTTCGATTTGTGAATGATTGAGGTCCGTGGTGTAATGGTAGCGCATCCAACCGGCAATTGGAAGGCCTTGGGTTCGATTCCAGGGCGGTTCGCCTCATTTTTCATTTATTCGTTATTTCTCTTCCGCGTGTGCAGAAACGTTCCTTAATATTATGTCTTTTCTATTCATATATATATATATATATATATATATATATATATATCGAAATAATGAAAAATGAGGCGAACCGCCTGGGAACCCAGGGCCTTCCAATTGCCGGTCGGACGCTCTACCATTATGCTACGGACCTCACTCAATCACAAATCGAAATTCTCCCAAATAGGGCAGAAACCAATGCCCTCAGAGAGCACCCTCGCAAATCGTGAATATGCGCAAATAACTGCAATGACCGCGCAGTATATAAATGAATAGAAACGACATAAGTATTAAGGAACGTTTCTGCACACGAGGAGGAGAGATAACGAAATAATGAAACGTTCCTTAATACTTATGTCGTTTCTATTCATTTATATACTGCGCGGTCATTGCAGTTATTTGTTGCATATATATACATATACCGGGTGTCCCATTCGAAATTAAACAACTTTGAAACCTTATAATTTTTTATTGAATGATGCAAACAATGTAATATTCACACAGTAAATAGTCAATGTCATAAAGTTTCATATGATATATGTGAATTATAACATTTAGATATATTAGATACATCAGATATGATACATTGTGCATAGCATAATGTTTCCTTTTGTTAAGATCTTCACATGTTATATGCCGAACAATTTGAAGCTTATATGGATAGAGCTGCAGCCGCTTGCGTACGACTCTATGCACAGTTGAACGCGGAATCTGCAGTTCGACACTGGCACGACGGATGGACTACCAAAGGCGCCGCGTACTCGTTCAACATCATCTTCCGATCTTGCTCGCCCTCCAGAGTGTTCCTTTAGAACACTACCAGTCTCCTCAAATTTCTTGGTCCATGCATATAGGTATCTTCTGGTGGGTGGTTCCTTGTGAAAGGTTGTCCGGAATCGCCGTTGCACCAGAGTAGGGGACTTCAACTCAACCATCCACAACACACATTTTGCTTTTTCTTGTGGGGTAAACATAATTCAATCTGAAACAAAAAAAAAAACATTGTGTCAAAAACTTATGCATATGATGTAGTAACTAGCAAAGTTTCAACATTCTCATATTAATACTTTAAAAATTACAGAGTTTCAAAGTTGTTTCATTTCGAATGGGACACCCGGTGTGTATATATATATATATATATATATATATATATATATATATATATATATATATATTTGTACAGCGAAACAGGCCAAACGTGAAAAAAATTAGACTTCAGAGTAACTCAGCATAAATATGATTGTAGAACTGACAATAATTCTAATGCATTGTTTAACCATAGGTACAGAAAGTTAATTACAAATTTATTTTTTTAAAGTAAAGCAAAAAAATTGTTCACTGTCGTTGACCTAAGCCTTAACATTCTGGTAAGAAATAAAGATATAACTGAAAAGAACATTCTAGATTATGCATGTATCATTAGCCCTGTTCAAAAATCAACTTTTTCTTATTTTCATAGGTTTCTGTACTTTTTCCCATGCTTCTTGACCTGAAAAGGCCGAAAATCACAACCATTTTGACCTAGGTTGTTGGGAAGCATTGCCGCATGGAGCTTTAAATTTTCTGCCTTGAAATCGGCCAAAAGCACCAGTTCCGGGGTCCCTTGAATCATGTTTTGCACTATAACTTTTTATCTAAACAAGATAGAGCAACAAAATAGGCACCAAATTAAAGTGTTTTTAATCCTCTTTCTAACTTATACAATTATGATAGTCTTGGAACAAGAAATGGCACATTGGTACTTACAAAGATTTCAGAAATATCACAAAATTCGTTTTCTCACACTCAAGGCAGACAAGGCGCCTTATTCATGACACAAATTTGAGATTAACATTTTGTCACAAGTCTAATCGATCAAGAAGTGAAAGCATTACATGATGATTAATTTCATAATGACATTTACACAGTCAGTTGTTGAGAGTTTGTTTCTTGAAGCTGTCAAAGCGGCGTCTGTTGAACTCCACAGCTTGAAGGAGATAGTCCCTTTGCTTGGCATCTGTTGTTATGACATTTGCAAAGTCGCTCATCATCTTGACACCACGTTCAGCAATGTCATTCACCGCTTTCAGATTCTTAACATAGTCCAACGCTTTTCTGTAGTCCTCATTCTGTGGCCAAGATGTGACAGGTTCCAGAAGCCACTCGGATCCACTGTTCAGTGTGTCCAGCAGGAAATGTGATTCTGGGCCAATGAGATCAACCAGGGTGGTCTTAGCTGTGACTCTCTGGAATAGAGGCTTTCCTGTTCTGAAGCTGTCTGGCTTCTCAGTGGCATGTAACTGGGCAGCAATGTCGTGCTTCAATGTGTCACTCAATCTACTGCTGAACAGGGCAAATGGCACGACTTCCTGCGTCAGGTACCATTTGTGGTTTTCCATCTTATTAAGTACTGCATCAGCAAGCTCTGGGTCAGTTTTCTTGTACTTCAACATGTCCTGGATTAGACTTAGATCATTCACGGGAGCATCTGCAGCAGACATTGACATCATCCATACAGGAGTGTAGAACAGCGCAAGGAAGGTGTTGAGTCTTTCCAGCTTTGATACAGTGTCTTCGTCGTACTCAAGTTGATCTGCAAACATCAGCATTTTCATGGAGTATACTGTAGGTTTCTGGCCATCCATCTGGCCTGATGAATGGCGCCTGGTCGACTCCAGTGAGTACCTCGAGGAGGCGTTCCTCCAAGAACAATGACTGTCAGTTCAGCCATTTCCCTGTAGTCGGCTCTTGGAAGCCTTTCTGCTGTTAGAATGTCTTGGAGTATTTCTTCACTGTTCTTCTTCTTTTCCTTCAGCCATTTGCTGTTGATAGCCAGCATCTTTGGGTTTTCCTTGGACAAGTCCGTCCAAACATCCTTCAGATGCTCAAACCAGGGATTATCTGGCCCCTTCACCTTCCCAAACAGCTTCTCCCAAACTGCTCCTTCTAGGATTTCCAGGATGTGATGTCGACAGGCCAGATAAAACACCTTTTTGTTCAGCATTTTCTCTAGCAGTTTGGCAGCTCCTCTGTGAACTCCACTGTTACTGGATGTAGTGTCAAAAACAAGGGCAGTAACATTATCCGTAAGTTCCCATGTCTCCAGTAAATCCATTGAAGCCTCAGCCTGAGCTGTGCCAGAAGAATTGTCGATGACAGGTACTCCCAATAACTTTCCTTCAGTGTATGAAGGTGGACCAGACACTAGCACAGCTAAAGTCTGAGGTACTTCCAGGTTCACTGCCCAAGACATCTTTGAGCAACTTTCCATCCCAGTGTAAGGCAGCGTACTGTGGGGGGTTTTCACAAAACTTGGACATGTGACTCTGGCTGATATTATACCTGGACAGCATTCTGTTGCGACGTGTTGTTGAGGTTGAGATGACGAAGTTATCCAGATCAGCCCCTCCAGCTTTCAAGGTGGCAGAAACCATGGCAGTAACTTGATTGTCTGATAAACCAAGACGATCAGCTGTATTGCAGATGACATCACATTCCATGACCTTCCTTGGAAACGTCAAAGTCACACTAGTCACAGTGTCTTGATGGTGAGAACATCCAGGACGAGGCTGATGGTAATCCATGTCCTCTGTGTTAGCGTCGTTGTCAGTTGAGTCACCCCAGGTGATGTCATCCACATGAACAACTGCCTCTTGTTCTGCTGCAGCTGTAAAATAGTACAACATGTTAAGACAGTAATTGTTAAGTACATGCTAAATATCGCAATGGAGTAAAACTAAAACTTTTTGTGACGTTCAAAGTAATTAGTTTTACCTTGTTCTTGTCTATGCTGCAGTCTTTCATTCCTCGCTGCTTGCTGCAGGGATCTTGTCTCAAAAATCTTGTCATGACCAGACATATGACCTTTCCTCTCAGTCTTTTGGTCTTCGTAGAACCTGATATCCTCATCTTTCTTCTCTCTGGATAACAGTCTGTTGTTCTGTATTTCCTGGATTGCATCTGGAGCTCCTATATCGAACAGGCTGTCTAATTCCAGCACAAATGCTCCTCTTTTTCCTCCAGGGTTACTTGCTCTTCCTTTGCTATTCACCAGAGCACGATGTTTCTCATGTAGTTTCATGAAGAGCTTCATTGCGTTGTACTTGGTCATTGTCTTGATCCTAGCCATCTGCCAGAATGGGATGATAGATTCAACTGTTTCATATGCAAGGTCTTGAACCATGGGCCTCCCTGCATTTTCCGGTAAATTCTGAAGATTAAGGAAATACTGGAACGCCTGTCTATTGGTGGGAAGCTGGGAACCACTGATAAAAGCTGAAGGGTATCCAACCAGGAAAGTTTCAGTGAGAGATCTGGTAGATGGCCCAGTTGACACCTGCCTGTGGACAGTACGTGGAGGTTCTGAGATATCAACTGTGCGCCCACGGAGCTCCCTCAGCTCCTTGCTTAATGCCATTGTGAAGTTGTAACTTGTAGATGGTTTTCTAGATTCTGATTGAGTTTCTGTTGTTTCCTGAAAAATGATAGATAATTATTATTATTATTATTATTATTATTAATTATTATTATTTATTTATTATTATTATTATTATTATTAATTATTATTTATTTATTATTATTAATTATTATTTATTTATTATTATTATTATTATTAATTATTATTTATTTATTATTATTATTATTATTAATTATTATTTATTTATTATTATTATTATTATTATTATTATTATTTACTAATTTTATGCTCTTTCATTTGATACCTAATTTGTTGCTCTATCTTGTTTAGATCAAAAGTTAAAGTGCAAAACATAATTCAAGGGACCCCGGAATTGGCGCTTTGGCCGATTTCAAGGCAGAAAATTTAAAGCTCCATGCGGCAATGCTTCCCAACATCCTAGGTCAAAATAGTTGTGATTTTCGGCTTTCTCAGGTCAAAAAGCATGGGAAAATGTACAGAAACCTATGAAAATAAGAAAAAGTTGATTTTTGAACAGGCCTAATGTATCATATATGCTTCTTAAATAATTTTATAACAGTTCGGGAACTCATAAAGTAGATCCAATCTTGTTAAAGTATCCTTTTCCCTGAATTAGTACTTCTTAAATTTTTGCTAAGCCCTCCGTAATATTTTGCTTGCGCAACTTCGTGGCATCTCCCTTCATTCCCTGACGAGGTGTACTGCTAAATACAAGAAAGCATTTGGAATCGCTTTTCATTTTTCCTGAGCGTTTGCATTATTTATCATTTTTAGGTGTTTAATTGCGAAAAGAATAAATAATATATATATATATATATATATATGCAGCCGGCGCGCAGCAAAACCCAGCTGTTTATCCTTTCACACAATAAAGAAAGTGGTTGGTAGATAAATGGGTACCCTAGGTGGCCTAGTGGTTAAGACACTGGGCTGCTGATGGGGCGTGGTTCGGATTCCACTGTTAAACTGTAGGTCTAAGGTGGAATGAAAAGCTTGACCTTCGTCAGAATGAACAATTCGGGCGGAAGCTAACCAAAGGTTTATTTAAAGGTTTATTTATGATGCAAACTCACAAGGAAAAAGAAAAATTATTCCAAGGCCTTTCGTGTATTCAGAAGTACACCTCGTGTATTGATCATTCCCTGACGAGGTGTACTTCTGAATACACGAAAGGCCTTGGAATAATTTTTTTTTCCTTGTGGATTTACATCATTCATCCATTTCACGTGTTTAATTGTGAAATTCATCCCATATATATATATATATATATATATATATATATATATATATATATATATATATATATACACCCCCCGCAGCTGGGACAGTAAAAATCTGCCTCTTCTCTCGTTCTAGTGTGTTTCTATTTTATTTCTAATGTTAAGGACAAAATCCTTGAGTATTTTTCATACATATATTATTGTGTTCCGCTTGCGTCTTCTTTTCAAATAATGGAGTTTCAGGGATTCTACTCGAGATTAGTAGTCTTCACCTTTCTTTTCCTCTATCTTAGATGTAAAAGTCCTTTGTATGTCTTCTATGTTTACAATGTCTCGTTTTCTGTATAGGCTTGTGAGTACTGAGCAATACTCAATTTTTTGTAGGACTAACCTCTTCTATAATTTTAGCATGAGGTTTACTTTTCTGCTGTAGAAGCTCCTCCAGATAATTCCTATTATTTTTCTAGCTGTTGTGATTTTAATGTTATATTGCTCCCTGAATTCTGCATCCGACAGTATGGGTTTGGTGTGATTCATTTTGTTTGTAGAGTTTTGTGCCCTTTATTCTGTAGCACATTGTTATTACCATATCTTAGAAGTTGGAATTTTTCTTCGTCGAACTTCATAGTGTTGTCTTTCGCCCACTTGAATAATGTTTCAATGTCATTTTATAATTTTTTTGTCACCTTCATTTGATATTTCCTTACATATCTTTGTGTCATCTACGAGACATGATACAATACTGTTATTAATATCTGCAATCATTATTATAATCAGCAAAGTAGCTGATACTCTAACTTGTGGGATAGAGCTCACGATTTCTGAGAGTTCAGATTTAACTCCATTTACCATTTACTTATTCACCGTTGTTTTCAATATATGAATTACGGAGATCCGACAAAACCCCCACACGAAAAAAACCGCACCGACAAAACCCCCGGCGACAGAACACCCATCGACAAAACCCCCGGCGACAAAACACCCACCGAAAAAAACCCCAGCGACAAAACCAGGGCCCCCAGTCTTCGTTAGGTAGCCTTATAATCGTTTTTCTTTTTTTTTCTTGTGGGTTTGCAGCATATATATATATATATATATATATATATATATATATATATATATATATATATATATTATATAATTATATTTATATATATATATATATATATATATATATATTATATTGACGATTGGTTAGGTTAAGTCGTAATATTTTCGTTCCAGCCATAAACCAAATATCGGACTTACCTAAATGTTGCATACATTCTTCTGTAGCAAACACAATGACTCGATTCCTGGCTTCAATGCCACTATCGTGAATAAGAAAAGGCTTAGTATTTTCTCTACCAGTCATAGCCCAATCACCTGAGATTTGTAAATCATTTAAAGATACTGGATCCTTAGGTCGTCCTTCCTGACGCTTTCTTTGAACATTTCTTTTTACTGTACTTAATTTTCCCATAGCAAGGCTTCCTTCTTGAGTCATGCTTTCCAATGAATCCGCGACAACGCGACTAGTACTTCCTTTGTTTGATTTGGCCTGTTGATAGAGGGATGCACGCACTTTCGCTGCCTCTATTGATCCTTCATCTCTCTCATGTTTCAACAAGATGGGTTTAGTTCCATTTTCCATTATATTATTTTTTCTGTTGTGTTCTCGTGAAGCACCAATTCCCAGTTTATTTTCGTTAAATCTTTATTTATAATTACCCAATCCATTTTCTTTGAATTCATATTTAAACCTTCATATATTCCTTATAACTCTCTGCGATGTGTTTGTGGCTCCCTGTTTCTGACTTGATTGCATATTGAGTAACTTGTGGTCCGAGAAATTTGTGTACGTTACCTTTTCATGTATTATTTATTTATCACTGTTATTTATCAAAATTAAATCCATAACGTACTCTTTTCTACTGGATTCACAGATTTCCTAGGTAAGTGTATAATGTTCCATAATCTCTAATAACATTATTGCCTTGGTTCTGTCATCTTTTGTCAGGTTACGATGAAACTTCTCAACATATTGTTTATAACTTCGTCATAAGCACACCGGACAAAAAATTAGTCACCCCTAATAGCACCGATAGTAGGAAGTTCAAGGTCACACAGAGGGCGCTGATGTAGCATTGGTAAATGACAAGTAGCGGTGACGTAGCACACAGGATCAGATCTGTTTCGTGAGGTGGTGAAGAACAAAGTGTGTGTTGGATATAGTCTGCAAAATGGGTCGTGAGGCAGACGTTACTCAGTGGCAAAAAGGAGCCATCGTGTTTGGCAGAGCCCACGGACACAAAATGTCTGAAGTAGCCCAATTTGTTGGTGTGTCAACGCGTACTGTCCAGCGAGTTTACAAAGAGTGGTGTAGTTCGCAATCAACTGACAATCGACGGCGTAACTGTGGCCGGAAAACAATTCTCGACAATAGGGGCCGCCGCCATGTTTCTCGTCTAGTAACTGCGGCAGATTGGAAACGTGTAATTTGGTCCGATGAGTCCCGTTTTTGTTTGTTCTCCAATGATGGGAGGCGACGAGTACATCGCAGGTCCAATGAAGCCTTTAATCCTGAATGCGTCGAAGGTGTTGTTCAGGCTGGAAACAGAAAGTGAAGTGCAGGAATAGACACCCACGGACTCTGGCGGGACCGGCTGATGAACGAGTGGCAGCAAATCGATGTTCAGTACATGCACAACCTCGTAGAGTCTCTGCCTCGCCGGATTCGTGCAGTTATCAAGGCCAGAGGCGCCGTCACACGTTATTAGGTACATTCTGAGAGGGGTGACTAATTTTTTGTCCGGTGTGCTTATTTCTTTCATGTTATGAATAGAAAGTTAAAATCCCCACATATTAGAATATTTGGTGCTGCGGTTTTAAATGATTTTAATGTCTTCTATTTCATTTGTGATGAATTGGAATGAACTTTTTATGATGTTTGGTAGTCTGTACACATTTATGATGACTGGGTTGAGTTCTTTCACTTTTAAAATAAATCCACCTTTAAAATAAATGTGCTGTTTGTTTTGCTTACCTCTATTTCACATGTGTATTAGGGTGGGTCGAAACACACAAAAAATAATTTTTCCAAAAGCCACGCAATGCATGGATTTCCACTTAATGTTCTTATCATTACATAAAAAAAGGACTGTGCTACCCCCCCCTAGGGGTCGCACAGAGTACCCCCTTTACCAATTTGAGGAGCCCTTGTTATCATTTTCCTTTGACTTACTTATATGCTATATATTGTGCGATCAGCTTTCTAATCATGTGTTTTTTCTTTTCAGATGATATAGATTTATGATTTAAGTATTTGTCTCTTAGAAATTGGCCATACGTAGCAAGACGGCTAATTCTGCTTTTGGCCAGCCATGATACCTTCAAAAACTGATGTAGTGAGGCACTCTTTTTTTGTTCGGCAAATAAAAGATGCTGAGGCTAAAGGTTCATGTAGTGCCAAGGAATGTTACAGGATTGTTACTACTGATATTGAAGTCATCTGGAACCGATTTTCATTTCTTACCATCAGTACAGAAGGTATCTTCATGAAAGTATGCCGACTGATGATGTCAGCATCTAAATTAAATAAAATACCCCAAAACAGAAGAAAGGAGAAATTCTTCACAAAGTTGTCAACGTTTGATGATATGTTTGACCTATGCAGTTGCGATTGCTATGAAAAAAAAAAGAGAAAGGCCACAGTGCAGGTGTATCGAATGAATTCCAGTCCAAGAATGAGAATCTTTCATAGGACAAAAAGAACGCAGAAATCAACTGGGACCAATTGATCGAGCTACAACATCTGCATTAAGAAGTGAAGTGAAGTTAGACGAGAAGTGCAACAACGAGCTCAACAAAGAGCTCAAGAGAAAATGGAGGCTTCTTTCAATGACATTTCTGGAAGTTTAGACATCTTAGATGATATGGAAGTGGATGCAAGTACTGAAGAAAATGATGATTTTAAACCTGAACTAGAGTTAGCAGATCATGAACAAAACAGATACTGTTATGGCTATTACGGCAGATCGCTATCGCTTCAGCTGCAGAGCAGCGGCCGCCATTGTAAATGCAGCTTTAAAAGACATGGGAATTTTGAATGAATCTAACATGCTTTATAGGAAAAAAGTGGAAAGAGAAAGAGTGCGAGTTGGTAAAGTAAATATTGAGTAAAACAAAAGAAGATGCAGACCATCTCATGCCAGATAAAGGGACATCTCGATCCATAGCAGAAGAAATTTTGACTTTGATTTTGGATACAGAGTGTAATGACACTTTGAAAGCCTTACTATGCGATGGAACAGCATTAAATACAGGAAAAATTGGTGGTGTGATTAAATTGATTGAGATTCAGCTAGATAGATCTTTGCAATGGTTAGTATGCCAGCTCCATATGAATGAATTGCCTTTCAGGCATGTATTTGAAGCAATTGATGGTCAGACTAGTGGACCAGACAGTTTCAAAGGTGATATTGGCAAAGCGAAAGAAAAGGATTTAACAAAATTAAAAATAGTTAATTTCACTCCAGTAACTGGAAGAATAAAACAAATTCCTGCTGATGTTGTAAAAGAGCTCAGCACGGATCAGAAGTACTTGTACGACATCTGCTTATCAGTTCAATCGGGCAGCGTTCCCGAAAACCTGAGGTCGAAATCTCCTGGAAATATTCATCATGCGCGATGGCTCACTCGGGCTAACCGTGTATGTATCAACATTGAAACCAGAACAGGGTTTCAAAGACATTGTGAAGATTGTAATGCAGTGCTATGCTCCCGGATGGTTCCAAATTAAATCACATCCAAAAGCGATCGATGGAACCATAAATTTTTGGTACCTTACACAATTGGTAAGAAATGTTGAAGAAAAGTTCCAAAACATTATGGAACCAGTCTTAAAACGTAACTCATACTTTGCCACACCGGAAAATATTCTTTTAGCAATGATAACGGATCAAAGACAACAAGTGAGAGAAATTGCGATCCAGCGAATAATTGAGGCCAGAAAGTCTTCCCCAAACTGAGAAACTTTGGACTTCCTAAAACACTCAACTTGAAGGCAAAAGATTACATCGAATTGGTTGATTGGGAGAGAGAAACCATATATCCACCACCTTTGCTAAATGAATTCAGCGACAGTGACATTATCAAAGCTCATGCGAGTCACTGATGATTCCACCATACCCGTGTCATGGTCAGAAACTGGAGAGCGGTGTCAGTCTCGTGACAAAAGCATCAGAAGAACGATATGGCTATGAAAATCGTCAAAAATTTATTCTAAATCTTTTAGAATCTAGGAAAAAAATACCTAATTTTAACACGAAAGGGCAATGGAAGTAAGAATTTACAGGAACATTGAAGGAAGATCACTAGAAAAACGTCTGGTTGTAACATTGTTCCATTTTTTAAAATTTTAACCTTTTCTATACCTTCTTCAATATGTCTATAATTTAAAATCTTAATATAATGCTGCTAAATGGCTATTGTCAATAAATAACAACACATTTTGTTTCATTTATATATCATATTTCAAATAGCATTTAATTTTGCATCATTGCATTAGGATTTAAAACACCAGGAAAAATGTTATTATATGTCAAAATACAAGACATGAGAGGCAAAAACCCCCAAAATTGTGCTACCCCTACAGCACTTCGCACAGTAAAAAAAAGTTATCAGAAGGCTCTTCGGAGCCATAGAAACCCCATGCAATGCGTGGTTATTAAGTATAAAATTTCGACCCGCCCGCCTAAATATGTATGTGTTTTTCACGTAGATGCAACACCCTCCTCCTCCTCTAGCAATTCTATTTTTTTTATGCAGGAAGGAGGGGCCAAGGGCGAACGCCCTGCTCTATATATCTCGTAATCTAGTATTCCTAGTTCAGTATCCTCGATGCAGTTTTCATGGCCATTTTCGTATTTATGTAGTTTCCGTTAGGCATATGCAGGGGTGTAAAGGTAATGAAGTAATTTTACTTAAGTACCATACTTAAGTAACTTTTCCTAGTATCTTCTTTTTAAAAGTATTTATATTTTCAAGTACTTTTACTCTAACTTAAGTAATTTTTGGGAGAATTACTTGTACTTTTACTCAAGTACAATTCATTTTATCCATTTCGTTACTATTCTTAAAACTCAAATTTGTGGCAGCCGCCAGCCAGTCAAAGCGCAAGTGGTGCGCGGTATTTTAATCAGCTAATCACGTGCATCAGCAGGCTGGCGCCTTACCAAGTCACAAGCGTCACTCTATTCCCGCGTTAGTTTCAAGGTTGTTTGTGTTGTGTGTGCAGACTGGAGAATCCTCCAGGATTAATTCCTTATATAATTTATTCTGAAACAATAAAATTTGTGCAATACTTATTACTGCCATGACATTCGTAAAAAGTTCATGCATGAGTTGGCTTAAACCCTAAGTGTAGTTCTGGATACCACAGTAATCAATTATATACGACAAATGTGTTGTAGATACCTAAAAGAAAGACAAATCTTACATCACTGGTAATTTATATGGTTTGGCAAATCTTTTACATACAGCGTTTTGTTTAAAGACTTGAGTACTTGAGTACTTGTTACTTGAGTACTTTATTCAGTAGATACTTTTTTACTCTAACTTAAATAAATTTCATGATGGGTACTTTTACTTGTACTTGAATAATTTTTTATAAAGTACTTGTACTTAAACTTGAGTAACATATTTTAGTACTTTTTACACCCCTGGGCATATGATATCTATACTAGTTTTGCTGGTAAATATTTTCTGATAATTTGCTTGTAATTTGCAGTCTAAATGATCAGTGTACATACCTTGTATATTTGTGTATAATATACATATATATTAGGGTGATGCAAAAAAATGAACTTTTGATTTTTAATGTGTTCAACCCGTCATTAGGTTCCATTTGGTGAAGAAACATTTTATAATTTTTTCAGAAATTTTAAATGATATTTAGGGGTTGCTACCGAACATGCAAAATTTCATTATTTTCCTCTTCATATGGTATGTCCCTTAACTTAAATAAAAGTTTAGGCCTATTCATGTATCAGTTTACTCCACTCACTTCCCCCCTCTGACCTCTTTCGCTTGCGGGTGTCCAAGACAGCCATCTACTGGCCACAGCATTCAGTAGCAATTGTGCTTTATTAGAGTTAACGCGTACGTCTATCTAACATGGAAGGTACATCATCAAGTACTCCCTCTTCCCGGTGTTCTACAAGGAAAGAGAGATGTATGTTTGGCTTTTGGACATCCTTCAGCCACACTGAAAGCATCAGTATTGCCATCAAGGAAGGAAACTATGGCACTCTTCATGTACTACAGAAATAATGAACAACAAAGTATCAGAGAATCATGCTTCTCTACTACAGGTGATGTGTTGACAGTTTGGGAAAAAGCACGGATACCAACTAAACAAAAAATGCATGTAGTTGGTAAAATTCAAGGAATCTTGAAGGAATGACAAATATTTAAGAAAAACAAAGAAAACAAATCCAAGCGATCGCAAACCTTAATTGATAAAGAGGAGAAATGGAAAGAAGAACTCGGAAATTTATTTGACATAGCTCATGCGAATGCTGTAAATCTTATTCATATAGAAGAAGACAGAAATTTTCTAAAAGCATAGCGTGAGAAAAGACGGCGAGGCAGAATAGGTAACATTGATAAGGCTTTAGCTAAAAAAGAACAGATAACAATAGAAAGACAACAACACTATGAATAAAGGAGGACACGAGAAGAGTACAAAAGAAAAAGGCTTGAAGAGACTGTAGTTCTCAGCAGTACATCATCTGCATCAGAACCAGAAATGGAAGATATAACAACTACAGATGATACCATTAACAAAGATGCTACACCTGAACCATCTACTTCAAGAAAAATAGTAACAAAACGAAGAAAAGTGCTTGACAGCAAATTGTTAGCTAGTCTTGATGTTGATGTTGTTAAACTAAGTGACCGAAAGGCCTGGCTTGTTCTGACATCAACAATTCAAAGTCTGGGAAAAAATCCAGAAGAATACAACATTACTTATTCATCTATTCCAAGAGAAAGACGGAAATTTCGAAAGAAAATTGCAGATAATTTAAAAAAAGAATTCAAGCCAGAAGTACCTTTAACAATCCATTGGGATGGTAAACTGTTAGAAGATATAACAGGCAGGGAAGTTGTTGACCGGCTACCTATATTGGTTTCTGGGGAAGGAATGGATCAACTCCTTGGTGTACCTAGAATTGATTCGGACACTGGCCAGTTAACAGCAACTGCTGTACGGGGCTCCAATAAACCTTAGCCCCCCCGCCCATGGCCTAAACCATTAGAGGTACAGTAAAACTAAACATACCTTACAAAAGAGAATTTAATCCTGCATTTAATGAGAAACAATTAAAACTTGGTGTTCCAGCCATTGGCTTCCAAGACAGCTTGAATTCGCTTTGGGTAGCTTGCCAAAAGTGACGTGAATAGATCTTGATCGTTACGCAAATTTGCTAAAACAGTTTCAATGTGTTGCGTCATTGTAGCCTTCGAAAATCGATTTGCTGCAGGTTCTTGAAACAAGAGACATTCAACCTTGTCCTTTATAACTAATCCAATGTGTTCACAGACGTTCGGGTCAGGAGAATTTCCTGGCCATTCTTCATTTCCAAAGAAATAGATCTCATGGTTTCGCAACAACTGTTGAGTGGCTAATGCCTTAAAGCAGGGGAGCCTTATCGTGCAGAAGTGTGACCTGATCGACATCCATAACATTGTTTGGGTTTCTTAGAAAGGGAATGACATGCTGGGATAGAATAATATCACGAAAATACTGTCCATCCCAACTCTGACCATTTGGCTTCAGCACCCACATGAGCTTCTTTGCAGTGAACAAAACAAACACACCAACACAGTCTGGACTTTTTAATAATTCGCGATAATGTTCATTGTCATCGATTTCATCTGGTGTTGTGGCCCACACTCGATTATTTTGGTAGTTAGGCCGACGTGTTACGTAAACAAAAAATTCATCGGAGACAGCTAAGTGCATGAAATCATCCACATCCCAATCTTCAAGATAATGGGCAAACCACATTCTGTCATCGATGTTAAGTTGAGTTTTTCTTGGCTTTGGAAGTTCATGCCAAGGCTTTAAACCTTGCCTCTGACGGTACAGTCGAGTGATCTCACCACTAACGATCTTTCCTCGCAACACTTCGATCTCTCTAGAAAGTTTGGCACAGCTGTTTTTCCGCTTACGCGTAACGCTTTCAATGATGTCCTTTGTTTCCTGAGAGAGTGGCAAATTTGGGCGCCCAGATTTGGTTGTATCCATTTCACATTCATCCAAAGTTTTATTCCAATTTCTTTTGAAGAAGTCCTCACTTCTTCGCAACTTTTTGGCAACCCATGAACGTGTTATAAAGGTGGCTCCAGCATCACGAGCTTCCCGAAATGTTATTGCTCGTATGCGATCTATCACACGTTGCCTCTCCGAATCACCAATTAATTGAGAAGCCATTATATTATCACTTTATCAGCTAGAGTAATTTTAATACCTGCAATAAATAAAGAATTTTATATATTTTTATAATCACTAAAAACTATTTCGATATAAGTAAACATGTAAGCTGCAAATGGGGGGCCTAAGGTTTTTTGGAACCCCTTATATGAGGCATCCCTTGAATGGGGTATCTGTGAACAAATTAAATGCATGTGTTTCGACACAACAGCAGCCAATGTTGGTCCTAGAAAGGGGTGCCCGGACAGTTCGCTACTGGACATTTCGCTACCGGACATTTCGCTACTGGACATTTCGCTACTGGACGTTTCGCTACTAGGACATTTCGCTACCGGACATTTCGCTACCATATATAAATTTACCAGTAAGTAAAATTAAAAAGGTAATAAAATTTATTAAAAAAATACGAGAATTATTAAATGAATACAAGGATTATTAAATGATTGCATAAATTACATAAATTATTACGCATGATTACATGAATTATTAAAAGAATTTTATTTTTTAAAAAGAATGAAAGAATGCATAAAACATTTGATACAATAAAATATCTAAAAATATTTAAGATTATGCGCAATAGCGCGAAGGAATTCCAGTTTATTTCCAGAATCGTATCTTCTCAGTAAATTATGGATCCTCTGCTCACAGTCCCTATACTTTTTCTTCTTCTGAGTTGCGTTTAGGTTAGGTTAGGTTAGGTTAGGTTAGTAACCAAAAGGGGAGAGGCAGAGGGATCAATGTTAAATGTCGGTTTTTATAAAAAGAGATTCTAAAATTCTAAAAATTCTAAGAGAAGTGTCATCAGATGATGAGGCTAAAATTTTAAAATGTTTATCCAAAAGGGCAAGATTGCAGGACTGGGCATGTTCTCTTATAGCGAAATGTCCGGTAGCGAATTGTCCAGTAGCGAACGGTTCTAGCACCGTGGAATTCATAGTGGGAGTCTACATGCCAAACTGGTTCAACATCAAGTTAAATCACAGCTGGGTGGAGGGTCCCAGGCATGTACTGTACCAGCTGGAGCTGCTCAGAAGTCAGAAGGAGGTGATAGGAATAGTGATGCCTACAGTGAAGAGATCAGCCTGGTATGCACACTCTGAGGCTGTGCTCCAGGCCATGTTGTGCAGTGAGGTGGAGGAGGAGAGGAGGGAGGCAGTGAAGAGGATACTGGAAATCAGAGGCGAAGGAGATGAGGACACACAGGTAGGAGACTGCAGTTTCAGAGCCAGGAAGACTCCTGACATCAAACCAGATGCCACCAAACTCTCGGAGTTTATTGACTGGAACTCTGGCGTGACTGAGCCTCCTCTGACCTGCTCCCTCACCACTGCTGCAATCAAGGAGTTTCTGGATAGACCAATGGAAGTTCCTGCATGGCTCACACACACAGAGTCAGTAGAGAGGTGTGTAAGGATGACAACTGAATCAGCACAACATGTTTACTCACAAGAGAGGAGGGAGGTGTACATCAGTGGCCAGGTAGCCAGTAGGGAGCTCATGTCCAGGAACAAGAGCAAGGCAGACATGGCATCCTTGGCAAAGGTCAAGAAACCTATCTATATTTCTAAGTTTCAATATTGAAATACAATCAAAATGTCTTTAATTGTATGTATGTAAAATGTAGTTATATATGGCATCCTTACAAAGTTCAAGAAACCTATCAATATTTCTAAGTTTTAATATTGAAATACAATCAAAATGTCTTTAATTGTATGTAATGTATGTAAAATATAGTTATATATAATAAAAAAATACTTGAAAAAATTGCTGATTTTTCGTAAACTTCAACTTCAAATATAAGTAGCTAGGAGTGGTCAAATCTGGATTTTAAAGCCATATTTCGATTTAGCACATAAAAATGCATCATTTGGTCACTAGTAGTCTTTGAAAATCTAAAGATTTCACTTTGCTCCCTAAAATTGACACGCCCTATAATATAACATTCTAATAAGGAGTCAAAACCAACTATGAATAAGGATTTCCTCCCTTTGAAAATATTCCAATGACTTTATAGGTTTTATTACTGATAAGAAATCTGGTTCATTCCAGGAGACTCCAACCCATGGTTATTACCTTGTTTAGAATAAAAGAACAGTACAAATTACTCCAAATATAAATTATGGTGAGTAATATGGCAATATATATATATATATATATATATATATATATATATATATATATATTGGGTGGTGCATAACCTTTGCCCAGAGGTCTGCAAAAGAATTAGTGATTGATAACCTTTGGTAAACTTTGGTTTGCTTCCGCCCGAATTGTTCATTCTGACGAAGGTCAAGCCTTTTACTCCACCTTAGACCGACAGTTTAACGTGGAATCCGAACCACGCCCCACCAGCAGCCCAGCCTCTTAACCACTAGGCCACCCAGGGTCCCCATTTATCTACCAACCACTTTCTTCATTGTGTGAAAGGATGAACAATTGGGTTTTGCTGCGCGCCATCTGCCGTCACCGGGTCTCGATCCAGGGGCCAATGGATTCGTAGTCAGCGACGCTAATCACTACACCACTGAGGCACATGAATATGTTATATTTGATAGTTTTACATTCTAATATGAACTATTTTATATTTTAGAAAGAAATGTGAACCATGCCAAACGTACTGAATGACAGCGAAGACCAGAGATTTATTGATCGGAGACGAGCCAAAGGATTCCGTGAAGTAATGGAAGCAGGAACAACACTTATCGGTCGAAGGTGGATTGTTGAAAGGTTGAAACGAAGTGAACGGTGGGTTACCAGAAACTGGAAAAGAGTTACGATAACTGTTCAACTGAATTTCGGGAAGGACAACCAGAAAAACTGTCACAAGAATGCAAAGCAATCATTGATGCGAACAGTGGAAAACGGAGACGAAGCAATTCGAACGTCTCCAGAGATTATTGCAGAAGCAGGCAAGGCTGGCTTGAAACCCTTTCATGTTCAAACTAAACCAATGAAAACAGTTTTGAATATCAAAGATCGAATATGGTTTTGTGATTATTTGGAGGATTGGGAGGAGAAAGATTTCTGCACATATCAAAATGATCGCGTAAGGTTCTTCTCAGTCGACGACATCCATGACGATGAACATTATCAAGAAGTGTCGAAAAGGTCACACACACACACACACACACACACACATATATATATGTGTGTGTGTGTGTGTGTGTGTGTGTGTGTGTGTGTGTGTGAATATTAAAACCTTATCTATGAATGGATAAAAAATTAATTGTCTGAATCCTTAAAGTTATACATTATAATTTAACTTTCTAAACCGCTCAACCGGAAGTGATAAGAACGCAACAACCATATAATAAGAGAATCCAAATTGCAATAAATTTATATATCTTAAAAAAATCAAGGGATAATTACGATAAAATAATGTTTTAAATAATATTTATAATAGAAAGGAGTCTATTCAACTCGTATAAATTATTCTAACAGATTCGATTTCGTGTGTAAATAAATTAAATGAGAGAGCTATATATACAACGATATTAAAGAAGTGAAACGTGGTCCAGATGCTGTGATAAATATGAGCGATTGCTGATTCTTGTCTGAAGATGACACTTCTGTACTTCTCTTTCCGATTGAGCCGAGAGAAAACCAACATATTTTTTTAGAGGGAAATGTTTGGGGGGAGGGGGGCGTCATCGTTTTCAAGATATATCTGCATATAGGAATTTGTATAATATGTATATTCGATTTTACCAATAAACCCTCAGGTCAATCGTAATCATACGATACAACTGAACTCTAGCATTGCATATTTTTCTTTACACCTTTACACAGACATACATACATATATTCACACAATTCACACACAAACATACACATATATATTCATCCTATATGAAATTCATCCCATATATATATATATATATATATATATATATACAGGGTGTTTCATAACATGTGGGACGCACTTTCAGGATGGATTCAGAACCTGAAAACAATGAGAAAGGTTTATATAAACATATACCCGAAATCGCTTTGTTTCCGAGTTATAGCCCGTTATGTGTTCCAGCAAGTATCCGCCTTACCTTTAAAGGAAGCGCTTGAATACACGCCTGAACATGAACGTAGCCAAGTTGGGGAGGGGGGCCACGGAGGCGGTCGCCCCCCCTTGGAAAGTCCAGAAAAAAAATCTGCGGTAATTACAACCAAGGTTCACCGCCAAACTATAACATTTAACAAATTGGTATCTATATATATATAATGGAAGCATTGGAAGGAGTGTATATATATATATATATATATATATATATATATATTATTTAAGCGATATTTTGCGTCCGTTTTTTAAACACGTCCAAACATGTTTGGACGTGTTTAAACACGTATCGTACTGACCTACTGAAATATGAAGCGCGGGGAAACTGAATACAACTCGGCGCCAGTTAGTTTTGCATGCACTGCAGCATAGTACAGTGTGACGAGTGGGGCGTGTTGCATCGTTGCATGTTGGTCAAGCTTCGTTAATTCGTTATACAATATTGCAATGGATATACGAAAATATTTCTAAAGAAAATCAGTTGAGTCGGTTGAAGAACACAATGAAAGTGATACAACAGAACCATCCCATAAAGTTATTAGACAAGCTGAAGACGATGTACATCAACCAGAACAAAGCGATGAAAATGCAAGTGTCAGCAATCAAGTACAGGTTAAGGTGCCGTCTAAAACGAAGGCTTCACAGGACCAACCGACCACTGTAAGTTGATCTGGTATAATTACAAATTTACAAAAGAAATGTCTACGTGTTTGATGTATATATAGCAAATAATAAAACAATATAATATACTTAGTAAATTGCTGGTCAATGAATGTAGAATTATCAAATATCTTGCATCTGTTTGACTTGCCGTGAGAGTTTCATTTGGATCTCTTCTAATGATTTTTTTATTCATAGATTTGTTATACTGTTAAACGTGTGTACACTAAATAATTGTATGCATGAAATTAATAAATGTGTGAATAAAATAGTTACTTTCTTTGTTAAACATGAAAACTATAGGATCAATACCTGATTTCAAATTTCAGAAAATACAAGTAATTACATCATAATATAGCTTAGATTGCACCAATGTGACTGTCCTATCCAAACTTTTGTTGGAAAGCGTACATATTTCATGTGGATGGATGTGTAGTGGCTGTTCATTTTCAGACAGTTTTTACACAAAATAAGGTTAAAATGCGCTGGCTTACGGGGCTCCACCCCGGACCCCGCTGGGGGAACTTCCAGCTCTTCCCCAGACCCCCTAACTGTATGGGCTCGCTCGATTCACCACTCGCCCCCACCTTGGGACATTCTTGGCTACGTCCTTGCACCTGAACACGCCTCGTCATAGACAGCCTGACGCGTTCAAACATTCCAGGTATTGCTCAGATTCTTTGGCATCCTTGTTCTACACGTTGGCGAAGCATTTCAACGTTGTCAATGGGTGTCACGTAAACGATGGATTTCAGATGACCCACAGGTAAAAATCAAGTAGATTCAGGTCCGGGGAGCGAGCAGGCCACGCAATGGGTCCTTCACGGCCTATCCATTTATCAGGGAAATGGTCATCCAAATAGTCTCTGGGTACTCGACTAAAATGAGGCGAAGCGCCGTCATGCATAAACCACATACAACGTCGGACACCAAGAGGAACTTCATCTAGTAAATCGCTTAAATCATTCCTTAAAAAATTGGAATAGGATTCTCCTGTTAATCTTCCAGGAAAAACAAAAGGACCGATTAAGTTGTCGGCAATAAGTCCTGCCCATACATTCATACTAAATTGTTGTTAGTGCCTTGACTGGATGATGGCATGCGGATTCTCTTCGGCCCAGTGATGAGTGCTGTGAAAATTGAGCACGCCATTTCTTGTGAAGGCAGCCTCATCAGAAAACAACACGGAGGATAGAAAAAGAGGATCGCGAGCACACTGTTGAAGGAACCAAGTACAAAATGCCTCTCGTGGTGGGAAATCAGCTTCAGTAAGGCCTTGTACTCTCTGAATGTGATATGAGTAAAGCTGTTGTTCCCGTAAAATTCTCCACACAGTTGTGTATCTTACACCCTCTGCTGCTACCATCCTTCGGGTGCTGACACCAGGATGTTCCTCCACGCGATTCAGGACCCGCTCGTCCAACTGAACAGTTCTGGCACTGATTGGTCTACCACCATCTGAAACTCGCTTGTTGAATGATCTTGTATCACCAAGACGCTCGTCCATTCTCTGAAATGTCTTATCTGGTAGACGGCGATTCGGAAACCTTTCCGCGTACAGACGTCTTGCTGTTGCCGCAGTACACTCGGCAAGTCCATACACGAGATGCATGTCTCCCATTTCTCTGTTGGAATAAGCCTCATTCTCACTTCAAATGCACACTATCACTGAATAGCACAAAAACGTTTGAGGTCTTTTTTCACTGGCCTGCACTTATTCACGGTAAGAAGTTACGAATACGATCAGTGAAACACCGCGATGCACCTCTGGCTGACTGATGGCTCTACACTCAACGATATTGAAACATGTCATAGAGTGTACGGAATATTAAATCAGCAATAAGTCTCGCACACACACACAAACATTGTCGGCAAGCAGTGTTTGTAAACAGTTTGCGGAAAGAATTGTTGGAACACAAAACGGGCTGTAACTCGGAAACAAAGCGATTTCAGGCATATGTTTGTATAAACTTTTTTCATTGTTTTCAAGTCCTGAATCCATCCTGAAAGTGCGTCCTACATGTTACGAAACACCCTGTATATATATATATATATATATATATATATATATATATATATATATATATACACAATATATGTACCAGCGATACAAGTCCAATAAAGTGATTTAATAGTGTCGTGATGTTAATGTATTGTAATTCAGTGCAAGCTTCCACACATTTAGACTACGATTAGGAATAATTACCCGATCTGATAACGACCATTATTTGACCACAAGGTTCGATGCCAAAGAAAGACAAAGTGGATACAGACGCTCCCCAAGTTACGTAAGCCTCGACTTACGCAAATTCGACTTTACGTAAATGCTCCCATAAATCCCCTCCACATCATCTCCAAACCTTTTTTGTAAAATCGTCCTTAATTGTGTTGCAATAATGACTGGAAGGCGCCCAAGTGATCGTAAGAGTGCAGGACAGTATAGTATTTTGAACTACTTAATTATTTTTCTTTCCTATGCTTTTATTGCTACGATACTGTATTTATTTTTTAATTTATAAAAAAGTATTGTATCTTGTGTTTAATGATTACCTATGGAAGGGTCAATTCCGACTTACGGAAAAATCGACTTACGTAAAGCTTTCCGGAACGGAACCCTTACGTAAGTCGGGGACTGTTTGTACTTCATTACTTTGTTTTGTTTTAGTTAAAACTTTATAGAATGAATTTAATGAATATTAAGAAGGATACAAAGTATAAATTGTATATTTTATGATTCATTAATTTTGTTCAATGAATAAAAATGGGTCGTATATAGTTGTTGTTTTTCCTACACACATTATAGTTGTTTCCTTTTATATCATATATAGTCGTGTAAGAACATTAAATCTGATGAATTTGTTGATACCTTTATCCGCTCTACAGGCAATTTCGTTATTTTATATTTTATACTCGCAGGGTATATAGGCGTTACCCTTTACGGTAAATAAATTATGAGCGAACTCTCTCTCTCTCTCTCTCACTCTCTCTCTCGCTCTCTTTATCTATGTATCTATATATCTATATCTATATATCTATATATATATTATACTCGGGGGTTACCAGGCGAGTTTAACCCTCAAGTACAATAGAGTACTCCTTTGCGGTCCTGCGGGGACCTACAGAGTGCGCTGACCCCTTTTCGGTTACTTACGGAATCCTGGAGCTTTCCTTAGCCCTTGCTTCACTCGTCGAGTTTAGGTTTATTATGATGGGATTAACTGAGAGTAAACTTTAATTTTAGGCACTTTAATTAAGTTTAAATAAGCGGATTACAAGAAAGTCTATAATAAATTGCTTAGCTCTTAGGTTCACAAGGTCATGTTTTAAAGTAAGTTCACCGGGCTAGAAATGGATTGCTCTTTAGTCTACGAGTGACAATTAAGGTCACTAAGAAATAAATGAATTTAAGTCTGCTGACGTTTCCTTCAGTCAGATTCTCAATTCCGCTTATTCCGATATAAAGCTTAGTCCTTGAATTACGTTAGTTTGAAAAGGTCAGACGGTTCCCTTCTCGAGACTACACCCTTGAGTCCTTTCTAGAACCGCCTAAAAGCAGGCTAATGACATACGGGGCAACTCGCTCCTCGTTACCCGCGATAAAATGAATAAAGATTTCCTGCTAAGACTTTTCCCTCAAGTCCGTTCTAAAATCGTCTCGAAGCAAAACTAATGCATACGAGGTAACTCGCACCTCGTTACCCGCGGAGACCAAGATCTGGATCTGAGCTCCGCCCAGAATCTACTCTGATTCTCAAATCTAGAATCTTGAATCTGTCCTTCAATGGCTGGACCTATCCTTATATAGGGAGAAATCCACTCTCACATACGTCAGAGAGGTGAGTCACCATGAGACCAAGAAAATGTTTAGTTCTCAGAGTCAAGGTTCCCATCCTGAAACTCGAAACGGATGTGAGGTGTTAGCTTGGAAGGTGTATGGGCAAACAACGAGCGCGAGATGTCGCAAAAGTGCATCTGAGCGCCTTTTATTAAAATGAATGGCGGTTTTAATATCATATTTCATATTTCGGGCGGGCGCTTGAGGGCTTAGAAAAGATTTAAGCAGATTCTCGCATCAATCACTGAGGAGAAGGCGAGCGCCTGCTCTTGTAGGATATTTAAGGAGGTGGGCGTGCTTGTGTATGACATTCATCGTATTTATTTCATCTTTCAATATTGCGTATGACATTAGCCCCGTATAACATATATATATATATATGATTCCAAGGCCTTTCGTGTATTCAGAAGTATACCTCGTCTGAATATACAAAAGGCCTTGGAATCATTTTTCCTTTTCTTTGTGGGTTTACATCATTCATTCATTTTACGTGTTCAATTGTGAAATTCATCCCACACACACACACACATATATATATATATACAGGGTGGGCCGTAAGTTTCAATACATAGGAAAATTTAAACGTTTGTTTTTATGTTTCAGATACCCTAAGAATATGCGTTTGTAAGATCTTGTTTACTGATGAAGCAAATTTTTACGTCAATGGAGAGGTTAATCGGCAAAACATACGTTATTGGAGTAATGCTAACCCTAACTGGCTGAGTCCGACGAAGATGCAAGGTGCCGGTAAAGTGATGGTGTGGGCCGGGATATGGGGTGACAGAATTATTGGACCAATTTTTGTCAGTGGAAATCTTAATGCCGAAAGGTATCTTAACATGTTGCAACAAGAGATTTTCCCATCCCTGCTAAACGAGGAAGGTAACTTCCCAGTTTACTTCCAGCAAGATGGAGCTCCACCTCATTATGGTCTTCACGTGCGTCAGTATTTGGATCAGCAGTTTCCGGATGCTTGGATTGGTCGGCGTGGTCCTGTGGAGTGGCCTCCCAGATCCCCAGATCTCACCCCCCTTGATTTCTATCTTTGGGGGCACTTGAAGGCCATGGTGTATCAGGAAAAGATACGAGACATAAATCATCTAAAGGAACGTATCACCAACGCCATTACAAGCATAACGTCAACTGTGCTAATGCGTGTTCATCAACAGTGGGAACACGTATTGAAATGTGTTTTCAAAACAATGGCAACCATGTAGAGCATATTATATAAATAAAAATGGTTGTCCATAAAAAAATGTTTATTTTTCGTATGTATGGAAACTTACGGCCCACCCTGTATATATATATATATATATATATGTTAAACACACCGTGCATGGAACAAGGAACTCTTCTGGGAAATTACATCCACTATAGTTCGAATAAGCAATGATAAATGACAAATACTATAGTTTGGATTGAATACATAAAAAAAAGGGGTAACTATTGTATTTTTAGCCAAAAAA
The DNA here is from genome assembly GCA_023014485.1 of Bathynomus jamesi. Classification (NCBI taxonomy): domain Eukaryota; kingdom Metazoa; phylum Arthropoda; class Malacostraca; order Isopoda; family Cirolanidae; genus Bathynomus; species Bathynomus jamesi. The sequence continues at coordinate 1,461,597 of JAJOZX010000060.1, read as the reverse complement.
CAAAACTTGAACCTCAACCAGGACATTGAGCGTCCACTTTTCAAGAGTGGTCCCCTGAGAAACTTATATGTTAAACACAGACCGTGCATGGTTTTTCTTTTTCATGATGGTAAGCCCAACGTGGGCACCGGGTTCCTCGGTTACATAACGGACGTGTTATGTGCCTTGAAAGGTGGACGCTCAATGTCCCAGTTGAAGTTTAAGTTTTGTTTTTGGCTAAAAATACAGTAGTTACCCCGCAACGCAAATACCCCCGCAGCGCAAATACCGAAGGCAAATAAACATAAAGAGGTCCTTGTGCTTAACCCTTTCATACCTGATTTTCGTTACTTTTCATGCCACAAAAAAACCACTTGTGTTATATCTCCAGAATGACTAAAATCTCATAAAATTTTATGGTCTCATTTGCGCCGATACGGCATGAAAGGGTTAAAACATTGCTGTAACATAAGCAGCCCCGAGCGAGCCGCTCATATAATCTTTAGGAATCTGCTGATTCTTCAAAGTTCGTTGACTCTTCTCTTGATGTAATTTTCATGAGTCAGGAGTAGAAAATTTTGAACACGAAATAATAAATTTTTCTTGTGGTTGGGTGGGCCCAATGCCTCCATATTGGGTTCTATGTATATATGGCAATTATTTTCATTCCCAATAGGTTATGTTATGTCGCCGATCCCGAGGCAATTTTGTAGATATTTAATTCAATAAATTAATAATTTGTATTTAATTATGAAATAAAGGTATTACATACGATACCATATTGTAAGCATTTATAGTTTTTCCATACCCCAGGAGTCTGGGACCAGGACACCCAGGCCCCATCCACCTTGAACCCTGCCCTCCCAGCACTCTCTGCACATACCCGAACCAAACGCCCGGAGCAAGCCGACGAGGCGGAGACACCGGAGTGAGTCGCCAGACCCTCCGGCCTTTCAACATGTCTCTCCCTCTTCCCCTATATCTAAGAAGACGGCTCGGACCCTCACACCGCCCACTTCGACTACGAGGACCATACCACCCCACCGCAGAAGTCCCACCAATCTACCCCTACAGACTCTGACAATAGTTGCCGAATTACATGACCCACCCCCAACGACGAGATCCAATCTGGACAACATCCTCTCCCCCCGAGGATCCAGTGGATGCGGCTCTGGCGCAGCTACACGGGGTGGCCGAGGGGAGCTCGGCCGCGCCCGTGAGTCTTATGAATCTGCCCTTGCCTCCTGGTGCCATTTTTTCCACCCCTCCACGAGAACACTCTGGTTCATCTTCCACTCCAGAGTACCTGCCCCCCCTAAAATCCCCTGCCCCCTCCCTGTTAGCCACCCTGAGCACGTCCTCCCACCCACCTGCCTGATCCTTCTGGTATCCCCTATCACCACCCAGGGTCCGCCGTGAGACCCCGACAGGCGGGGAGGTGCCACTTTGGGAAATAAAGCACCCCCTCCTGGCCAGAACACGGAAGCCCACCAAGAAACTTCTCACCCTCTGATCCCATCTCCGCGGAAATCGATTGGCCAACCGATTCCTTCTCTGGTGAACGGCAGATAGCCAGCCATACTCCTAACCCATCTTTCGCCTTCGTGAACCCCAGATCTCCCTTCACACTCCAACCTCATTGCACCTACACCTTTACCCATCCCCCATCATCAAATAATGGATCCCCGAAAACTACAATAGTACACTGGAACTGCAGAGGAATATTCGCGAATTACGAAGGCCTTAATTCCTTGATTGCCACTTCCCGTCCGGTGTATGTCTATCTCCAGGAGTTCATCCTGGGGACCAGGCCCATACCCTGCCCGACTGGATACTCCTACATCACCACCCTGTCTCCTAGTTGCACTCGAAGGGGGGCTGCCGTTTTCATACACCACGCAGTCCCCTTCCACAATCTCCCTATCCGATCCCCGTTACAGGTGATTGCTACCCGGCTTTTCCTGGATAGACAGTACACCGTCTGTTCAATATACCCCCCTCCCCACACTCAAGTCTCCCACGATGACCTGGTGGAGGTTGTACAACAACTCCCCAGGCCCTTTCTATTACTGGGCGATTTCAATAATCGCCACCCCTTGATGGCTCTCCTACATTCTACCATGCCACCACCTGCATTCCATCCTGTATAAACCTGTCCTTCGTTCGTTTCGACGATGCCCTCCTAGATTTTACATGGCAAGTCCTCCAAGAGGACTATGGAAGTGATCATTTCCCTGTTCAACTCACGCTGAATTGGCCCGACCAGACCGTTCGGGTACCGGAAAAATGGATTACTGGCAAAGCTAATTGGTCCCACTTCCACGACGATATATACATCGCATACTTCGAGTCAGTCGTTGTAGCGGCTGCGTGCACTAGCATCCCACGATCCCCCACCTACCCCCGCACCCGACGGGTACCTTGGTAGACCCCAGAGTGCACGGAGGCCGTACGCGCCAAGAAGAAGGCTACTCGACGCTTCTACCGTAAGCGACTCCCCATCCATCGCACGGAGATGCAGCCGGCCAGGGCCATCGCCCGCCGTACAATGAAGACAGCGCGCCAGGCTTCTTGGCGTGCCTTTGTATCTGGCGTCACGACCACCACATCTTCGGCTACCATCTGGAAGAAGGTACGGGATGTCGAGAGGCGACATATCCCCTCCCTCGCCCCCCCCCCCCGGGCCTCCTGAATAACGACGGATTCTATACGAGCCCAAATCGGTGGCAAACCACCTAGTGTACCTTCGCCGTCGTTTCTTCCTCCGCATTTAGTTCCCTCGTACCCGCCACTAACAGTAGCTCCTCTTCACCGTCCACAGACAGCACCTACAACCGGTTGTTCACCATGCGTGAACTACAGGTGGCACTGGCCTCTCGACGATCCCCTTGTCCCGGCCCGGACGGTATCTCCTACAGCATGATCCAGCACATCCACCCCACCTTACAAATTTTCCTACTAGACCTATACAACCGCATATGGATAGAGGGCGCCTCCCCCTCCAGGTGGAAGGAGGCCTACGTTATCCCTATCCCCAAACCAGGCAAAGATTCCCTCGATCCCACAATCTACAGACGAATCGCCCTAACGTGCTGTGCCTGCAAAATCTTCGAAAAAATTATTGCTAAGCGACTATCGTTCTTCCTGGAAAATAGTAATTCCTTCCCTGCTGCCCAGTCCGGCTTCAGACAATTTCGCTCCACCATTGATCCCCTCCTGCTCCTCAGCCGAGACATACAGAATGCCTTTGACAGTGGACAGTTCGTCCTATCAATTTTTTTTACTTCCAGAAGGCCTACGACACCACCCGTCGGACAATAATCCTTAGTCAGCTCCAACATCTAGGTCTCGTCGGAGCCATGCCGACCTTCATCAGGGGCTTCCTGTCCTCCCGAACCTTCACAGTTAGGGTGGGCTCAGTCCTCTCAGACACCTTCGTGCAGGAGGATGGGGTCCCACAGGGAAACATCCTCAGTGTTCTATGCTTTTCCATTGTCATGAAAACAGTCTCAAAATGCCTTCCACCCACCATCCGTTCTTCCATCTACGCGGATGACTTTGCGACCTACTTCGCAGGGCGGGAGCCGTCCGTCGTTCAACGGCAAATTCAGCTCGACATCTACTGGATGGAAAGGTGAGCGACGTCAGTGGGGTTCCGCCTCTCCACCCCCAAGTCCAAGTGTATGCTCTTCAGCAGAAGACCCGCAACCCTTCTTGTTCCCTCTGTCACGATATACGGCAATCCTCTTGAGGTGGTACCCTCCACGCGATTTCTGGGCGTGACTCTGGACCGACGGCTCAACTGGGTTCCCCATCTCAAACACCTGAAGCAATCCCTCCAACCTCCCTTCGCTCTCGTAGATCACCTCTCCCACATCACATGGGGCGCAGACCGACGCTCACTCCTTCGCCTTTACACTTCCATGGTCAAGTCGAAGCTGGACTATGGCAGTATAGTATACGGTTCAGCTTCCAACGCCTGCCTCCGTATCTTGGACCCGGTCCGAAAGAGGGGCCTCCGCCTCACCACCGGTGCTTTCCGCTCTTCCACAATCTCCAGCCTTCAAGTGGATTGCAATTACCTCCCTCTCGCCCTCCGACGGGGTCTGCTCCTCATGAGGACATACCTCCGTGCACAAACACTACCCTCTTCGCTTCTATGCGCGGCGATTTCTGAACTCCCACCCCAGGGACGGAGCTGGCACTTCACTGAATCGGTCCGCTCTTTCCTTGACCGTTCCAACATGCTCGCCCCCTCAGTTATCCCCATTTCATATAGCATCTACCCCCTCTGGCTCCTCACCCCTATCAAGTTTTGCAGGGACCTGTGTGCCCTACCGAAGACTACCACGAGCGCTACGGTATACAGGTCACTCTTCCGAGAACACGCAACCCAACACCCGGACACAGTCCCCATTTATACAGATGGTTCCCGCTCGGAGACTGGTACGACCGCCTCAGCGGTGATACTAGCCCAGCCGCTTTCTCGAGGCGTCAGCCTGCCTCGCGAGACCTCCGTTTTCTCGGCAGAATTCTTCGCGATTATGGAGGCCCTCGACATTGTGTGCACCCACTCCGCAAGCACTTCTCTACCTAGAGAGATTTAACCCCCCTCACCTGCCTGTCTGTACCATCTAGCAAACCTTTCACCTTTTAACAGCCTTCCGACACAAGACAATCGCCTTCTGCCGAGTCCCGGCACATGTCGGCATCCAGGGTAACGAGGTGGCGGACCGCACGGCAAAGACAGCCTGCTCACTGCCGGCCTCCTCCCGGCCCCTCCCTTTCTCCGACTTGACTTCTTCCCAACTCTCTGCTCCCACTTCCACTCCATCTAGCAACGGGAATGGGACCAGGACACACAAAACAAACTTCACAAGATCAAACCGCAAGTATGATACTAGGCCTCCTCATTCCACCTGTCCCGCCATAAAGAAGTTATTTTAACCCGTCTCCGCCTAGGACACACACACACGCATTACTCATGGTCACCTTATGGCTAAATCGCCAGCCCCGTTCTGCCCGACCTGCAATACCCCTATCACTGTCGTACATCTGGTCGAATGCCCAAACCTGTCCGCTCTTCGTCGCAGGTGTTTCCCTCTCTTGACCAAAATTCCTATACCCGAGCGTCTACAATTCATACTCTCCGAAGGCCCCCATTTTTCAGCGGAAGCGATTTTCCTTCTCCTCACTTATTCCCATCTGCTTCATTGTGTCTAAGACCATACTTCTCCTACTGACTCTCCAGCAACTGAACCTTACTCACCCCCCTAGTCTACCATCCCCAACTCAGTAACACCACCCACACACTGCCTCGCCGAGATATGTACCACTTTCTCTATGTACGAATCGGCGGTAAATTAAAGAAAAGAGAAATATATATATATATATATTATATATATATATATATATCAGTGGCGACTCGTGGTATAAATGTATGGGGGTGCGATTTCATAAAATTGTACGACAACACGGACTCACAATAGGCTAGCGCGAATCCAACTGCCGCTCACAAGAGTACTTGTATTAACATATACGGCTATGCCAGACGTACAATTCTAGTTAATTACAAATAAGTAATAATTTCAATAAAATACATATAAATGGCTTATTTCATTATTACTGAAGTAACTATTAGTAAAAATAAAGTTGTTATTATAAAAAAAATTCGCGATTGTACTTATATTTTCATTACAACAGTAAAATATAATTTATATTTACTTGAGCGAAAAATCTATCGCTCCATTCGGCTGCAATATTATTTGGTATTCAAACAGCGGTATGCTGTTTAAACGAAGCTATGCTATAAGTTTAGAATATTATGTACTGTATGAAGGCTTACTCAAAATGCCTCATGAATCATGATATGCCACATGAATTTTTAAAATATATTTCAAGAATATTTATTTTAATATCTTAAAATTAATATATTTTTTATCTGTTAAATTAATATTTATCGTTTCAAGCAAGGGGGAGCGACCGCTCCATCGCTCCTATACGCCAGTCGCCACTGATATATATATATATATATATATATATATATATATATATATATATATATCCGCACTTTTTATTTTCACAATTATATTTTCACATCTGATAGATTATAAACACCACTTCTCAACATAGTCGCCCTGTTTCTCAATACACTTATTCCAGCAACCTACAAGCTTCCTAATGCCATCACAAAAGACTGTTTTTGGCTGTGTGCGTAGCCAGTCATGCACCGCCTCCTTCAGGTCATCATCGCCTTGGAATCGCTGACCTCTGAAAGCGTCTTTTAGTAGTCCAAACAGGTAAAAGTCCGAAGGTGCCAGGTCTGGACTGTAGGGTGGATGGTCGAGAACGTCAAATTTAAGTTCTTGAAGGCATTTTCTAGTCTATGCAGCGGTATGAGGGCGCGTATTGTCGTGTAACAGAATAACACCTTCCGACAATCTCCCTCTTCGTTTTGTGCGAATTGCTTGCTTTAACTCATTCCGAAGCATGTCAGAATACGATGCACTTGTTACTGTAGTTCCACGCTCTAGATAATGTTCAAGGATAGGGCCTCGTGTATCCCAAAACAGTGTTACCATAACTTTACCTGCTAACGGCTGCGCTTTGAACTTTCTTGCAACGGGAGATGTTGGATGCTTCCATTGCATGCTCTGTCGTTTGCTTTCTGGTTCATAGTGATGGATCCAGGTTTCATCTCCAGTGATAATGCGCTCCAAAATGTTTTCACATTCATTATGATACCGCGCCTAAAGACGATAGCAGACGTCCATACGATTACGCTTGTGCTCTTCTGTCAACTGTTTGGGTACCCATCTTGCATAAACCTTGTGAAAGCCAAATGTCATGAACTATCGAATAGGCTGACCCTTGACTGATGTCTAATGAAGATGCAATTTCTTTTATTGTTAATCTTCTGTTATCGAAAATCATGGCTCTGGCTTCTTCCTGCTTGTCACCACTGGTTGATGTTGATGGTCATCCTGAGCGCTGAGCATCTGTCACACATGTCCGACCTTCCTTAAACATTTAAATCCACTCGTACACACTTCGCCGTGATAGCTCATTATTCCTATACTGAACACATAAAACGCGTGTGAATTTCAGCTCCTTTCACACCTGCCCACAAAAAACGAGCCACAGATCTCTGTTCTTCCAGAGAACAAATTGAAAGCAGCGCATCCACGCTCACTACTCGTAAGATATGTCGAGTAGCTAGCCTAAATACTGTTGCTAGCCTAAATATGCCTATACTGTTGCTAGCCTAAATAAGCCTATACTGTTGCTAGCCTAAATAAGCCTATACTCGTTATTACGAGTATATGTATATTATATATATACATTATCACTAAAATAAAAAGTGCGGATACTTATTGAAGTACCCTCGTGTGTGTGTGTATATATATGTATATATATCATATATACCTGAAAGGACTCATCTCATGCAAGAAGCCAGAACAGACTGCATGCCTCACGGAAACTCATCTAAAGGACTGCCAGGCGAACAGTGAAAACTGTGAGTTCTCTGCTGACAAAAAAAAATACAAATTGACAACTATAACATACTCCGAGCCGACACAACAGTGAGACGTAAAGGAGGATGTGCTATTTACACACGCGAAAGGCATATGGGTGAAATGACTATAAGTACCTTAAATAGCTACGTAGAATGTGTAGCAGCAAAAGTTGGAAAATTAAATATGGTACTAATTGTAATGTACAGACCCCCAAACACGCCAACCTCAAAATTTTCAGATTACATTATGGGAGTAAGAAGCTGGGTAAAAGATCTACATTCTCCAACCCCAAATATTTTTCTCTGTGGTGATTTTAATTTCCTATTCATGAAATATAAAAGGATAGGAAAAATGTATGTATACACCAGGCGAAGGGGGGCGCACGGGAAGACCAGGAAAGGTAAAAATGCTACTAGCTCTAGCTGATGAATTTATGTTAACGCAAGAAATAACAGAAAACACAAGAAAAAACAACTGCCTAGATTTGGTATTCACAAACAACAGCAACCTAATTGATAATGTAGAAATATCCCCAACTATAATATCGGACCATAACATTATTGAAATAACAACCAATATAAGAGCAACAGGAAAGGAAAGAACATGAACAACAGAAAGAAACAAATTCGAAATTTTTAATTTTCACTCCAAAGCTATAAACTGGGAAGATGTTGCAATCAGCATGGAAATAATTGATTGGAAAACTATTTTCGAAGCCAAGACAACGGAAGAGATGCTAATGACTTTAGAGGAAAAGACGCTGGAAATTGTGGAAAGACATGTCCCAAAAATACAACAAAGAGGAAAGAGAAGCTTGTTCGAGAGACAAAAGCGGTCATTGTTCCGAAAGAAAAAAAGAGTGACTGCAAAATTAAGTAACTGTAAAGATAACAACATCAGAAAAATATTAAATGATAAACTGCAGAGTATCGATGACGTCATACAGGAACTAAATGGAAGCCTACAGAAAAAGAAGACGACGACGCAAAGAAGCGATAAAGGTTAACTCAAAGTCCTACAATTTTGAAAAAGGAAGTCGAAAAACCATCCGACTATCGGACCTCTGAAAAACGAGAACAGTGCTTTATCTGATGATCTAACAGAAGTACCTCAAATATTAAGAGCTCAGTACGAATCATTTTTCAGTATCCCAAAAACTGACAAACTGATATGCGATAGAAACGCGTTCTTTGAAGAAGAACTGCAAGGGTAAAGTACGAGTAAAACGAACTTCGACTTTACGACAGATGATATTACACAAGCTATAGGGAAACTAAAAGCACACTCAGAGACAGGACCGGATAAATGTAATGTCGCACTGATCAAAAACTGCAAGAATGCAATCGCTGAGCCCCTATATTGGATATGGAGACGATCACTAGACACGGGAGAAATACCGGCCATCCTGAAGGGGGCAGGGACAATTCGACGTGGCCGACTCGATGCGACACAACTCGATGTGGCCGACTCGATGTCAGGACAACTCGATGTCAAGCCAAGTCGATGCCAGGCCAAGTCGATTTCATTTTCTTTATATATTTAATGTGGGTTAACTGAATGCCCGGTTAGGTCAACTGTACGCCCTTGACGATTGGTTAGGTTAAGTTGTGATATTTTCGTTAAAACTAACGAAAATATCCCTTAGGGATATCACATCGAGTTGTCCTGACATCGAGTCGGCCACATCGAGTTGGGTCGCATCGAGTCGGCCACATCGAATCGTACCCAACCCTCCTGAAGAGCGCGAACATATAATTTCCTTAGTGAGCGGCGGCAAGTCGTTACAGTACAAGGAGTATCTTCGTCAGAATCAGAGGTCCTCAGCTCAGTACCAAAAGGAACAGTATTAGCTCCACTACTCTTCATAATCATGCTAACTGACGTACCTGGCTATATGAGGTGGAGAGTACAAGAAACCAACTCACTACTTCACAAGGCCAACTCGAGAGGAGTTGACCTTCGTCAGTGAGGAATCATCGCACGGAACCTTTGAAAGGTATATATATATATATATATATATATATATATATATATATATATGAAGAAGGAAACCACTCTTGAGGAAGACGTAAATTTTTATTTCTTAACACCAATACAGTTTTGGCTCCTCGCGAGCCCTTGTCAATTGGTAATGACCGTATAAACAGAGAACAGAGTTTATATACTTTATACGGTCTGTTTATACGGTCATTACCAATTGACAAGGGCTCGGGAGGAACCGAAACTTGTAGCTCTTAATATTTCGTCGCGGCAGTGCGTTATTTTACATCATATATATGTCGAGCGGGTTCCCTTTTGGGTCGCTCGAATATAGAAGACGACGATGGACTATGAATTCCGGAGGTGGTCCCCTTCATTGGAGTCGGAGTTATATCCGAAGGATGATTGACAACGTCACTCTTGGGTTACGAGAACTCAAAAAAAACTCTTTGGAGGTGTCACGTCTCACGTCGACACTAGTGGACGCACCAGGCTCACACGCCTTGTCGTATAATGTTTGTGGTTTCCACTGACCACTCCTACCTCGATTAGTTGTAAAGTTTCGGAAGGTTACCATCAAGTGCTTCCTGATTTCATTTCACGGGGCACGGTGGAGACTTCGGGAGAAAACATTGTCTATATTGAGTTTCGCGGTGAATGGAAACAACGAAGTTCACTTTAACAGGATATTTATTAATTCACTTCGATTTCATAATCTTTTGATGAGAACAATTAAATTTGGTTAAATTTAAGAAGTGAAATTTATCTGATTCACCAGGTGAGATTTAAAAATGAAAAATATCTTAAAAAAATCAGCTAAGGAGCACAATGTACAATTTACGATTTATTTAACTTTAAGAAGTGAAGGTTATATGATTCTCAAGGCGAGGTTTAATATAAAATAAATCTTAAAATTAGTTAAGTAGCACAATGTACAGTTTATGCTGTTTCTTTTCTTAAAAGCAATCTGCGGCAGAGTTTAAGTATTTATAAAATGGGTTTAATTAGATTAGGACGAGGTAGTGCCACTGCACAATTAATCACAGAGCCTGCGTGGTTGGGAGTAACAAGAGAGCAAAGAACCTCGTTGCCGACGCTCTCGGGGTTTTTAAAACCTCGATGTAGGCTGAGACGAGGTAAACTAAGGGTCACCCTCTTACGGGAGGAGTTTATCAGCAAGCGCGTATGATAGTTCTTAATATTCAGATTTGGGCGGAGGTAGATCCAACTTACAGCCGCGATTGGGAAATTTTGACTCGAGAGAGTTCCGGGGGTGAACCAATCACGATTGAAATAGTTTCTGCGGAGTCTACATTTTTATTTTGATAATAAAACATAATTGTAGGGCCTAGAGGCGCCAGGATGGCGGCGTGAAGGTAGGGTTAAGCCCGTACAAAAGGGAATCGATTAGGAAGGAAGTTATAGAGCGCAAATGGATCTTATATTCGAAACAATCAATTTACGTGATTTTGCGGAAGAAGTTAAATAGTGATCAGAGACAGCTGATATTTGGTGTGGAAATGGGTTTGGATAAGAGAAGACGGGCGGTATATAGGTTGACACAATTATGCTTTATTTATGGGAACGTTCAAAGATTTTTAGTAAAATTTACTGATAAAAAAATGAAAAGAATGATGTGTTTATAGACGCTCTCTTTGCTCAGCGTGATGCTGACAACAACGGAGGTAGGGGGGGGGAGCGAAGAATTCATGCGATGAACATATTTTCATATACATATCGCATTTAATCATTTAATTTGAGATTACAGGGAGTTACACCGGATTACATGGGGTTACTGCGGATTACATGGGGTTACTTCGGATTACATGGGGTTACTGCGGATTACATGAGGTTACTGCGGATATGAAAGATTGCACACTCCGTGATGTCAGAACTAAGGAATTTTGGGTTCAACATTAGAACGCAATTCGTCAGCGACGAACTCGTTTTGGACCGTAGAGTTTTACACTACGGGTCATATATGTTACAGTTAATGTCTGAAATCAGGCAATTTGAAAATTGACTGAAAATTTAGGCAATGTGTCAAATTGTGATACACGCAAAACCTAACCTAACCTAACCTAATGGATTTTTAGGCAGCATATTGGGAATTACCAGTGGGCATGCATATGCAGCATTACCAGAAAGGTTAGATTAGGTTTGGTTTTGTGTATATCACAATTTGACACATCGCCTAAAATTTCAGTCAATTTACAAATTGCCTGATTTTAGACATTGACTGTAATATATATATATATATACATACATATATATATATATATATATATATAATATTATATATATATATATATATGATACACACAGACCGTGCATGGAACAAGGAACTCTTCTGGGAAAATTAAATCCACGATAGTCCGAATAAGGGTAATTATGTATATAGACATGTTCAATCATTTTACACACCAAAATACATTTTTCTAGTAGTATTTGATGTGATTTGTTCAAATCTGACCTCCATTTCCCTCGGAAATGAGATCCAACAAAGTTATAGTACTTTGAAGTTTGGCTCATTTTCAAGGGAAATGGAGGTCAAAATCTAAGCAAAACACATCAAATATTACTAGAAAAATGTATTTTGGTATTAATTAGAACGTGACGATACTCATATTATCCAAATTATGCTAGTTAAAAATTTAAAAAAAAGGATAAAGTAGTTCGGCCGCAAAAAAAACAAACATATAAAACCCTATACCGATCAATTTGTGATGCGTGATCTTTACGGGGGCTCCGCCCCCGTACCCCCGAGACCTAAATTATACATAATTCTATTAACGAGCACTCGTTTCCGCACAATTCACTTACGGGTCGATGGTAAAATATTGTGTTTTGTAAATATTTCTATTGCTCGGGAGTCATTAGAATGCACTTCGTATATTAAATCCTCAAAATAATATTCGCACTCTTCACATGTCATCGCGACCAACATCTATGAAAAACTAACATAAGTGGAAGTAGTAACCTAAAAAGCCTAGCTCATATATCATGTTTTCATGACGTCACCAGGCAAATATTGGAAGGGCGGGAAAAAAATGCCGCAAAAATGTCATAATATTCAAATCTACATAATTTGGTAAGGACGCATCTGCGAACATAGTGACTTATATCAAAATGATGAGAAAATTATGCTTTAATATTTTATAATTATATTTGCTTTTGATATTCTGAACGTGACGATACTCATATTATCCCGAATAAGTAATGGTAATGACAAACACTATAGTTTTTTCTTTTTCATGATGTCAGCCCGACGTGGGCAACGGGTCACTCGCAAATAGGCCCCAAAAATATAGCTTCCCCCACCAGCCATCTGCAAAGCAGATAGGATCCAGCTTTGGGACAGGATCTAGGGAGAGGATCACTTCTGTTTGCCACACACGATTTCTTTAAGTATGAATTTAAATTAAATTTCAAAGGGCAAATTTAGTCAATTTTCGTTTAATTTTTGGACAAACTAATTCCTATTTGATTTTTAGGAATTTTGACACGGATTCTTTTTAGGATCTTACAAATTCACGGCCAGAAATGCACTGGCTTCTATTTGTTCCTCTAAACTCCTCTCATTTGTGCTGCCTTTGTTTCATCAAAGAAGCCTTGCATGTTTTTAATAAATACATTAATCTCGTATCTAACTAACATAATTTTTATGCTACGCTACCTATGGCATGTAAAGATTATTTTGGTTATATTTTTTCTCTCATTAGTTGTTTGTAGGTTTAATTTGTACTTCTACAATAATCCTCTCTTTGTGGGCCTACTATTCCGACGGTGTCGGGCGTAAGATTTAAATTCCACATTACAGATTCCAATTTCTTTATTCTATAATTCTTTCATTGAATTAAGAACAACCAGCATGTCAGCAATAGGTAATCTGATAGGTTAACAATCCAAACTCTAACGGAATTTTTCCGTTTTATACAAAAGTATAATTTATATGCGACGTCTCATTTTTGAGCGTAAATGGGCATCATGAAGCTGAGACAAATTTTAATGGCTACTTCACTCCCAATATTAGCTTTTAATTTATTTATTTCCCTAGTTTTTGGGGTAACCTGTACAAGGTACTTTTATCCGAAATTATTCAGAATCAAATAGACAATTAAATTGATGTCTTATTTCTAAATTATACGGACATTTAATATACATATGTTTTTAAATTCATGTACTTAAGAAATTCAAATGGTTTTGTATACATACGAAAATGCTTCATCTACACGAACAAGCACGTCGCCATTTTGGCACTTTCAAATTTCGTGTTTTCATGAGCAATGCTTTGTTTACAGGCTAAATTAGCCTTTCATTAAGTAATCAATTTCCTTATTATGTTCCCATATGTAACAATAGTGATAGAACGAATTCGTAGTATTACATAATTCTTGGTGAGCGATGAGCAAGGAGAGTTCCAAGGTGAAAAAGGCTGTGTGGACCAAGTTTTCATCCTGAGACAAGTGATCGAGAAAGCATGTGAAAGGGATTGTAAGGTAAACATGGATTTTATGGATCTTGAGAAAGCATATGATAGAGTAAACAGAGAAGCATTCTGGCAGGTCTCGGGTATATACAGTACATGGGGTTGGTGGTAGACTTATGAATGCAGTGAAGAGTTTCTATGATGCAAGCAATGCATGTGTGAAAGTAAATAAAGAACTGAGTGAGTGGTTTGATACAAGTTTTGGTGTGCGTCAAGGATGTAAAATGTCTCCGTGGCTGTTAATTTTGTTTATGGATAGAGTCATGAGAGAGATGAAAGTGCGATTGTTAGATAGAGGACTGAATCTGGTGTATGATGGGAATAAGTGGGGCCTGTCGAATCTGAAATGGAGTATTTGGTTATAATGTCTCTCTGGTGTTACCTTAATGGTGCGAGGTGTTGGTGCATGATTGTACATGTAGTGGCAAGGGTGTTGTGGGTTAGTTGTCGCTGCTGCCATGAGTTGTGTTCCCCTTATGTCTAAATGTTCCCTAACTTTCAGTATTTTTGTTTATGTGTGCAGGTGTTCGATTGGTGTTGTTTGAGTAAATCCTGTAATGATACGAAGTGCGTTGTTTTGTATTCTCTGTAAGGTGTTTATGTGCGTGTTTGAGATAATGGGTGCCCAGCATGGGCGAGCATAGTCCATAACTGAGCGAATATATTGTTTCTATATGAGTGATGTTGTTTCCTGCTGGTGTCCAAAGTTTGTGCCTGTTGTACCCTAAGCGTGTTAAGTCTTGACGTACATTTGTTTTTAATGTCCTGAATATGGTTTGCAAAAGATAATGATGTGTTGTATGTGACCCCAAGTATTTTTGTCCTGTGAGTGTGTGGAATGTTGGTGTTGTTTAGTGTAAGCTGTGGAGTTATCTGGTGTTCTTTTGTGTTGCTTGTTAGCAAGGTGATAGTTGATTTTGTGGGCGCTACTTTGAGTCTATTGTGTGTGACCAGTCTTGTATGCTGTTTATGTATGTTTGTAGGTTATTTGTAGCGGTGTTGATGTTGTTGTGGGTGAATGTTAGAGTGATGTCATCTGCATATGATAAGGTAAGCTTGTTATCTATGGGTGTTGGAATGTCATGCATGTACAAGTTGAACAGTGTTGGTAAGAGAACAGAGCCTTGAGGGACCCCGTTCGGAAAAAGCTTGTTTTTGGATGACTTGCCATTAAATGTGACATGTGAGTATCTTCCTGAAAGATATTTGCTCAGCCACCTTTTGGTGGCATGTTTGTGTTGAGCATTTTGTTTATGAGAGGGAAGCATGGGATAGCATCAAATGCTTTACTAATGTCTATTGTTGCTAATAGTGTACGTTGAGCTGGTCGTCTGGAGTTGATGCCATCCATGATGTGCTGCCTGAGGTTAGTGAATAATGTCGTGGTTGAGTGGTGAGGTCTGAATCCATGTTCAGTAGGCGATAGTGGTATGTGTGGGTTGGTGATTTGTAAGATTAATCTTTCTGTTACCTTGGAAGGTGTGCATCGTAAAGTAATGGGTCTATAGGAAGCTAGTTCTGTTGGATTTTTGTTTGGTTTGAGTAGTGCAATAATTTTACCTTGTTTCCATATGTCAGGAATAATACAGGGTTGATATGAATATGTGCTGATGTTTGTGAGAGCTAGTATTCCCTGTGGGCCCAAGTGTTTAAGGTGTATGTTAGATATGTTGGCTGGTCCAGTAGCCTTCGAATTCTTAATGTTTTTGATGATCTTGGTGGTCTGGTCTGTATTGAAGGGTGCAATGGTCGTGTCGAGTCTGTAGGTTTTCTTGTGTCTGGCTGTTTGTCTGTCTGCGTGTTTCTGGTTGTTGTCTCTGTTTAAGTGACTTTTCTTTGCGGAGTGATTAACTAGAATGTTAGCTTGTGTATATGTTGGGATATTATTTTGGCTGCGACAGATAGCCGCGTGTGAGGTGTGAATGCCGCTGTTAGAGTGGGTAATGCTGTTTATAGTCTTGTATAGCCTGGATGTATCTGTGGAGTGGTTTTGTGTTGTTATGAATTCCCTAACTGTTTCTGTTTGTTTTTCTTTAAGTTTGTTGTTATTTCTGCGTTGAGCTGTTGTATCTGCTGTTTTATGGCTTGTGTGTGTGGTGTTTGTGTGTTATGTTTGAGATTTTTACGTTGCCTTATGAGGTGGGCTATTTCTCTAGTGTAATTTGTGTTGTATTTCCTAATGTTGCCCTTGGGTATGTATTTGTTTGCATTATTGATGATCTGATTAAATGTCTTGAGTGTTGTATTGATGTTTATGATGGGTGTGCTGTTTAATGTGGTGAATTGTTCCTCAGTCTGTATTTGAACTGTTCCCAATCAGCTTTCTTGTAATTTCTGTAAGTGTGCCTAAGGCTGTTGGGGCAGAGTGTAGAAGTGTTGTAATGATGATGGGCAGGTGGTCTGATGAGTTTTTTTTTTCTGTTCTCCAGTGTGTATGTGTTGCTAGTGAGGGGGAACAGAACGTTATGCCTGGGGTGGAGTTTGAGTATCCTGCTTGATGTGGTATGTGTGTATGTTCTTCTGTATTGTTAAGAATGAAGAGGCTCTTTAGTTGTATGGCTATGTTGGCGCCTCTGGTGTTGCTTTGATTGTGCAGGTACCAACTAGTGTCTTTAGTGTTGAAGTCTCGTCCTAAGATGACAGTGAGAGAGGCCAGATTGTGTAACTGTAGATTGTAATTGGCTGGCACCTGAGGTGAACTATCTGGTGGGATGTAAATATTGATGAGTGTGGTGTTGTGTTTTGCGCGTGTTTTAATGTTAACTGCCTGTATTTCTATCGTGTTATCTGCTTGATTGTGTTTGTAATGTTTTGGGTGGCATCAGTGTAGCTAATGCTTTTACATATGTAAGTGATGAGTCCACCCCCGTGACCCCAAGTACGATCTTGACGAATTGCCGTGAAGTCAGGGATGGTGTGTGTTTTGTGTGTGCGTTTTAGTTTTGTTTCTTGTATAAATGCTATGTGAGTGTTTTGTTTGTGTACGAATTCCCTAAGCTGCATGATTTTGTTTGTGAGGCCATCTACGTTGTACTGTAATATGTTAATATTATGCTTCTGTATGTGTCTCATGGTCCTATTGTGTCTATGTCTTTGTGTATGGTGACATGTGTAAGTTGTAGTAGGGCCTGGATTAGTCTTAATGTCGCCGGAGAGTAAGAGTAGTCCGGGGAGCACGCAATTGCTCCCCGTAAATGAAAAAATAGCACGCTGGTATAGGTCCGGCCCCGGGAGCCGATCGGCACTCTGACCGTGCCACGCAGCAGGCCGTCGACTGCCAGTCTGGCCAACCGTAGACAGCCCGCTGCACGAAGATTTGAGGAAGTTTGGCCACCAGCGCGTTGATGTTTTGGTTTGACGTCGCCTCTTCTTCGCGTTGTCGTGTCCTGCGCTGGAGGATACAGCCACTGTTAGAAGCTTCTTCGTCAGCTGCTAACTGTCGACATACGTTGAGGTTTTTAGCTCCTTCCAATCAGTTTCTTATTATCTTTTGTCAAAATGTGCTGTTTAATACGCTCATTTCTTTTTGTACCTTATTTTATTTATTAATTTGTCCAACAATTTGGGATTGGAAGTATATAATGAAATTATTTCCGGTCCTGTCCTTTAAATGTTTTGATAAAAAGTTCTTTAGAATTTTCTTTCAATCAAGACTAAAGAGAATTAATTCTTTACTAAATTTTGCTTTATTCTTTCTATCTCTTTACGAAAAATATCCCAGATTGTAGAAAGTTGTTGTTTTGTGTGATATATTATTATTCTGAAACTCATCTGGATGATGCACGAGAAGTGGCTGCAAGGAGGAGGTTTGTTAGAGGTATGTAAGTTCGGGACTCCGTCTCTTTTATTTCTGAAAAATTTGGGAAGCACCGCCACGCACAGCGTATGAAGCGCCTCAGGTGTGAAATTTAGCGATGTGGTAGGATACTGGTTCTTCAGGATGCAGGTGTGAATGAATTTGTACACTAGTTTCAATCTTTTGTCTTCATTACCATTACATTTTATATCCGAGCATGTCACCGCAATTCATTTGAGAAATGAGATTTTTGATAATGTGTGTGTGTATATATATACTAGGGGCACGCAATGTATTTTGTTCCACCCTTTTTTCTTAGCTAAATAATAGGCCATCGGGCTGAAATGTCTTTTGGGCCGTAAGTTTGAACTTTCTGCGCTTCATATAACCGGATTTTTCCAGTTTGAACCTCCCCTCCTTGTATAAAACCGCTTTTAAACGCCCTTGTATAAAACCGATGGTTAACGCAGTTTCGAAAATGGCGTCTGACAGTGATGTGCGTCGTAAACAGAGAGCTGTTATCGAGTTCTTAACCGCAGAGAAGGAAACAGTTGGAAGTATTCACAAACGTCTACAAAACACGGAGATGCTGTTGTTGATCGAAGCACAGTTGGACGCTGATCTAAACGTGTGAGATCATTGGAGAGAGGGAGAGCCAGCCTCGATGATGAGCCAGGCAGCGGTCGCCCGGCATCGGCTGTGACATCTCACACTGTGCAACTTCCTAACAGCATCATTCGATCAAATCGGCGTGTCACATACAAGAAGCTATCACTGGAGTTAGGAATTAGTGAAGTCTGAATACGATAGTTCATGGAGTGACTGTTGAGAGAGACACTTTGGAGAAAGGGTGGAGAAGTGAAGAGTGGAATCATCGGCATAGGAGTGAATAGGACAGGAAGTACGAATTAAAAGATCATTAATAAATAAAAGGAAAGGAGAGGGTGACAGGAAAGAACCCTGAGAAACACCATTGGTGATAGCTTTTGGAGAAGAACAGTGGCTATCTACTACGATCGCAGCTATAGATCGGCCAGAAAGGAAATTAGAGGTGAAGGCACAGATAGAAGGCTAGAAACGGAAGGAGGGCAGTGTGGAAATTAAAGATTTGTGCCAGACTCTATCAGAAGCTTTCGATATGTCAGCGCAATAACAAAAGTTTCACCGAAATCTCGAAAAGAGTATGACCAAAGGTCAGAGAGGTATGCAAGAAGCTCACCAGTAGATCGTACCTTGCGGAAATCATACTGACGATCTGAAAGAAGAATGTGAGACGAGAGGTGTTTATGAATGTTCCTATTAAGGATAGATTCAAAAACTTTAGAAAGTCAAGAAATCAAAGCAGTTGGTCAATAGTTGGAGGGTTGCGAGCGGTAGCCGTTCTTTGGGACAGGCCGAATAAAATGATACTTCCAGCAGGAAGGAAAAGTACCAGAGGAAAGACAAAGACGAAAGAGTTTGCTTTGGTAGGGTGTCAGCACAGAAAGACAGTTCTTAAGAACAACAGGAAGAACATCAACAGAACCGTATGCCTTCCTGAAGTTCGGCCCAGATAGGGAAAAAAGAACATCTTTAGAAGAGATTCTATTTTCAGACATAATAAAGTCAGAGGGAGGAGGAGATGGAGGAACAGCATTGGAATTGTCCATGGTTGAGTTGGAAGCGAAAGTTTGAGCGAAAAGTTCAGCTCTGTCAGGAGAAGAGACGGAAATTGAGCCGTCGCACAGTGCCACAAATGGGTTAAAAAACGGTCAAAAACCAAAAATAACAAATTTAAGTAAATTCTATTAAAACCATTTCCACGTCAAAATAAAACACTTTTACTTACTGATTTAAGTATTTGAAATTTTATTCTCTTACATTAAGGCAAGAAAAATCTACGAAATAATATACATTGTCTTAAAATACCTTGGAGGGGACAAAATATGTTTGTTCTAACAACTTACTTGAAGTTACTATATCACAAAAAATTGTCTGTAGTTTCATGTTCTGCTTAGTTCTATTGAATGAATAAACAGTTTAGAACATTTTCATGCATATTTTTTATTGAAAACTAAAAAGATAGCATTAATTAAAAAAACTATGGCAATATCATAGATTACAGATTAAATTGTTATCTAGAAAATGTGTAAAATTAGCAAAACAAAAAATGGGGAATTTTGGGGAATGTAATTTTTATGTTAAACATTAATGCAACTTTTAAGTAAATCAAAGAAACAAAACTTTTTTGCGACTATTTGCGACTTTGCGTGTTAGAACATGTTTTTCATGTATTAACTAACATTGCAAAATTTGAATCTTATTGTCGAAAAGCTGCTACGACTATTGTAAAGTACTTCTACATGGAGGTTTGGTGATGAAAAATCATCTATATCCAATTGGTTCTTATTCAGAAGAATGCCAAGAATGTCTACATAAAGTAATAAGAAATGTTCGTCTCCATCATTCCAGAAAAACATCTCGACTGAATACTATGCAAGATCAAATTCATTATCTTTTAGTATCAAGCGATCCAGTCATTAGTACAGTTCGAAAAAAGAATAGAAACCCCAAATTGAGAGAGATGTCAGAAGAGGCACGTTCACTTTTAAAAGAGAGTGAAATATTAGAGAATTTAAATATTAGTTCTGATGAGGAAGATATGTTCTAAATATGAAGTTTTTGTAATTTTGTTTACACTATTTACACTTTTTTTCATATCAGTTGTCACACTTATTTTGGGGGAATTAATTTCATAAACTTTAAGAGGTATTACGATGTTTTTTATTTACCCCTTCTGATATAGTGGCAGGTTATCAAATAATGTTTTAAACAATAGATGTGTATAGTGATTAAAATGAAACCATACTTATTTTAGTATGTCATTTGACAAAATCTGCAAAACATAGGCCTAATTAACAATTATCTGTTTAGTATATTTTTAGTAATTTGAGAAACTTAAGAAACTACAGTAGGTCATAACCTATTGATTTGGAATATTATTATTATTTATAGAAAAATCACTCAATATGTCACCATTACATATATACAAAAGGTACTAAACATAATTTTTTATTAAAATAAATCATAATTAAACATTTCAGCTGCATAAAACTAAGTACAATTGAAAAAAATAATTTTGGCCGTTTTTTAACCCATTTGTGGCACTGTGCGTCGGGAGGGAAAAGAGGAGGAAAAGAAGAGGAAGTAAAGTTGTTGGAGAGGTTCTTAGCTAGATGCCAGAAGGAGGGAGTAGAATTAGAATTTGATAGGTTTTCACATTTTTTTCAGATGAAGGAATTTTTGGCATGTTGAAGAACAGATTTTGTTTTATTTCGGGCAGAAATATATGGTGAGTGAGAGTCAGGAGTTGGATGGCGACGGTACCTTCTGAAAGCCTCTTCTCTGTTGCGGATAGTATTAGAACAAGTAAAGTTAAACCAATGTTTTTTTTTGCATTCGTATTAGGAATAGAATATGGAATGTACGCCTCCATGCCCGAGAAAATCACCTTCGTGATGCGTTCAGCACACTCGGAAGAACCCCGGCCATGGAAGCAATAACACTATTCAACAATGATTTTGTCTCAGGAAAAGTGTTATGTCATTATTATAGTTTTTAACGCTGATTACAAAAATGGTCTTATTATTTTCCTATCACGTATAGTTTCTGAGAAAATTCCATTTTTTGTTTTGGAAAAAATATACAATTTTTGTAGTAAAATCTGTTCATTTATTTTATTATCTCGCAACTCTGACCACATGTGATGTTTGTCTTATTACGTCGTGTGTATTGCTGCTCTTATAGTATGTGACGTTAATATTTTTTAATATTTTGTATAATATTTAATTAATTATATCCAATATACAATATTATACATATTATATACAATATACAATAATTGTATAATATTTTTTTAAGATTTCATGGAAACTATGCGTGATACGCCAAAATGAATAACATTTTCGGAATCAGCAGCGTCGACTTAATATAGACCAGCTTTGTTTGTTGCTGAAACAGAATAAAAATTTGTTGTTCAGTGTAATCATTCCATGAGAAATCACAGTAGTACTTCCTAAGGACTTTCCAATCATTAGCGCCAAGTGCCAAAGGTGCCTCCTCTTGGGAGGATCCACAGGCTGGATTGGAGTGATAGCACAGGAAACAGATATAAGAATGTGGTCGGAGGAGAACAACGGCTCTTACATAGTAAGAAGGATGAGAGGTAAAAAATAAATCCAGAATTTTGGGCCTATCTCAAAGGCGATCAGGGGTACGAGTCGTGTGCTGTACAATCTGCTCTAGGTCATTTAAGATAGAAAAGTTGTAAGCTAGTTCACCAGGGATGTTAGTGAAGTGGCAGTAAATCCAAAGGTGGTGGTGAACACTGAGATCTCCTTAAATGGAGATTTCAGCAAAGGGACAGTGGGATAGAATGTATTGCACTTTGGAAGTGAGGTAGTCAAAGAATTTTGGATAGTCAGTAGAATTAGGAGAAAAGTAAACAGCGCAGATGTATTTAGTTTGAGATTGGCATGTAAACCATAACCAGAAGGTATAGAATTCGGAAGATTCTGATTCCGGGAATACGAGAAGAAGTTAAGTTATTGCGTACATATACGTAACATCCACCTTTGTAGTGAAATTGTGTGTAGAGAAAGTAAGAGGGTACAGAAAATGGGTTGCTGTCAGTCGTCCTAGACACCTGAGTAGGGAAAAAAAATGAGGTTTAGAGGATCGCGGAAATTAATGAAAAGTGAATTAGGCAGAGGCTCAGAACATCTCGAATGGGCGGTAGCAGATCTAGTCCCGCTACCCGGGTCTGCGTTCGCGGTATCGGCAGCGGGGGAGCCAGAAGTGAGGAGAATTATGATTCCTTCCCTAGGGGACTCCGAGGTTCCTGAAGTTGCTGCCATTTTTTTTTTAATTTTGAAAAGATTATGTAGTATGTAAGATGCATGGTCATGAAATGAGGAATAGGAAGAGAAGTATGCGTATGAGAGGATGCTGGACTGCTCACAGGGTAGATGTGACACGGAAAAAGATCAACCAAGGAGGAGAGTGACAGGAGAAACGGGAGTTCTAGCAGCCGCTATCTTCTGTCTAACTTTCCCCCAAGGAGTACTTCCCTGGTCGATTGGTATCTACAATCTCCTCCCTGTAATGGAGGATATAAATATATCACCGTTTTCAGATATAAATATCTGAAAACGGTGCTTAAATGTTTCAGATATATAAAGGTGTAGAAAATAAACATTAATTTTCATA
This sequence comes from Bathynomus jamesi, assembly GCA_023014485.1. Classification (NCBI taxonomy): domain Eukaryota; kingdom Metazoa; phylum Arthropoda; class Malacostraca; order Isopoda; family Cirolanidae; genus Bathynomus; species Bathynomus jamesi. The sequence goes on along the minus strand of JAJOZX010000060.1, from coordinate 1,438,589 downwards.
ATAAGCTAGTTTTCTATTCTTTACACATAGACTCATGCGCAGTGTAATTAAAAATATTTAGAAATCGTTATGCAGTTTATTTGGTTCAAAAGAGGAGAAAACATTTATCATATTTATGTATTTATTCATCTATTCTATGTAGGCTTAAGTCTTCTAAGTGTCTTTCATGCGTTTATTTATATTATTTATTTGGCTAGGCTTTGGTTATTAAAGTCTTTCGAAATTAAGAACCAGCCTGTAACCCTGGTCCTAGCCTTTGACCTAGGCTTCTTGATATACAGTAGGTTTACCCTAGTTCAATCTCTAAGTTAGACAGCCTGTACTTGATAAAAGACACTGATAAGTTAGAAATAGTCCTGGCTAGAGCATCGGTTCTTAACTTCTCAGTTCTGGATTCATTTTGGTTGCTCTAGCCACTAGAGCAACCAAAATGAATCCAGAACTGAGAAACAAAATAGCTGAGGAAAAATTAGCTGAACTAGATATGTATTAACTTGGAAAGCGTCGATTTATAGGAGAACTAATTCGAGTATTTAAAATTGATAAATGGCTTTAATAATGTAAATCACAAAAAGGTATTGATAGAAATACAGAGAAGTATTTGATAGAGATACAGAATCAATTGCAAGAAAAATAGGATCACCTGAAGATCAGGGCCCCCAGCCTTCGTTAGTTAGCCTTATAAGGCGAACAAACGAAAATATCACGACTTAACCTAGCCAATAGTTAGATCAACTGTACGCCCTTGACGATTGGTTAGGTTAAGTCGTGATATTTTCGTTAGTTAGCCATATAAGGCTAACTAAGGAAGGCTGGGGCCCCTGAGCTTCAGGTGATCCAAAAAATAGATATGAATTGAAAGTAAAAAGTTTTTGAGAGTAATGCTGTGAAGCAACTGGGATCTTTTCGGTTTGACGGCCTGTAATATAGGCAATACAGAATGCGTACAAGAGAAGAGGGAGTGCTGTCGGAGGAACAGGCGGGGTTTAGGCAGGGCAGAGGAACGGCAGACCAAATATTCACATTGAGACAAATAGCGGAAAAGAGATGGGAATATAATAAGAATACATATTGCGTATTTATAGATTTCAAACAGGCCTTCGACTCAGTCTGGAGAGAGGGGATGGTGCAGGTGCTGAGAAGGGAAGGATTCGAGAAGCAAATAGTAGAACTAATACAACGATTGTACTCGAACACATCTGCAGCAGTAAGAAAGGGAAATATAACAACCGACACATTTCCAACAGAACGAGGTGTGATCCAGGGCTGTCCGTTATCACCCCACCTATTTAATTTGTTTTTGGAAGCGGTAATGAGGGAGGCATTGTAGAATTACGAAGGATCCATCAAAATAGGAGGTGAAATCGGCACGGACTTGAGGTATGCAGATGACATAGTGCTATTGGCGGAGACTAAAGAAGAGGCGGCTACAATGATAGAACGAGTGGAAGAAACATGCAACAAATACAATCTGAAAATAAATGCAGCAAAAACCAAAATAATGAAAATAGGGAAAATAGATGAAGTAGTGGATCTACGCCTTGCAAACAGCCAAATTGAACAAGTACATGAATTCAAATACCTGGGAGTCTACTTTACCAGTGACAGCAACACTTATCGAGCAATGCAGGAGAGGATTAAACTGGGATATGCAGTAATGAATAAAATGGATAAAATCTGGAAAAACAACCACATCAGTATGAAACAAAATTAGATTATATGAATATTATATGAGTACTGCCGACAGTACTGTTCGGAGCTGAAAGTTGGATAATGAGAGAGAAAGAGCGGAAAAAGTTAAATGCATTTGAGATGTACTGTTTGAGAAGGATTTGTGGGGTGAGATGGATGGACCGGGTGACCAATGAGGAGATCAGGAACCGGACCAACGTTAAGATCCCAGTGAATAGCAAAGTCGAAGATATTCAGAGAAGATGGTTTGGGCATGTGGAGAGAATGAGGGAGGAGAGGTTGCCCAGAAGAGCCATGTACGCAAGAGAGGATGGAACCCGACCGCGGGGACGCCCAAGAAGAACATGGTTGGCGAGCTTTAAGAGCGGAAACGCAGGGAGAGAATGGAGAGAACTGACAGCGATGGCGAGAGACAGACGAACCTGGATGAAGTACAGAAGTCATCAGAGGGACCCAACCCGGCTCTAACCGGATGGGAAATAAGTCAAGTAAGTCAATATGTTTTAACATTACTTGGTTTTTATTGTCCAGTTTTAATCGAGGACTTCAAAAGTAACATTTATGTTTTTAGAGAAACAAAGGAGCTATTGAAGAATAGGGACCCCAGCCTTCTTTAGTTAGCTTTATAAGGTTAACTAACGAAAATATCATGACCTAACCTAACCAATCGTCAAGGGCGTACAGTTAACCTAACGATTGGTTAGGTTAGGTCGTGATATTTTCGTTAGTTAGCCTTATAAGCCTAACTAAAGAAGGCTGGGGTCCCTATTCTTCAATAGCTCCGAAACAAATAGTGAGGCAGTTATACATTTTAGTTTAGAGAATATCATATACGTTTTAAGATTCCAAAATCCCTGAAAATTTTAGGTCAACTGTACGCTCATGACGAGTGGTTAGGTTAAGTCATGATATTTTTGTTTGTTTTGACAGTAAACTAACGAAAATATCATGACTTAACCTAACCAATCGTCAAGGGCGTACAGTTGACCTAACTGGGCATTCTGTTAACCTAACTGAGCATTCAGTTAACCTCATCAGTTGGTAGAGTCTAGAATTTGACGGTCCCGTAGCCATGACTCGTTTTTTTCCGCTGGCTGTCAAACCAAAAAGATCCCAATACGGTTTAAAAATATATATTTTAAATTTGATAAATTACATATAACTGCCTCACTATTTGTTTCTCTAAAACGTGAATGTTATTTTTGAAATCCTCGATTAAAACTGAACAATAAAAAACAAGTAATGTTAAAAAATATTACAGGCCGTCAAACCGAAAAGATCCAGCAACTGTTTTCATATAAATTTAAATATAAACTCCTTAAATTACTTAAATTTTCTTGCATTAGAAGTTTCACTGTTAGAAAATTCATTAAACATTTCGTTAGACATTTCAGATTAGTTTTTTCAATTATTTAAAAAAGTGGGCCAGTTTAGACATTGGACAATTCAAAATTGGGACAATAAAACGTCTAACGAACGTCTAATTCTATTTAGAGTGTTTTCTTTAATTTACTTCAGAAGACGTAATATTTTCGTAGGATGTCAAAAAAATAACTACACCGTAATTTTGTGGCAGGGAAGCAAATATCAAATAACTTGTTGAAGCTACCAATATAATTAGGGACCTAGTATGTTTCATGGACTGCTCTCAATTTTCCTACGAAATTGCAAACAAGGGCAGTCGATGACCCTGATTTTGTTTCTGCAATCGGTTTTCTTGAGAAACCTAACCTAACCTAACCTGACCTAACCTAACCTAACCTAACCTGACCTGACCTAACCTAATCGAGTTTCTTATACTATTGTTTTTTGCAAGATATCGCACTAATTCTTGTAATTTTTTTTGCAGAACAATGAGTGATGTTTGTATTAATTTGAAGTGGCTATGGCAAAATGTGCCTAACGATGAATCCGCAGTAAAGTTTTTCCAGGAACATGATGTTATTCCTAAGAAATAGTTATGCAAACGCAAGCACAACATGGCAATTAAGTGCTTGGCTGGCGTGCCGACCTGGCGTTGCCAGAAGAGCCCCACCAACTCGGACTTATTCAAAAAGATGTTGGAGTGTATTGCGTCGTTTCAGTAAATAAATTTATTCAATATCCAATATAGTCCAGGCAATCTAGAGCAAAAATAGCTTCAACCTGGGCAAAATTGCTTCAGAAGCTTTCTAAACTGTTTCCAGCTCAGGAACCATTGCAGAATAACATATCCAAAATCCGACAAAATTGGACCCCGGGAACACCCCCAAAAATGAAATTCAAAATGGCGGACTGGCAGTTTCCTACGAAATACAATAAATTTTAATTTCGCTTTGTAGGGAGAGTTATGACGTTTTTCTTGATCAGTAAAATGTTTTAAAACACATTTTCGTTTCTAAATTAACCTATATGACACTAAAAATTGTATTAGGCGGCTAGTATTAAACTATGACGTCACGTAATGTAAATAAAATATACTGTATGGAGTGTATGTGAGAATGGACATTGCTACATCTTTATAAACTTATATTATATACAACTCTTTAATTCCTACTACCCACTATCAAATCTGCGTATTTGTGCTTGTCATTTTCTTTAAAACTGTTATTATGTACTCCTTTTAAATACTGCAACACAGTTTATTAATTTGTGTTTTCTGTTTCAGACTGACTCGGTGTGCGTCCGCCTTCAAGAATGCAGACCCCTGAAGAATTGTGCGTGATTTGTAAGGAGAAATTGGACAGCGGACAGGAAGTGGTTCACATCTCGCAAAAAGGAGCAGATGGTATAAATACATCCAGCCGCAGCCGTGGAAGCGATGTTGTTGCAACAGCTGGAATAAGTGTTCACGTTGTATGTAGGAAAAGGTTTACGGATAAAAAGACCATTGAAATAAAGAAGCGACAGACCGCAGCCGAGGCAATACCAAGGAAAAGTGCTCGTTTTCATTAATACGCATTTTCCAGTGCTACTCACTGTTTGTTTTGTGATACCTTTGTGGACTTTTTTTCCAAACACAAACCAAAATCAGAGCATGTCAAAATAAGAACTACAGAGTTCTCCGAAACCATAAAAAGGTGCTGTGAAAGCCGCTGCGATGAATGGTCGTTTAATGTAAAAGGCCGTCTGGAGTATTATCTTCGTGATCTTCCTGCTGCAGATTGTGTCTACCATCACACCTGCAGCGTAAATTTTCGAAATGGAAAAAACATTCCTCGCGCATACTCCTCCGACGATCATGATTCGAAGAAAGGGAGACCAACTAATGAAGAGCAACACCAAGCATTCCTTCAGACCTGTGCTTACCTGGAAGAGAATGATGATGAACAACTGTTGATTGGAGACCTAATTTCCAAAATGGAGGAATATCTTCAAGGAAGTCAGAGCTCTGTCTACGAACGCAGGCACATGAAGAGAAAGCTTTTAGAACGTTACGGAGACAAGATCATAATATCAGGTGAAAGTGGGAAGGCAGATGTACAGGGTGGGCCGTAAGTTTCCATACATAGGAAAAATAAACATGTTTTTATGGACAACCATTTTTATTTATATAATATGCTCTACATGGTTGCCATTGTTTTGAAAACACATTTCAATACGTGTTCCCCACTGTTGATGAACACGCATTAGCACAGTTGACGTTATGCTTGTAATGGCGTTGGTGATACGTTCCTTTAGATGATTTATGTCTCGTATCTTTTCCTGATACACCATGGCCTTCAAGTGCCCCAAAGATAGAAATCAAGGGGGGTGAGATCTGGGGATCTGGGAGGCCACTCCACAGGACCACGCCGACCAATCCAAGCATCCGGAAACTGCTGATCCAAATACCGACGCACGTGAAGACCATAATGAGGTGGAGCTCCATCTTGCTGGAAGTAAACTGGGAAGTTACCTTCCTCGTTTAGCAGGGATGGGAAAATCTCTTCTTGCAACATGTTAAGATACCTTTCGGCATTAAGATTTCCACTGACAAAAATTGGTCCAATAATTCTGTCACCCCATATCCCGGCCCACACCATCACTTTACCGGCACCTTGCATCTTCGTCGGACTCAGCCAGTTAGGGTTAGCATTACTCCAATAACGTATGTTTTGCCGATTAACCTCTCCATTGACGTAAAAATTTGCTTCATCAGTAAAGAAGATCTTACAAACGCATATTCTTAGGGTATCTGAAACATAAAAACAAACGTTTAAATTTTCCTATGTATGGAAACTTACGGCCCACCCTGTAGTAACACTACGAGAGACAGCCAGCTAATGAAATTCTTATAGATTATCACAAAAAGTCGAAAGAATGTGATATAGATATAGAGCTACAGAAGATTTACCTAGTAGAAGCTGCTGCAAAAATAATCAGAAGTGATATCAAGTCTGTCGACTCGCCTAGAAAAGATGTGTATCCATCTCCAAATGACATCACTGCAGAAAGTGCTCTTGATTACATTCCCAACAGTCTGAAATTGCTATTATCAAAAGCATTTGCGGGACAGGATGCTTCAAGAAAAATAGGTGCAATTGGGCAGAGCATTATGCAAGCAACCCGTCCTAGAGGATTACTATGTCCACTACAGATCGGTTTGTCGGTTCAGCTACACCACAACTTTAGGTCAAGGTACCTTATTGACGTTCTCCATCAGCTGGGTTACTGTTCGTCGTATGCAGAAGTAACAAGATTCGAAAGAAAAGCGGCGCTGCCAAGTGGGTCTGGCTCTTTTACTGTTGATGAAAACACTGCAGTCCTTCTAGCAGCAGATAACGTCGATCATGATGTCTGCACTTTGGATGGGAAGAATACCTTTCATGGAATGGGTATGATTGCCGCAATAACTCCGAAGATCAAGATCCACCCTTCTATTCACAGGCGTAATGTTGGTGACAATGACATTAAGAAGATTGCAACCGTTGACATTAGGGAATATAGACACGCGAGAAGCATGTTGAGGGACATCTCATTCCGCGAACTTCCAGTACCCACTGCCACCATAAGTCGACTTAGTCTTCTCTGGCAGATATCTTCATCAGAAAGATCAGGTCCAAGTTGGTCCGGAACAATGCAGGCAATTCACGGTGGATCAAGTGTCTCACATCCAGGTGTGGCGTCGATCACGTTCCTTCCCATCATAGATATGTCGCCAACTGACATGACCTGCATATTTTCGACATTACTATATTTGAGCAAGATAGCACGCGATCAAAAAGTCCCATGCATTATTACCTTTGATCAGCCTTTGTTCTGGAAAGCTTCCCAAATCATCAATGAACAGAGAGACCTGCAGGACATTGCTTTAATGCTGGGATCATTTCACACTCTGATGAATCTTTTGGGAGCAGTCGGTACTCTTATGAATGGTTCAGGATTGTCTGAAGTACTTCAAGAAATATACGGACCAAATGCCGTGCAACACATGATGTCTGGAAAAGCTGTTTCAAGAGCGATACGTGGTCATATGATAGTAGATGCAGCTCTTAGTACCTTACTAGTCGCAGACGTTTTCCCTCGTAATGAAGATGGAACTCCTCATGACCTCCATAAGGAAGCTTGTGACCTGCTCGACGATGTTATGACCGCCAAACAATCAGTTGAGGATGTGGAATCTTCGAATGCATTGTCTCAGATTGCTACCACTTTGGATGCGAAGAAAACTGACCTACAATCTACTTCGCAAACAAGTCAACTCTGGTTGGAATATCAGCGAATGACCAACATTGCACGTTCCTTGATAACAGCAGACAGAACCGGCTCGTGGGATTTGCACTTGCAAGCTATGCTGGAGACCATCCGCATAATTGCAGCAGCTGGACATCACAATTACCTGAAATCGATATACCTGTACCTGCAGAAAATGTTAAGTTTGCCTTCTGAAAATCCAGCCGTTAACAAAATGTTCCAGGAAGGTAAGTTTGTGGTAAGAAGAAGCGACAGATTATGGGCCGGACTCGGCACAGACCTGGTGATAGAACAAGTACTAATGCGTTCCCTGAAAAGCAGAGGCGGACTGACACGCGGAAGTGGATTTACAGACATCCAAAGGACAACGTGGCTCTTTTCTATGCCTCTGTGTTCCACTTATAACTTAGCAATGCAGGAATACACCAGAGTTTTTTGGAAAGTAGTGAACAGCACAAGGAAATGAGGGGAAGTAGACAAATCAGGGACAGTAATGACATGAAGAAAGTACTTGAACGTCTGGAATCCTTATCCCCATTCCATTCTACCTCGGGTCTCTGCAACATTGTAACAGGGCTAACTGCTGATCCTGGAGTTAACGTTCATCAATTGCATTCAATCGGTACGAACATTGTCGTAAAAATGATTGGGAAACAAGCCTTTACATATTCTGCCAAAAGATCTGACAAAGTGAAAACACTAGGATCTGCTTCTGCCGTTGTGATCACTGATGCTTCAGATATAGAAGTAGATCCTGCACTACTGTTTCAGAGAATGATGACTGTTGCCACTGGCGGAGACATGAATCTTGAAGATGTCATGTGTTACGAACTGTGTGCATATCCTCCTGCATTGTTCGAATCACGAAGTATCTTGAGGAAACCCGATAAGTCTCAGCTAGCTCATGCAATAATCAAATACACTGACACTTTACGCATGGAAGAAGTTCAAGAAATTCAGTGCACAGACCAGTACGTATTGGATGGTGGATCTCTACTACATCGTGTTTCCTGGCGTCAAGATGAAACATATGACAGCATCGCCAACTCATATGCCGATTTCACTCTGAAAACATATGGAAAAGCAATCATTGTTTTTGATGGCTACAGCAGCTCTCCTACGATCAAGGACATGACCCACAGAAGACGCAGCACCAAGACAAGCAGAAATGTGAATCTCAGTCCAAGCATGAAGTTTGTTGGCCAGAAGGAACACTTCTTGGCTAATGAAAACAACAAGCAAGCATTTATTTCCCTCGTAGGTGAGATGTTGAAGAAGCACGGGTGTACTGTTCACAACGCAGATGGGGATGATGATGTGGACATCGTTCGTGCAGCAGTTTCCTCATCAGAAAATGCAACTACAACAGTAATAGGGGAAGACACCGACTTGCTGATTCTCCTTCTGTACCATGCCAAGGACAGTGGTTTCAAGTTGTACTATCGCAGCGATATAAGACGGGGACCATCTCCTAATCCTGTGTATGATATTCTCAGCATTCAATCATTGTTAGGCAATGACATCTGCAAGTATCTCCTGTTTGTGCATGCTTTCACGGGCTGTGATAGCACATCCAGAATTTTTTCGATCGGTAAAGCCAAAGCATTCGACACACTGATGAAGGTGGCTGAACTCCGTTCAGTTGCAAATACACACTCTGACATTGAAGCCGCTGGAAGAAAGGCAATGCTTCTGTTGTATGGCTGCAAAACACTTGAATCCACTAACGCACTACGTCATCGAATGTTAGTTGAAAAGGTAGCTACAGCTAAATCTTTTGTTACACCCGAACGTTTGCCACCTACCGATGCGTCCACAAAGTACCACAGCTTTCGCACATACTTTCAAATACTAATCTGGAAGTCTACAAAAGAGAAGATCGATGCAGAACAGTGGGGTTGGTTTGTAAAGAATAATTCCTACTACCCTACAGCCTGCGACAAGCCACCAGCTCCAAATTATCTACTCAACATGATCCGCTGCTCCTGCAAGACGAAATGTGCTACTTCAAGATGTGGATGCAAGCGTAATGGAATGCCCTGTTCAGCCGCTTGTGGCGAGTGCCAAATCAGTGGTTGCGATAACAACCCAAGTACCGGTAATCTATCCGATGATAGTGAAGAAGAGGATTAATTTCTGTATGTTTGTGACCAGGTATCACTTCTTCTGTAATGAACATAACTTGAAACTGGGAAAAAAATAATTGTTGTATTATTGATTATAAAAATCTGTAAAAAGCTATATAACATTATATTTGCGTAATAACTGGTTGTGTTGTATATTGTTGAATTATTTAAAACATTACAACTGAAAGAAAAAGCATCAAATGTATCTCTATAAATAAAAGCGTAAATTATATATATTTTTTTTTCGTAGGAAACATCCAGTCCGCCATTTTGAATTTCATTTTTGGGGGTGTTCCCGGTGTCCAATTTTGTCGGATTTTGGATATGTTATTCGGCAATGGTTCCTGAGCTGGAAACAGTTTAGAAAGCTTCTGAAGCAATTTTGCCCAGGTCTAACTACAAATTGCCTGGACTAATAACATTTTTCTTTATCATTTCTCAAGAAAACCGATTGCAGAAACAAAATCAAGGTCATCGACTTCCCTTGTTTGCAATTTCATAGGAAAATCGAGAGCAGTCCATGAAACATACTAGTCCCATAATTAGTCCTTAATTTATTGCATGTTTTAGTTGTACTTAATTTTGCACCTTCTCAATAAATTTAGTTAACTTTTGAAATATAGTGCAGCTTTCACCTGTACTGTGGGTATTGATGCACGCTTCCAGATTAAGTAGTTCCTGGTTTATCTGTCTGATAACTGGTTTGTTTTCAGCATTTTGGTCTTTCTTTGAGATAAAGAAAATATCTAACAACTTGCAAATGAGTTGGCAAAACATTATTAGGAAGTCCTTCAGAAGTTACAAAGATTAAATGTTTTTTAGAGCACCTTGTACTCACAGATTTTGAGGGGTAGGATGAATGGGATGTGGAGATTGAAGACTGATATTGATGCAAGGGGAGATGTTGCAGTGGATGTTGATGGGTAGAGTTGTATTAACTCTGATGCTGATTCAATTGCTACATTTCTTCCAAAACATTATCTGAAAATAATGAACAAATAGCATATTATTTATAAATAATGACATGGGAAAAAGGATATTTCTAGGCCCATTCAAGCTCACTAATTTCACACCCATCTTAATCTCATATTTCCTGTTATCCAAACGTTCTCATTAAACTCACCTTTTGCTTCCAGGGATGGGTTTCAATTGATCCATGACGGTTTTTGGCGATTTGTGCTCGTGTTGAGATTGTAAAATCAGGATTTGTTATTATTTATTATTAATGAATATAAAATAATAGAATTCCTAATGTATAAGAAGAAAACAAGTTGGGTTTAATAGATGGATTATAAAGTTAGGAAATAGGCCTTAGATGAATTTGGACAAGCGTAAGTGACTTTTTGTTCGAAGCCAGAACAACAGGTTTTTTGTGTTCATACTTGTAATTGCGGTTAGCCAATCAGGCACAGGTATGGCCGTCACGTGATGTCTACCTCCCGTTTTTTATTACTTTTTTTTATGTAGAAAGAAGGGGGCTAAGGGCGAGCGCCCGCAAAAGTGACCCCTCTACAGAAGACGGAGAAAGCCAAAAACAAGGTCTCCAAGGCTCAATGATGCCTTTTTAAATTTTTTTTAAATGTAAATTTTTAAAAGGTTGTGTAGTGTGTAAGATGCATATATATATATATATATATATATATATATATATAGTGAGGAATAGAGGGAGAAGTGTGTGTTTTAGAGCATGCTGGACTGCTCTAGATGAAACACAGAAAAAGATCAGCTAAGGAGGAGAGTAACAGGAGAAATGGGAGTTCCAGCACTCACTGACTCCTCCTAACATCCACCCCGAAGTACTTCCCTGGTCGATTGGTGTCTACAATCTCCTACAATCATGTCATTAAAAAAACTTAGTTTTCAGATAACACTAGATTTATATAATTATGTAATTTAATATCATATAATAGGCCAATAAAGTAAGTTAAATAATATAAAATAATTAGGAAATTATAAAAACTATTGAACTCATGTATTAATTACTGTTTCTTAAGTTTTGATTCAAATATAATAAAGAACAGATCAAGTGTAAAGAGCGAATGATACAATGAAATCATCTCGATGAAAATTCAGCGCATCGCTAAGAACGAAGTTAGTCAAGAAGACTCGATGGCAGGGTGCCCGTTTATCCCTTACCTGTACGGGAATCGGGGATCCGCAGCTGGAGGTGTACCCAGGGGTTGAGCAAAGTGAGGCTCCGCAGGTTTTTCCTGGAAATTTTTGCATTTTAAGAAGCAATTTCATTCAGTCCAGTAGAATGTTTGACATTATTTGAACCATTTTTGATAAGTCCAATAAAGAGATTTTTACCAGGTTTCAAGTACAACGTGAAATAGAATGCGTTGTCATTCATTATTAATTTGATAGTGCTATAAGTGATTAATGGGCCACTAATGAATGCGTTAAGCCTTCATAGGAAAATAGCACAAAATGTATAGCATGTCTAGCACAAAATATATGTTAACCCCTCCGTCTATGGCCTTGGGCGGTTCGAAGTTGACGGGGGTTCTGGTTAGGTGGCAGCAACAGATTTGTTACTCTGGCGTATCTAGTACCGTATAGGGAATCGCAGAAGTTTCTCTTATACTTCTCTCCGATTTATTCTTGTTGTGGATGGGAGGCTTCTGTGGAGCTTACTAAATTCTCTGAAGGTTCCTCGATTCTTCTTGTAATGTATCGGGAAATTATTTTTCTCTATTTAAGACTAAGTTCTCTGAAGAGAGCAAGGCTCGAAGGAGAAGACAAAGATATTCTCTTACTGTAGTTTACTGCTAAAATGTTACAGGTAATGCTCAGTCTCTAAGTTAAATCAGACAAATCAGAATAATAATTTGAAAAATTGTTTGACTATTTATACTGAATTTTTGGTGACATCATTATTATTTAATGTTGACCTGTTTTTTTTTTTTATTATCAATAGGCTGAATTAGTTTGCAAAATATTTGAAGATAAGGTAAATATTTTAGCTGTAGCCATGTCTAAACAGATAGCAAGATATTTGAAGATGAAACCATATTTTTATTTTAAACCGCATATTGACAGATCTAATGTCATCATGATCTGCCGAGTTAACTAAAAGTGGAAATTGAAATATGCATTTTATTATGAATTACAATTAAACATACATATAAGCAAAAACTAAATGCCTAAAATTTAAAATTAAGTGTTAAGCAAGATATGACCATCTTTTACAACGAAGAGAGAATGTATAAAGAAAATGAACATTGCAGAATTTAACAAGATTACATTATGAAGCTAAGTCTAAAAAAATGATTAAGTAAATTAAAAAGAAATAATTCATTAATTATTCAGCAAAAATTAAATAGAAAGAAAATAAAAAATTTAGCCAAATTCGTGTCACCGTTATGCGAATTTGGACTCTATATGTAAAAATTAATATAAGAATATAAATATATACAAATATAAGTATTATATGAATATAAGAATTATGTGAATATAAGAATTATATGAATATAAGGCGTACCTAAACTATTTGGCACCCGGGGCGGATCCTTCCTTTGGCACTCCCCATAAATAATTTTAAAATTTAATACACAGAAAAATATATTATGTTTGCAAGTAGATTTTTAAACAGTACAATACTGTCATAAGCAAATTGGAAATAAGAAAAATGCAGGACATTAAAAATTCAGTGAACAGGTGATACTGCATTTTATTTTACACAAAAAACACAGGAAATCCTGTCTCAACGCTCAGCCTATTCTTCAAAGGTAAATAGATAGGATTCACAGTCTCTGCTTTCGAACCTTAATTTCTGCAAATTGATCAATGACCTCATCAAAATTCACCTTCTTTGCATATTCATGTTCAATTGAAAGTAAAGCAAGATTTGTCAATCTTGTCTGACTCATGGTCGAGCGAAAGAAATTTTTTATCAATTTCAATTTGGAAAAACTTCTTTCACATGAAGCAATAGACACACAGACAGTCAAAAAGAATCTCAAACACAGTGACAAGCTTGGCAAAGATTCACAAAAATCCCATTTCACAATAAACTCCAGAAACTGCAATGCTGTCCATTTCTTTGCCTCTTCAACGCTGATTTTGGCAGCTTCCAAATGCCTCCGAAGTCGTCCAATTTCCACACTGATATCTTTATCAGAGAATTCATCGAAAATCTGAATCAAATTTGGAATATACTTCCGAAGTTCTTCTGTTGCAACAACCAAAGTGTTTGGCTGAATAACAGCGAAGATTGACAGAATTTGATCCATTGCCTTAGAACGAATCTCCAATTCTTGATGAAAGCGATCAAGACATTCAAACATAGCCATTTTTACTTCCTCCGGCAATGTGAGACCAGCATCCTTCGCCATCTCTCCTGGCATCCTTTTTCGGAACTTTATTTAATAAGCAGTAAGCATTAACAACATATTAAATATACAATGATACTACACTGGACATTGTAAAATTGTTGAACTTGACTAAGCCAATGAGCATTAGTACTAGTTCAATATAGAATAGTACTGTAGTTGTTGATGTAAATCTGAAACGGTGTTTACTATATTAAGCATGTAAGCATTAACATATCTCCATGCAGTCACATCATCACCCTCTCTGTCTTAACATCACCATGTAGTTGCATTAAAAAAAATCATGCAGTCATATCACCACCACCACCACTGTCTTGGAATGCAATAGGGTAAACTGAGCAAAGCTCACCTTTAAAGGTTTAGATAATATTGCAAAGTGTCTGACCACAATTATGTCGTATTTGACAATTAAAACTGTCTTGGACAATTGTCTTCTATTGACTATACACTGTTTCAAAATTACATTTGTCTTTATATGCAAAAATTAAGATTTTGAAAAGTTAAGAGTTAAGACCATGCCTACTTGATTTTCGGATTAAACTTGCCTTATGAATTATATTATAACGTAAGTGTAAAGTTAATCTAATTTGTGACCATAAGTTTAAAAGTGTAAAAATTTTGGTGTTTTATAATAAAACAATTTATATTAATGGTCAAAAGTTAAATTTTGAAGTTATTACAACGATAAACAATTTTAATTTACTTTCCTTCTGAGCCGCACCCTTTTCACTCTGGGCCGCACCCTTTTCCCTCTGAGCTGCACCCTTTTCCCTGTCCCTCGCTAAAATTATTAACGTTGTTTAATATAATAAAACAATTAGCAACAGGAGCTCTGGGGGTGGTGATCGAGGATGAGTCTGTTGACGATCATGCCAGCTTGTGACATGTCAGCGTGGGATCCAGCAAAAAAAAAATTAGACTAACACGAACTTAGATGTAGCTCGTAGCGTAAACTAACCCACTTTTTGTTATTCTTTAAACTCTTTTTTTCTATCTCTCCTTATTTGCATGTCTATAACTCTCTTCATTGCATGTTCTGTAGTTTGCATGGTATGATAGTGTTTGAGTTAAGAATGTGTTGCATGGTTTGTAATGCGTTCTTACTTCTTTTCATTTTCCACCCCTTTCAGGCGGAGTGGGCTTCGTCCTCTACCTCCTAATGGAGTGTATATATATATATATATATATATGTATATATATATATATATATATATATATATATATATTTCTGGGAGTGCCAGTGCCAGTGACGCTTGTCAGTTTTGTGCTCCGTCTTACTATCAAATTAACAGGGTTTAAAGTCAGTGAACCGTTATGTTACCTTTACAATAAAATGTGTAAATGTGCTAAGATTACCCAGTTACAATCTCATTAGATGGTCCACAATACTTAATTAATAATAATACATATAATATATCCTCAAAATTTTCTAGCGACATCCGGCACTACCTTCTTGGGCCTATGAGCTTGTAAGCAGTGACTTTGAAATAGCGGGCATACGAACAAACGAGCGAGTGAGCCCCTTAAAATTATGAACGAATGAACGAACGAAACGAATGAACGAGTGAATTTTAACTACATAAACTGTTCAAAATATTTTCAAAAGGCCAGGTAAAGGCTCTGAAATCTTAAATGAAAGACCAAGCAAATAGATAAATAGGTTTTATTACTTTAGATATATTTACAAACTTACTAGCTTACATGATTTAACGGGACAAGGAGTGGGCACTCCTTTTTAGCATCTCCATCTCGTTCCCCTCCCCCGCCCTACCCCCACCATATACACTGCTAATCTTCCGTTTAATAGTAAAAGTTTTGACGGTGACCGCAGGAAATATATGTTTCAGTACGGTATAATCCTACAGTGACTCCGCGTGTATACTTTTTGTGTCATAGTTAGTAATAGTTACATAATTAATGTGAAAAGATGCCTGAGCATCGAACGGTGGTATCCCGAGCATGATTTAAAGGGACAAGAAGTGGGACCCCTTTCGGCGTTCCCCCCATCTCCACCCCCAACCACCACCCCTACGCTCCACCGCAAGCCGTAACAGATACAATGGGGTCGTCTGCTGTAAATCTTGTAGAAAATCCATTGTTATGTTTTATATTTGACAAAGTAGATCATACTAGGTCAGACCTTCTTGTATCTGTCTGTCATGATTTTTAGGATTCAGAAGAAATAGAACATGCGAGGGTACAATTAAACACCCTGTTCAGTGCTACCTTCCCAACTCGTAGAGGTAATTCTAGAAACGAGAATACCCTGAAAGACATTATAAATAAAGTGTCGACCCTCCGGGATAATGAGAACAATATTACCTTTTACGCTACTAACTTCCATAGAATACCGGTAATCTCTATGGGTGACGTAGACGTCTCGGTGCTCCTCAAACAGTATAATGAGGTACAAAAGTCGATAGTTGAACTGAAACACCAACACGTGGTGTCAAATCAGAGAAACGCGATTTCGCTAGAACAATTCCGGTCAGAGTTAGATGCGTTGAAAGAGACGCTCCTCCCAAAGCCCAGTTACTCGGAAGTAGTTCAGCAAGTCAGATCTCCAAGAAGCGCGTCGGGCAGCGAGGGAAACGAAACCCCCGCCTCCCACTCCCCCCCTGAAAGTGGGGTGGAAACGCAGCATGCAGGGGTAGCGGAAAGGACCCCTGCACCCGATTTCACAATGAGGAACAGGGATGGTCCAATGCCGAGAGACGAAGCATCATTGCCCTCCTCCTTGCCTCCCACTGCAGAGGAGAGGCGTTCGATTACGCCTCACTCGGTGCGCAGTTCCCCCCCTCCCACCGAAGAAGGAGGGGCACGCGCGGCCGTCAGGTTATAAACACCGCTAACAGACCCTCACCAAGCTACAGAGTAAGGGAGGGGCCTCCTATCCCCCAAAGGTTGTGCCACCCATCCCCCAGGCAGGCGAACTCTGCCTCAGGGGGATCGAGGGAGGAGCACGGGTGGGTCACTGTTAACAGGCACCCGTCCCGAAGGTTTCCTCAACCGGTCTCCGCGGCGAGGCCACCGATGGGGAATCTCACCCTCTTTGTGTCGCGAATTCAGCTCTCGAACGAGGCAAGCGATATTCGACACATGATGGAAGAAGTCATTGGTGAACACAATATATTGATAGGTAATAAACTAAACACGAAATCTCCGTATTATAACTCATTTAAAGTAATAATCAAAGGTGTAAATGCGCATTTCAACCCGTATAATATGAGTCAATGGCCGGACGGTATTATTGTTAAGAAGTTTATTCACTTTTCCAGGAGATTTGATAACAGGCAAAATAATAACAATAATAATAATAATAATAATATAATAATAATAATAATAATAATAGGCGCCCTAACGGTAATGCCTGAAAGTTGTACTGTGTATAATAATAATAATCTTACTAATAATAAATTTTCTATCAGTCATGGCGGATAATTTGTTGAAAAATAGTTCATATAATGTAAGATCAGTGAGGAATTCAACTGTAGATGTTCATAAAATCTGCGACAGTGCAGATTTGATACTCCTGCAGGAGCACTGGCTACCTAAGCAAGAGCTAAAATTCCTCTCTACCATCCATGATGACTTTATGTACCATGCGTCATCAGCAGTAGACTTGTCAGATGAATTAATGTACGGTAGGCCTTTTGGTGGTGTTGCTTTCTTAATAAGAAAAAATTTGTCGAAACATAAATTTTTAACAAGCGATAATGTAAGGTTGTTAGGAATTGAATTACAAGTGAACAATGATTGCATATTAATTGTAAACTGCTATTTACCATAAAACAACGGCAGTAATCTAGATGAATACATTGATTTGCTGTACAAAATTAAGTCATTATCAGATAACCCCAAATATTCTCACTGTATAATAATGGGGGACTTTAACGCACATGTTAACTCGGAATTCTTTGTAGAATTGGGTAACATGTGCGAGTCGGCCGTTTAATTATAAGTGATGTAGAGGTATTAGGGATAACCAGTGGTAATTTTACATACGTTAGTGATATGAGTGGTACTACCAGGTGGATTGATCATTGTCTCACTATTAATAATCACTGGTCAACAAATTTTAAGGAATTTTTTGTATCTTTAATGAAAGTAGCCGATTCTTATGTATTTTTGCATGCTGAATTTGAAAATGATAGTGAAATTGTTTAATTAGTTCGCGTTTTTAAGATATCATGGTAATTATTGTGTAAATACTGGTAAAAATTTATCCCACAACATATATGTATTTTAAGGAGCACACTCACTTCAATGTCGTTTCCTCTTGGCCTGTCTCTTGTACTCTGACTGTGTAGTGTCTCTTATTACTGACCAGCAGAAATCAGCCAGCATAGATGAATTCCACTTGCCCTGGTAACGTTTCTCAAGAGCTGAAATCTGCTGATGAAAACGTTTCCCATGTTCGTCACTTACTTCACCAAGGTTTGCCGGGAAAAAGTCGAAATGGGAATGGAGGAAATGAATTTTTAGAGACATGTTACATCCCATTCTTTGGTACGCCTTCAACATATTATCCACCAATTCATCTGCATTTGGAGCTCTGTTGTTTCCAAGGAAATTTTGCGACACTGACTTGAACGAGACCCAAGCTTCTTTTTCTGCGCCCTCCAAAAGTGTCTCGAAATGTTCATCTTTCATCAGATTTCGTATATGAGGACCAACAAATATGCCTTCCTTGATTTTTGCCTCACTGAGTCGAGGGAACTTCTGGAAAAGATACTTAAATGCCGTTCCATCCTTATTGAGTGCCTTCACAAAATTTTTCATAAGCCCTAACTTAATATGTAACGGTGGTAGAAGTATTTTGCTTGGCTCTACTAATGGCTCGCACGAAACGTTTTTCACACCTGGCACTAAACGTTCTCTTAGAGGCCATTCCTTCCTTTCATAATGCTGTGACCTAGCACGGCTGTCCCACTCGCAAAGGAAGCAGCAGTACTTCGTGTAACCCTGTTGGAGACCAAGTAACATGCCGACCACTTTCAAATCACCAAATATGCTCCATTTGTGAGCGTTGTAGTTTATGTGGTGAAGCAGATATTGCATATTTTCATATGTCTCCTTCATGTGGACAGAATATCCAATTGGAATGGCAGCTTTTTCGTTTTTGTTATGAAGTAGTACAGCAGTACAGCCTTAAGGCTTAGCTTAGAGGCATCAATGAACAACCTCCATTCGTCATCTCTGTATGTTATATTTAGGGCATTCATTAAACCAACAACATCTGTACACACCACGAAGTCACCATGTTTGATGAAGAAAGTCTCCAACGTGGATTGCCTAGTGCGGTACATGGATATTTGGACATCATCATGAAGAAGATGCCACTGTTGAAGGCGTGAGGCGAGCAATTCTGCCTTAGACTTCGGTAAGTCCAAATCTCTGATGAGGTCATTCAGTTCGTGTTGGGTGATTTTATGCGGTTCTGTAGACAGTTCACTGGGCACAAAGTCGGTATCTTGTGATGTTGTGGGATGTGCAATGTCTTCATCTGTACTCGTTACAGGATGCTCTTCGTCATCCAAATCGAGGGTGTCTGAGGAGGTAGGAGGATTGGACACAGGTTATGGGGCACAGGTCGAATGGCGGATGGAACATTAGGATACTTGAGGGTCCATTTTTTCTTCTTACTAATTCCACGTAATGGCGGAACCATGCAGAATAAACAGTCATCCACGTGGTTACTTTGGTGGTTACGCTTTAACACGCACTACACTCTATATGTCATGAACTAACCACAGGTGCAAATTACGAGGAAACACTACAAAAGCACTATGTCAAAATGTGAAATAACGTGTCACCACAACAAGCGTCACTCTAGAACTGAGCTAAAGGGATTTACGATGTACTCAAGATGGCGCCAGACAACGAGGTTGCCAAACGAGCACATTCTACAGTGTTGGCATATGTTATGCTTCAATGATATATTCATTTCAATTGGGAAATAATGAAAACAGGGCACCCGTGTATCTTCTAAACGCGAACCAATCATGCAAAATGAAGGTCATTTTCGGATTCAGCGACGTCGAATTACTAAAGAAATGATGGTTTCATCGAAGATACATTTTGGCTGTTGATTAGTGATAATCTAAAGGGTCGAATTGTTAGAGTTCATATTCTTCATGATTTCCTTATTTCTGATCATAGACCATTAGAAATATCAATTAACGTTACCAATTTATGCGCAACACGACTTAACAAGAACTCAATAGGAAAGAATAATGGCGTCGATTGGTCCAATGTTAATATGCAGCAAGAATAGAATACAAAGACAGAACATGTCACCTGTTTAATAATTTAGAAATTTTGCATCTTGCCTGTAATAATCCTTGCTCAAATGATTCTCACTGTAAACTCATAGATAGGTATTATAGTAAGATAATATCCCTGTTAAGAGAAGCAGGAAGCCCCCTTATTAAATCTTACAACTATCATACTAAGATTATTCCTGGATGGAATGATTTTATTGCCTCCCTGAAGAGGGAATCGAAAGACGCCTATGATTTGTGGTGCTTTCATGGTAGACCCAGATTAGGATATGTGTAGAAGTAGGGGTCAGTATAAGGCGGCCATAAGGCGAAGTAAACAAGAAGAGTCTATTCGAGCATCAAAAGCCTGTGAAGCTCGCATAAATAACGATAATAACAAATTTTGGAAATTTGTTATGAATCAAACGGGTGTCAAAAATGTCCTCCCTCCGACAATCGATGGGGTGTCGGGGGAGGATGAAATTGCAAAGCTGTGGAAAAATCACTATTCTAACATTCTTAACAGTGTGAGTAGGGATAATCTTAAGATAGATTGCAGCGAAACGATTGTGGGAGGGACAAGGGAAAATACTTTGATATCATTTTCTGAAGTAAAGAGGCTAATTAAAGAGTTAAAGACTGGTTCTGCGTCAGGAGTAAATGACTTATCGAATGAGCACTTAAAATATGCAAATGACGTAGTATGTCTGCATATATCATTGCTCCTATCAGCCATGCTTGCTCATAGCTATATCCCTGCAGAGTTCATGAGGGTATACATCTTGCTCCTGGTCAAAAATAAGTATGGAGACACTCTGTCCAGCAATAATTACAGGCCTATTGCTATCGCTTCCTGCTTCTCGAAACTACTAGATAAACTCTTGTTACTCCGATTAAATGATTTCCTCTGGACATCTAATCAGTTTGGCTTTAAAAGGTCCCACTCAACTGACCTGTGTATCTATGTACTTAAAGAAACAATATCGAAATACATTGACAGTAATTCAACTATTTATAGCTGTTTCCTAGATATAAGTAAGGCATATGATAGGGTGAATCACAATATTTTATTTGCAAAACTAGAAAACAGGAAGGTTCCCATGTACATATTAAATTCATTGAAATTTTGGTATTCCCACCAATCTTTCACTGTTAGGTGGGGCAATGAACTATCCGAGTGTTTTGGCTCCTCTTGCGGGGTGAGACAAGGCTCCTTGCTCTCCCCTATGCTGTTTAATGTGAATATTGACGGATTAATTGCTTCACTTAACGAGGCAACAGTGGGATGTTGTATAGATAACACAAGGATAAATAACTTAGTTTATGCCGATGATATGGTGTTAATAAGTCCCTCTGTTAAAGGTCTGGATCGGCTACTAAAAGTCTGCGAAGAGTATTTGGGTCAAACTATTACCAGCTTCTTAAGTGATGACTCGGATATAAGAAAAAAATCTCGAAGCCTATGTGCTAAAGCGAATATGACCATAAGGAACTTTCGATTCTGTACAAGTGAAGCTAAAGACACTCTCTTTCGTACGTTCTGCAGTTATATATACGGACAGCAACTCTGGGTGAATTCTAAAAAAGGTTCTGGCAGAACCCTAAATTTTCTGTACAGCAGGTCTTTTAGACTCTGACATAAATTACCCCCGAGATGCTCAGCTTCGCAAATGTTTGCTACCCGCAATGTCCCGAGCTTCCCGGAGATAACAAGACGTGCTCAATACAGTCTAATGCAAAGAATTAAAAAATCAACCAACCCGATCATCCAAGCTATCCATGAGTCCTGCCATTTATCCTCTAAGCTATGGACTTCTTGGTACGAAAACGTCTGTCTGTAGCTCCACTTAACTTCGACATTACAGTATTATTTCTAATCAATTGTATATATTTCTATCCTTAGTATATGAACTGTCAATGTATTAATAATATTTGTCATATGGACTATAGTCTGCCAATAAACCTTTTCATTTTCATATATGAATTGTATGTGTATATATATATGTGTATGTTTGTATGTATGTATGCATGCTTGTGTGTACGTATGTATGTATGTATTTTTGTATGTATGTATGTAAGTTTGTATGTATATAAGTTTGTATGTATGTATGTTTATATGTATGGTTGTATGTACGTATGTTTGTATCTATGTTTGTGTGTATGTATGTTTGTATGTGTGTATGGGAAAAAATAAAACAAAGCTTCTTTATTGAGGGCATAACTGGACATCCATCCGCTGGAGCGTCTTGGAGCAGAGTGGGATCTTCCCTGACATCTCTGAATGACTTTGGAAGCCGTTAACTGCCAGTCGTGCTGGCTGGCATCTAAACCATATTATATACATATATATATATATACACACTATACTGTATTATTATATATATAAAGCAGAAATAATCATACTTTCCATTTTTTTAATAGAGTAGTAGAGAATTCGAAATCTTTGCATTCTGTTTTACTCATGGAAGCATACTTTTTTGGTATTATTATTATTATTATTATTAAAGTCATAAAACTAAAACAAAATCTTCCCCCTAAATTAAAGTATTAAACTCTTCAATTTAACCGTGATCATGTAATTATTGAAGCAACAGACTGCGCAAGAATTTTACGTTATGCAGAATGAACAATTCGAACTTTGACAAATCTCTGGATCTATGCAGAAGTGACCATGCATACGACCCTGCGACAGCGTGTCGTCGAAGTGTAATGATTTGTAATAAATTTAATAAATGGCATTGAGAAAACATTGTTAATATAGCGTTTTTTTATATAGTCGTTTTGGAAAGATAAATTTAAGATGTCTGTTGAATGTAACTTCTCAGAGACTGTAACGGTTTTTATATTTTTTGTGGGTGTTTCGGTTGGGAATGGGGTACAAGAGCTGCCCTTGGGAGAAGAAGTTGGGGAAAACCCTCTACAAGGGTGCCACAAGATCCTACATACGGGGAGTTGAATTCTAGATTTTGTTCAGTCAGGATCACAGGTTTTTGGGGCTCTCAAAATTTTGTAAGTACAGCTTGTCAGTTTAGTGTTAATCGCAAATTACCAGAATATCTCTTGGTGCTCTTTATGTATTAACGTTCGCCCGTGCCCTAAAGGTTTGGGATCACCTGAAGATAGGGCCCCCATCAACACTTGCAATAGCCTTATTAGGCTAACTAGCGAAAATATCACGACTTAACCTAACCAATCGTCAAGGGCGTACAGTTGACCTAACGATTGGTTAGGTTAAGTCGTGATATTTTCGCCAGTTAGCCTTTTCAACAGATAAGACAGGTATCCATAATTCGGTAGGGGGGGGGGGAAGTACATCAACAAAGGAAAGTACAGAACAGTTTTCGTTCAAATTAGTTGAGAAGTGCTCGATGGTAGGCAGTGCGGGGCCGACTAGTTTTTCAGGTGCAGCTACGGAGTATTGGTTGTTTTTCATAGCGTAGGGGTTTAAAGAACAGAAATCATAGTAATGGTGTTTCACACCACCCGTAGGTGGAAAGTATAGCTTCAAGGGGTTTGTGCGTCCATCAAACAGACTATCTCCACATTTTGGAGGGTCCACTACCATAGAACGCTTGATGTCCCTTATTTCTTCGTGATACTATTCATCACCCTCCAACCGTGCATCATATTCATGTTCCCACATCACCTTGTGAGTGAACTAGGTGCCTATAAGCTCGTCTCGGATACGGGTCCATGCAAGACAATCAGCGAGGGATCTTCCATGGATATCTCCTGTGACACCGCACTCAGCACGTGCACAGCCATGCCATCAACACTCGTTAAAAGAGTATGCCGTCTTCACACCAGTGTGAGGGTCCTCACTTAGCCCGTTCACCCAAAAAGCGCGGCCATTACTCTTAATTGCCACTTCACCCGTGTTGCGAGCATGTTTTATGAGCACTCCTTTCTGCTGTTGAAGGCGTGTGAGCCAGTAAATAGCCTTATATCCATAACTACGCGGAACGTTACGGGGATGACAGCCAGGCTGTCTTTAGGCCTAAAGTTTTTCTTGAATACAGTGAAGCACAATGACGCGATCGTGATTGCGCCATGTACGGATCACAGTTTAATCGGGTATGTACACTGTACAGTCCCCTGCAGTAGTCGAGCTCCACCTCTCTGTACCGCTTTCCGAGATGTGGAAACAACGCAGTCCCTCTTTCTTCCCCACCCTCACTCCCTCCCTCTCCTCCTCCCCCTCTCAGGTGTTGTTATAGTAATACTTTTATTTTTTGAAAACCAATGACTGAATAAATATATTGTCCACTATAGTTTTGGTGGTAATGCTAGGATAACTATGTATTTTATTTATGCATTATTCCTAAATTTAAGAAGTAGAGTAGTTTGGTCATTTTACAAACGTGGGATACTTTAAAAACTTTAAATCATAGAATTTTGATGTGGCCATGTTATAGTTAAAGTGTAAGATAAGTTGTAGTATCGACTTTTCCTCCAGGCAATAATATTTCTGTTTAATTAAAGTCCATGCATCATCAACAAATGATTATCCAGAAAAAGGTCTATGCATCGAGAGATAATGATAACATAGTTAAATTTTTTGTTACAAAAATAAACATGAATCAAGTAAATTTAGGGATTTTCTTAAGAATGTACAAAACATAAGGTTCAAATTATAAGAAACTGACATTTGTTCAAGTAAATAAATATATATTTAATACATCACAACTATAACATTATACATAATTATTCAACACTTGGTCCATCCTCCATTATTATTAATGACCTCTCGTAGCCTATTTGGAACAGATGCCACGTGATTGTAGATGACTTGTAGGTTCGTGCGGAAAAGTTCCCACTCTGCCATGGTGTGTTCCAGCAGGTGCCTAGATGTCCGCTCCTGCCCTGGCACCCAAGCATTAACCACATTTGCCCACACATTTTTAATGGGGTTTAGGTCACACCCCTTGGTGGGCCAGTTCAGCAGCTCGACATCTCGTTGTTCCTGAAACCACCGTCTGATGATCCTGGCAGTATGGACAGGGCAGTTATCCTGTAAAAAGAAATTAGGAAAACTTGAGAGTTCACATTTCATCCATACTTTTTTGAAGTTGCCTGAAGAGGACGCAAAAAAAAATAAAAAAAAAATAAATAAAATAAAGATACATTTAAAATTACATTTAAAACTACATTTACTAATTTCCTTCTTTCATCATATTACCTTAAAATATACACTAATTGACCTTAATTAAATCATTTTCTTGAAAGCATATTCTTTGTAATGAAAATAGTTTAGTTGTATTATTTACCTGCATAAATATAATCCGCTCAGGATGAACCAAAACGTATGTCCTTACGGTTGGCAGCATCACCTCCTCCAGTATCTCTAAATACTGTTCGACTGTAAACCTCCCGTTAATTGTTGCCAGCTCTCCAATGCCGTACAGGTACACCCATCCCCACACGTTGAAGGTCACGTGTCGACTCCTTGCCACTTCATATATGTGTTGGCGGGCATGCCTCGTATTGTCTGGTCGCCAACAATGAACATGCCCATGTATAGTGGATGCGAATGTTTTTTCACCTGAGAAAATGACTGTCCCAGTATGCGAGGTCTTCATTAATATAACGTTGGGCAAACTGCAGCCTCGCCACTTTGTGTCGCTCCTCAAGTCTCTCTTTAACGGCAGGTGTCCTGTGGTGATAACCTGCCTCATATAACATCCTCCTAACTGTGTCAGCTGACACGTCCAGATGAAGTTGATCTCGAATAGCAACTGCATTTGTGATGGGATTTCTCTGAACTTCATCCAACATCCTCCTATCTTCTTCCGGGATTGTTTTTCTCGGTTTCCCAGATCTAGGACGGTCTAGGGCAGTGGTAGCGAACCTTTTTAGCTGGCGGGTCATTTTTGTTACTTTTGATTTTTAAAAAAATGAAATTGGGTCACAATAATTTACTTAC
Source organism: Bathynomus jamesi (assembly GCA_023014485.1). Classification (NCBI taxonomy): domain Eukaryota; kingdom Metazoa; phylum Arthropoda; class Malacostraca; order Isopoda; family Cirolanidae; genus Bathynomus; species Bathynomus jamesi. The sequence continues at coordinate 1,412,596 of JAJOZX010000060.1, read as the reverse complement.
TATTTTTAGTGAGAAACTTGTTGGATTTTAGCTGCTAATATTTTGATCCGAAATTTATATTTAGTTGTCTTCAGTCTCACACATGCAACACTCATATCTGTGCCAAGGGGATTCCTAGTGGTGGATTTGACGAAATTCATGGAGGAAAAAACTGTTCACATGAAGATGAACCAAACATTGTTAGCAGAGCTAATGCTAGCTTTTAAACTTATACTATCCGTTTAAAAACGTTTCAGTGTGTATCAGCTGTTTATTTTGGTGGGAGAATAAACTAATTTTAAAACTGTAAGGCAGAAAATATTAAAAATTAAAGTCATATTTTATTTAAATAAGAGCTCGTGGATCACTAAAAATTGCCTCGTGGGTCAGTACTTGACCCGCAGTTCAGTGGTTCGCCATCACTGGTCTAGGAGGTTCCTTGCTATCTCCCACTTCTGCAATCAACGGCGAACTGTAGTTCGAGAGATTCCTATCTCTGTCACTATGGATATTCAGAAGACGAAGTACTAGTCTTGTCTGAGCTTTCATAAAGTCAGTAACCCTGTCAACACCTCGGATTGGGCCGTCCAAGTTACATCACAACCATATACGTATTGTACGTCGTTTCTCTTTTACCCTAATTTAACCCATTTCTTATATTTAGGTATACCATAATAACTGAGATAATCATGATTTTTTTAATAATGTAAGAAGTGTCCCTTTCCTTTTCTGTATAAATTATAGTCGATTGCAACAGCATAACTATTACATACTTTGTATAACAATCGTTAATCATATTACTCTTTTCTCTAATCAAGAATATTAACTATTTTATACGTTGCATTGGAAAATAATGGAAAGAAAATGCGATAACGGTATATAGAGCAGTGTTTCAAGGATAAAAAATAAAGTGTGGAAATATTTACACACACACACACACTCACGATATCCACCTCTCGCTCTGACCTGATGCTACTCCTGTACCCCTCCCCTCCTCATATCCCCACCTCCTCTTTCTTTCTGCTTCTCCCTTTCCCACCACTGCGTTGTTTCCACATCTCGGAGAGGGCTATACAGTGGCGGAGCGTGACTCATGTGAGGGCGTAGTGAAAATGATAATTTACAATGGCACAATGATATTTTATTGTAGTTTTCGCTGAGAAAGATGAATATGATGATACAAATTGTGCCAGGTTTTTCTAACCACCACAGTTTTGCATGAACACAATTTAACAAACACAGAAAATAGAGTTTTCATCTAGCATACATCCGTCAACATTACATCATATGAATAACTCCCATTGATTTCACTATGAAACCATAATTATAAATTTCTATAACTTTAATATGTTATTTTACGTCATTCCCTGATTTAAGTATTCCTACCAAGGTCGTACTGTATACTAGTACGCATCGTGTCTTCTGACTCCTCAGGCACTACAGTTCGCCTGACAGCCAGCTACAGTAGTCCCCCACAATGGTCTGTGGAGGAAAAGCTAGAAATACTGTGGTGCACCACCTATGCCACAAATGAGCAGTTCCCAATAAATGGAACCAGCAAAAGGGGCAGAGAAATGCTAAAACAGAGAGTAGTCATAGATAGGGAGAAGCCAGAAAACCCCCCAGACTGTAGGTTCCACAGCAATAGCGCAAACATCAAACTAGGGAAATCATAGGTCACAGTAGAAGAAATTAAAAAGATCAAAAAAGGGGTAGAAGACTATGTCCAAGAGGGAAATGAGAACACCACGAGCGAGTGGACATGGACGCTGGAGAGAAATCTGTACCTATTAGAAAGCCTGTTATAGGACAGATGATCCCAGAAAAAGAGAACAAGAGCGAACTCCTAAAATGGGCAATTGAAAGGAAGGAGTTCGATGAGAATGACTACATGGTATACAGGTTCCAGAAACGGTACACAGACCATATGATGGGCCGTAAAAGGATGGTCAGGCAAAAACATTATATCCTAAGGACAATCGCGGAGAGGAAAACTGATCATGAGAGAAAACAAAGAGCCACGCAACCAACATATGATGAGGCACAGAAAGTAAAAGAAAAGGCAATGAGGTTTGTACAGGAACAACTGACGATAACTGCTGACATCCAGAAGAACTAAGAACAAGCAAAACACCAGAAAGCCAAGTGGAAAACTCAGTAAATGAAGACGCACCAGTAACAGAGAAAACAAAGGAGACAATCCCAGCTGCTCTAGAGAGAACACCTGCCAGGGACAGCACAGAAGAAGTGTAGCACGATGTCTACCCAGGGCAAGATGAGGAGGAGATGGAAGTGGAGATGGACCACTGGCACACAAACACCTTTCCATCCCCTCTCCCTCCCTCAAGTGAACCATCAGACGATGAGGGAGACTCTACATCAGGGCCAGACAATGCTAGTATGAGAGAGACAGACGAGGAAAGTGAGGAAGAGAAGGAAATGAAAAGGAGGATCCTAATCCACAGAGAAGAAGACATACATAGGGAATTGAACCACAAGCATGGCCGTAACTACCTATGAGGTCACCGAGGTCCGGACCTCGGTAATTATTTCCTAAAAAAAAAAAAGAGACTGAACCGTTCTCCGTGTATGAAACGCATATTACCGCTTTTCTTTTGAAAAGAGGGAGCGTCGAGCGTTTTGTGTTTTGTGTTTAGTGTATAGCTTGGGTTGTGTTTGTAGATGTCATTTTGGTCTGAATTTTGCTCGTCCCGCCGCGCTCGAAAAAAATCTGGACCTCACTAATTTCTAAACCCTAGTTACGGCCCTGACCACAAGACCACTGCCCAAGCTGAAAAAGACCTACAAGGTCAGAAAATATACTGTATAGGACTAGCAAACAAAGTACTGCCTGCAATAACACTCCAGGAAAGCAACCTTACAGAGATAAACAGCCAAACAGGTTATATTACGCAACAGCAGTCAGCATAACAGAGATGGCAGGAATAAAGATACGCAAGCATAACATCCAGGAGCAAAACCAGGGAATGAACGGAAATGAGAGGAAGCCAAGGTGGCAGCAAAGACTAGAGAGCAGAGTGAGTAACCTCAGGAAAGAGATCTCAATTCTAACTACCCATATGAGGGGGGGGGGGAATAAGATCTGAACTGGGAAGGAGGAAGATAAATGTACTAATCCAAAGAGAAAAACTGGACAATGAAAGAAAGATCATCCAAAGCATTGCCAAGAAAAAACTAGACTTGTTAGCAAAAGCAAAAAGATTGGCAAGATATATACGCTTGGACAAAGAAAAGAAACAAAATGAGATGTTTGAAGAAAACCCAACGAAACTATTTAGAGAATTAAAGAATGCCCAGATAAAGGTAGAAAGACCGCCTGAAAAAGAACAAGTGGATCATTTCTGGAAGAACATCTATGAGAATCAAGTCAACCATAATGATGGTGCAAAATGGATTGGGAGCCTTTACAACAGCGAAAAGGTGAGAAACATCTCAGAGATGAACATGGACAGAATAACCATGAAAGAAGTTGAGGAGAAAATAAGAATAAGCAGTAACTGGAAAGCACCGGGCCCAGACATGATTAAGAACTTCTTGGATTAAAAAGCTAACATCATTGAGTGGAAAACTAACACGGTTCTTCAACAAGATACTAACAGCAGAAGAAGAAGCACCAGAATGGTTGACAAAAGGAAAAACTACATTACTACCAAAGTCCTATGAAACCCAGAACCCAAGCAAATATAGACCAATAACATGCTTGCCAACAACCTACAAAATACTAACAGGAATCATAGCAGACAGGATCTACAGCCATGCAGAAGAAAACAACATTATAAGCTGAGAACAAAAAGGTTGTAGCAGAAAAACGTATGGGACAAAATACCAGCTGTTAATCAACAGGGCTATATTGGAGAACAACAGAAAGAAACAGAGAAACCTAAGCATGGCATGGATTGACTACAAAAAGGCGTATGACAGTGTACTCCACTCCTGGGTGAAGGAAGTGTTGAGACTATACAAGATCCACTCCACCATCAGGATCTTCTTAGAAACAGCTATGACACGATGGGAAACAGACCTGACCCTCCATCACAGTAAGGGAACTTTAGAGGTGAACAGTGTGAGAATCAAGAGAGGGATCTACCAGGGTGACTCAATATCCCCTCTTTTGTTCGTACTGGCGCTAAACCCACTTAGCCACCTGATAAGTAACCTAAACAAAGGCTACGTGATGAGACCAAGGGAAAAGAGCAGCCCAAAAATATCTCACTTGTTCTACATGGATGACCTAAAACTACACCCCAAACAAAAGCGAGCTAACAGAAGAGATCAGGGAGGTCAAAACGTTTTCAGATGACATCCAGATGGAGTTTGGTCTTGAGAAATGTGCTTCTATCACATTAAAGAAAGGCAAAAGGTGTGAATCAGAAAACATCAGGGTGGACAATATTGTGATAGAAGAACTAGAGCAAGAGGCTACATATAAATATCCTGGAATGGAAGAATCTGAAAAGATGGAAAATGACATCATGAAAGAAGACTGCGGAAAGAATATTTTAAAAGCATAAAACTAATCCTAAAATCCCACCTAAATAGCAAAAATAAGATCCTATCCATAAACTCACTGGTAGTACCGTACTGTCATACAGTTTTGGCATAATCAATTGGACCCAGCTAGAAATCAACAAACTGGATACAATCACCAGAAAAATGTTCCATGCGCATAAGATCATATATAAAAACCAATGCACACCAAGGCTATATCTGCCAAGGAAGGTCGCTGGATTAGGGCTTGCGCTAGCAGACCAAGTGCACAAAGCCACAACAATAGGATTAGCACAGTACATAAAGGAAGGAGAAGGAAGGCTAGTCAGATTTGTAAGAGACCATGAACGTGAAAAGCCCCGAACAACATCACTTTCAAAGAAGGCAAATGATTATCTAGTGGACACCGGCATCAGACCTGAACAGCTTGAAGACATTGCAAATAAACCTCTCATGGAAAAGATAAGCACCATAAAAAGAAGGTATAACAGGAAAAGATCAGAAGAAAAGGAGAAGTGGGAAGAGCACAAATTCAGCAAAGTATACAAAGAGCCGACGTGCTGAACAGAGCATACATAGAGAGGGATAAAACCATGAAGTTCCTGGTAAGAGGGTCACTGAGACCAGAAGATGAATGGCTGATGGTGGCAGCACAAGACCAGGCAATAGGGACAAATGGTTCAAAAGAAATATCGAGGGTAAAAATGAAAGTAAGATGTGCAGACTGTGCTCAAAGAGCCCAGAGACTGTGAGTCACTTACTATCTGGATGCGAAATACTCCTACACAGAGGAAACTACACAGACAGACACAATGCAGTCTGCAAGCTAATCCACTTCAAGCTGTGTAATAAATATGAAATAGGGCTAGAAACAAAAAAGCATTGGGAACATATTCCACAAGGAACAGAAGACAGTGATAAAGTGCTGCTCCTATATGATCATGAGATACCAACTGACATCAGGGTATCAGGTTGCAGGCCAGACATAGTAGTGAGAGAGAAAGAGGGTAACAAATGCCTCTTGGTGGAAGTAGTAGTCCGAGCGGACTTAAATATGGCTAACTATGGAAGGGAAAAGGTCTTAAAATACCAGAGACTCAAACATGAAATACGGAGAATGTGGAATGTAGAACCTGAGATCATCCCAATAGTGTTGGGAGCGGTTCAGTAAAGAAATCTACAGTGGAGTTCCTTGACCAATTGCCCATAAGTATAACATATGGAGAAACTGTAGGGGAGATACTACGATACAGCACCTCTATCTTACGCCTAGTACTAGGCTGTACCTAAAAATTCCTTAGGGTTAAGGTTTAACCCCGGAAGTAAGAAACTCTCCAGCTGGAGTAGAAGCAAAAAACAAAATAGGAAAAAAAGAGAAAGAAGACGAATATATGCCTCCTGTTGGCGAATTCCTCGGAGAGTTGACTGGCAAGATCAAGGATGAGTATGGAGACAGCGCCCTCGTCGAATCTTTTGTCTCCCCTGAACCTAAAACTTACGGGGTACATGTGAGGGTTGGGGATGAGTTCAAATACATCTGAACCATGCAAACCGCCAGATCGTCAACATTTTAGTTCGCTCAAAGATCTAGTGAGTTTAGAAGATGACGAGGCTGAGGGTGACCAACTACCGCACCTGGTTGTAGGAACTCATAATTCCCGTGCACAGAAGTTGGGTGGTGTGAAGGAATTTAGGGGGACGAAGGTGTGTCGTAACACCTACAGGAAACGGTACCAAGTGTTGGGCACCAACTATATATGTAATTTGTTTCGAGTTTATTTACTTGTTGACAACATTTTACAGTTTATTTATTTATTTATTTGTTACGTATGATTTAAATGAATTTATATTTCAGTTAAACGTTTCATTTTTCCTTTGAATGTGTGTGTGTGTGTGTATACAAGAAATCTAAGATCATCCCACTGTACGATGCGCGCCAATAAAAACACGTCACGTGATTCCACCTACTAGCCCCTTTCGAAAGAGACACTTCCTCAGGTTCCTCCCCGCCATGTTTAGTTGACCGCAACAGACGTTGGAGTCCAGATGTATCTTTTGCCTGTTGAAGATTTCTGACGTTGCAGAATAAATAACGATGACTGCCGCTGATATTGCTTGCTCTGCATTCCTGAAGTGGTACTCGACAAAGTCTACAGATGTGGCGAACACTCGAAGAACTTATAGTCAGCCGTCTTTTGAGACATTTAACCCTCTAACGCCGACTGGGTCGAATACGTACCGTTTCAAATACACGCATTTAGACTTAACCCTACAAAAACGTTCGGCGTTAAAGGGTTAAGTCTAGTCTAAATCGAGTGAAGCTGTGTGAGCATGATGCTCAAATACTTTATGGAATTTCTGATGACAGCATTACAAGCTTCCGCAATGTAAAAGACATGATGAAATATGTTGTGAGCTTAAGATGCGTAAAAGAATACGTCCACTGTGGAGTGAAGGAATCAACGTTCGCTGAAGAGCAGCAGAGACTGTGGATTGTGAAGTTCATTGACGAATGACACGAGAAGACTTATTACGTCACGTTACACTTCAACGAGTACACACATGTGTTACTAAATAAAAATGTTGTGGTTATGGACAGTTTAAAATATTTCTAGCACTACAGCCATGTATACCACGATGAGGTCCCTAGTGAAATTACAGCTAAAGGTTTATATGAATTTATAATAGATTTTGGTGAGGAATAATACTTATCTCCCAAAGTAGGACAGTATGCGCACTCATTTTTCTCGAATAGATCCCCTCGTTGTCAATAAGTTTTTATCGTCATCTACTGTTTTATTTGGCATAACTAATGCTCGTAAAAGAAATATGGTGAAACCCGCCATTCCTAAACAAGTTAAAAAGTCACTGGTACGTATCCCCGGCAACGGGAATGATAAAACTTTGAAACCTGTATTGCTTCTTGCATCGCAGATTGAAAAGTTCTGTAAGCATTTATCCGGTATAATGGGGTCCAGTTTTAAACATTCATTTATGCGTGCTAGGCGTGTCGAAGTTTTCATGTTGGAACATTATCGTACACGAATTCATCACAGCATAGCAACAGGCGCAATACATGACCTACCCAGCACGACTCGTCAACTGAATCAGTCCGCGCGCCGTCCATCTCACAATCGTCTCAGAGATTGAACCGCCGGCATGTGCTCTCCTCACAGACTCAGTGGAAAGTTAATAAAAGATTGGGTTACCGTTAAGCAGTATCCTTAACGTAGTATACAATATCTCTGTCTTGAAATCAGTACGTGTATTTAAACGTAACAGTGGTGCTATTAGTTACGCACTTGAAACAAAATATAAACAAACAGACTCGTACAAACGTAATGTTATTTATTTGAATATTGAGGAGATGGATAAAATATTCATGGTGGTTGAGAAGTGGTCGGTAGAGAACTATAAAATACCTGCTGGAGTGGGCACAAGAAGATAGCAGATTAACGACACCCCTTCATAGTCAATTATTTGCACGCTGCATGTGAATCTTGACACTAGAGAACCCTGTGTTGATATACAGTTGATGTGGAGAAATAGTGTTAACAGTACTCTTATACCTCACTAAACCGCTTCATTCTCGATAGATTATTTGAAGTTGGCGGTTTCCGTAAACTAAAGCCATTCTAAGATGGTCGTGTCGCCGATATGCGTTATTTCGACACTGTCCTCGAACATGCGTGCACTGTGCTGCTCGACGATTTCACAGTGTACCTAGACCAGCGGTTCTTAACCTTTTTCGTGTCATTTCTCCCTTTGACCAGTTCGCCCTACCCGACTTCCCCCTCCATTACGATACGGAAAAAAGTAGCCTCGAAGACAAAATTGAATAACATTAGCCGACTTATAATGCACACTAATTATATGATCACCAAACAAAATTCTGCCGTAAATCCCCCTGGATTTACGGCGAGAATGGTCTGGAGCTGAAATGATATTTAGAAGCTACAGACCCTGAGAAATATCATAAGCTCTGGAACAAAGCTACAGAGCGCAACAAGACCAAGCTCTTCTTCTCTTCTTCACCGTTCACCCAGAAGAATTATTTCCATGTACATATAAGATATACTGCCGTGACGATTTAGAAGACTTCCTCAATCATCGGTATGAGTTGTGAAGAGTTTACAGTTGAAAAGGTCAGCGAAGAAAGATTGAGCACTCCCTTGGAAAGGGCTGTTTATAAACTTGAATTTAATGATAATATAGTAAACGAAGCCATGTTCGTGCGCGCCTTTGACTGTATTCTAGCAAGGTTTAAATAACGAGGAATTTACTTACTTTTTCCTTGACACTGTGTATATGTAGAACAACTCGTGGTGAAACATGCCTTCAAATGACTCGAAAAGAACATACAGTATACATATAAAAATTTTGGTTATAAGTGTGTGTGTGTGTGTGTGTGTGTGTGTGTATGTGCGCGCGACATTTAATCAGCCCCAAAAAATATATATACATATATAAGTTTTCGTGTATGCTCCGTGACTACATTAAGTATATATATATATATATACTGTATATATATATATATATTATATATATATATAGAGAGAGAGAGAGAGATTGAACTCAGAATGGTCCCCTGAGGCTCGTTCATGAGACAGAAAAACCCATCATGAAACGGACATGTTATGTGCCTTGAAAAGTGGACGCTCAATCTTGCCAGTTGAGGTTTAAGTTTTGATTTTTGGCTAAAAATACAATAGTTACCCCTTTTTCTTTGATGTATTCAATCCGACGTGAATGCAACGAGTCTTTTGCTTATATTGAGGTTCTGGATAGAGTAGGCTAGGTGTAGGTGTCATCCCTAGAACCTGTCCCAAAGCTGAATCCTATCTGCTTTGCAGATAGCTGGTAAGAGAAACTATATTTTGGGGGCCTCTTTGTGAGTGACCCGTTGCCCACGTCGGGCTAGCATCATAAAAAATAAAAACTATAGTGTTTGTCATTTACCATTACTTACTCGGACTATAGTGCATCATTTACAGTGTATATATATATATATTATATATATATTACTTTATGTGAGTTCGAACAGCGGTTCAGGATCGACCTGCGGTCGACCTCTCTGCAGCATCCGCCTCATTTGCGATATTTGGTGAAGGAAGGAATTGCTGTCTGATCTCCTTCTGCCATCGTAGCTAGCGAAGCATGGCTGGTCAGGGACTTTGCATAGGAATCTATCCAGCTGGTTCTTGAAGTTATTCAGACCGGTGTGCTGAAGAGTCCTCACTTCGTTTGATAGGGGATTAAAAAGCTTTGGCCCTCGTATTCTGAGGGTATTTTCCATCCTCGTTTTCATGGACCCCTCTCCCACCGCAGCTGGGACAGTACAAAATCTGCCTCTTCTCTCATTCCAGTTTGTTTCTATTTCATTTTTAAGGTTAGGGACAAAGCCCTCAAGTATTTGATATATGTATATTATTGTGTACCGCTCTCGCCTTCTTTCGAGAGAGTAGAGTTTCAGGGATTGTAGTCGAGACCTGTAGTCTTCACCTTCCGTTTCCTCTAGCTTAGACGTAAAAGTCTTTTGTATAGCTTCAGTGTTCGCAATGTCTCGTTTTCTGTATGGGCGTGTGAGTACTGAGTAATGCTCAATTATCGGTAGGACTAGACTCTTCTATAATTTGAGCATGATGTTTGCTTTTTTGCTGCGGAAGCTCCTCCAGATGATTCCCATTATTTTTCTAGCCGTTGCAATTTCGATGTTATAGTGCTCTCTGAATTCTGCATCCGACGACATTATTACTTCAAGATCCCTGGCTTGTGGATTTGGCGTTATCTGTTTGGCTTGCAGAGTTTTTTTTACCGTTTATTCTATAGCTCCTTGTTATTACCATATCTTAGAAGTAGAAATTTTTCTTCGTTGAACTTCATATTGTCTTCTGCCCACTAGAATAATGTTTCAGTGTCGTTCTGTAATCTTTCTATGTCAACTTCGTTCAATATTTCCTTGCATATCTTTGTGTCATCTGCGAAACATGATACAATACTGTCATTGATATCTGCATCAATATCTGCAATCATTATTATGAATGGCAAGGGAGCTAATACTGTCCCTTGTGGGACAGAGCTCTCTACTTCCGAGACCTCCGATTTGACTCTATTTACCACCCCTCTTTGTGTTCTTTGCGTCAAAAAATTAAATATCCACCTTCCTAGCTTTCCAGTAATTCCTGTATTCTTAAGTTTGTGTGTTATAATTCCATGATCACATTTATCGAAGACTTTAACAAAGTCAGTAGACTTGCATCTATGTTTTGTCCTGGTGTTCTAACAGCTGTGACAAGCACGATTTTCCAGCCTTGAAACCATGTTGATTTGGGTTGTATAAGTTCTTTTCTTGCAGGGAGTAGGTAGTTTCGCTTCTAATTATGCGTCTAGGAGAATTTGTCTAAAACAATTCGTCTAAAATACAATTTGTCTAAATCAATTTGTCTAAAACAATTTGTCTAAAATAGTTTGTCTAAAATCAATTTGTCTAATAACAATTTGTCTAAAATACAATTTGTCTAAAAATAATTTGTCTAAAATACAATTTGTCTAAACAAACAATTTAATATAATATGGCATACAAATTGTTGCCTGATGTACAATGCTATTTATTACTTGCTACGCCCCATCTTAAAAGGTTACCTCTTGTGCGGAATAGTACATCGAAATAGTTTGTCTAAAATAGTTTGTCTAAAAATAATTTGTCTAAAATACAATTTGACTAATAACTGAAGATAACTAGAAATGCATTTGTCTGCTTGATAAATTTGGAGTGAGGATGAAAAGATTGAAAATGGGTTGATTTTATTTCATAATATACCTAACCTAACCTAACCTAACCGGGTTATGGGTTCCGGGATAACTGATTTCGATGTACTATTCCGCAGAAGAGGTAACCTTTTAAGATGGGGCGTGGCAAGTAATAAATAGCATTGTACATCAGGCAACAATTTGTATGCCATATTATATTAAATTGTTTGTTTAGACAAATTGTATTTTAGACAAATTATTTTTAGACAAATTGTATTTTAGACAAATTGTTATTAGACAAAGTGATTTTAGACAAACTATTTTAGACAAATTGTTTTAGACAAATTGATTTAGACAAATTGTATTTTAGACGAATTGTTTTAGACAAACTCGCCTGATTCGTCTAAGCATACGTTAAAAGCACTTTATGAGATGTGAGGTGAGAGCTACCGGCCGATAATTCTTGGGCATTGGTCTGTTACCACCTTTGAATAAAGGGGCAATGTTCGCGTTCTTTAATGGAAGTGGAATTTGTCCTGTGTCGAGTGATTTCCTCCATAGTAAATATATCGGTTTGGCAATACTCTCTTTACATTTCTTCGAAAACGTGGCACTCTATGTGTATGGCCCTGGTGCCGAATTGTGTTGCATCTGTGATAGAGCCTTAATTACATCTCCTTCCAAGAACTCTAAGTCCATTAATAGGTTTGTGCCATAGTTTGTCCTCGGCCGATTTGTATGAATGTCGAAAAATTCGTCTGGGTTTTTTACTTTCATCTCGAACTTATGGGTGCTAAACACAGAGTTAAACTGTTCCTTAAGCAGTTCGCTCATTTCTTGGGGTCATTTGTGTGTTTGGTCTCCACGTCTATCAACGGACCAATACTCTACAATGCATTTTCCTTTACGCAAACGTGTAGAAGTAGTTTGGGTTATTTTTTGTTTTCTGCTACTTTGTTTTCCTCCTCGTTTGTCTTATGTATGAATGTTTGCTTTAAGTTCATTTCTATTTCGCCTAGTTTCCTCTCTAGTTTGGGTCTCCTTGCATCAGTTCTGTATCTGTGGAGATGTTTTACGGTTTGCTTCCGTTGTCTAAAGAGTGTCCTGATTTTTCTCTCGAGCTTGCTACGTTTTCTTTTTTGTCTCTCTAGAACATGCTTCAGTAATATAGGTTTGGTTTCAGTCTCCATTATACCTAGTATTTGTTCTGGAGTCTTCTCGTATACTAGCAATTCCCAATTTACCTTCTTTAAATCTTTATTTATACTTTCCCAATATACTTTCTTTGAATTTATGTTTACGCATTCAAATATTCCTTCTACCTCTCTGGGATGCGTTTTCGGACCTCTGGGTGCTAACTTCAATTGTATATCGATTAGGTTATGGTCGGAGAACTTTGTGTGCGTTACCTTTTTATTTATTATTATCTCATTGTTATTTGTCAAAATTAAATCCAAAACGTTCTCTTTTTTGTGGCTTGAAAGATTTCCTGAGTAAGGGCGCGTAATGTTTCATCATATCTAATAGCATTATTGCTTTGGTTCTATCATCTTTTATCATGTTGCCATGAAACTTCTGAACATGACTTCGTCACTTTTCTTCCATGTTGTGAATGGGAAATTAAAATCTTCGCAAATTAAAATATTTATTGCTGAAGTTTCAAGTAATTTTAACATGTTTTCTATTTCATTAGTGGCAAATTGGAATTAACTTTTTGTTGTGTTTGGTGGTCTATAGACGTCCATAATGGTTAGGTTCAGTTCTTTTCCAAAATAATAATTTCGACTGTGCTGTTTGATTTGTTTACCTTCACCTCACATGTGTGTGTGTTTTTCACGTAGATACAACACCCTCCCCATCGTCTAGCCAGTCTATCTGCTCTGTATATGTTGGAGTCCATCAATGCTATTTCAGTATTCTCGACGCAGTTTTCACAGCCGTTTTCACACTTATGTAAGTGTTTCCGTTAGACATATGATATCTATGCTGGTTTCCGTAGCTAAATTCTATAAGTATTGTAATTTGCAGTCTGCATGGTCAATATAGAGGCCTTGTATATTTATGTATAATACATTTACCGGGTTTCTAATCTTCGTGTTCGATTTTTCTAAATAATTGTCGTTTCCAGGTCGATGTCGGTTCGTGTTTGGTGTTATTGGTTGGGCCGCTGCATTGGGAGTATTGGGGTTGGGGCCCGTGATACCACTGTGGTTGTTATATTATTGATGGGTGGTGTTGAAGGGTGATGTACGCAATGTTGTGGTGCATATATTTGCGGCGTTCTGCCTTTTTTTGTTAGAAGGGCAAGCTGTGTTTTTATTATCCTCATTTCTTCTAAAAAATAGGACGTTTCATTACTCTTGTTATTACGTCTATTTCGGATATGATCTGTTCTTTCCCTTTCTCTTATTTGTGTACCCTTTATGTGAAAATACGGACCAGGCATTTTTTTCTCCGTAAGTAACTGCACATACGAGGGTGGAAAAAGTTGCAGTTTGGTCGGTACCTGCATCTTCCATTCCTCATCATATAGAAGCATTTTTCGGGGTGATTGTACACACACACACACACACACACACACACACACATACATATATATATATATAATATATATATACAGGGTGGCGCAAAAGTCGCACATCATAGGAATTTTCAGTGTTAACTATAATATATATTTTTTTTCTTTTAGGGAGGGGATGGATGCGAAATTAACTAAATTCTGTGCCGATTCATCGGTTTGTTGTACTTGGTATTCCATACAGTAAAACCAAGCTCACCCTCTCGTCTATAGTTAATTTCGCATCCATCCCCTACTTAAAAAATATATATATACAGTATATATACACATATATACACACACAGTGTGTTTGTGTATATATATATATATATATATATATATATATATATATATATATATATATATATATATATACATAGTGTGTGTGTGTGTGTGTGTGTGTGTTTATATATATATATATATATTGTTTTATAGATATTTAATAATTCTGTTTATTACTCCTATTAAATATAATTAATTCTGTTTCACTTAATATTTAATGCTCAATATGATTTTATATATCTGTTTCAGATTGAAAGAAAACAAGAACTTTCGTGAAGTAAAAGATATCTCCAGTGAACATCATGTCATCTTGTATTTTTGACTGTTCAAAAGATGAAAATCTTATAACGTCAGGTGGTGACTATTGCAAACCTCGTGATCCAAAAAAGCCATCGAGGTGGAAAACTGTTATTAAATGCAGTGCAGCTGGCCGACCTGGACAAAAATCATTCAAAGACACTCTTCTTGACAAGTGCAATGAAAGGGGAGAGGGACTCGCAGACGAGGTTAGGATCAGACTTGTAGTTGCTCCAGCAGACCTTCATGCAACTGATGGTCAGTATCATCAGGTCTGCTACACAGAATTCATGACTGGAAGAAATATACATACCAGTCCAGAAAGTTCAACAAGTTCAAATATACATGTACATCAAGGCATCAACACTGTAGCAAATATCATGAGGAAAGACAAAAAACGTGTGTTGACATCTGTTGAACTCCATAACATTTACAGTGACCTTAAGCAGGCTGAATCTGTTCTGTCAAGGCACCAGTTTATCAACCAATTGATTGAATATCTTGGCAGTGGGGTATTGGAAATGAAAATCCAAGGTTGTGCAAGCCTCATTGCCTTCAGGCAGCATATTCTATACAAAATACATCAAGTTGATGATGACTCCGATGATCCTGTTCAAAGAGTTTCAAACAAATCAACGAAGAAGCCAAAGGAATTCAGCAACCTCGTGATTATGACTTGGGACAGTTTGAACAATCGAAATCTCTAGAATTAACCAGCCCAACGTTGTTAGCACTCATACCTAACCTTGTTTCCAATGGCAAAGTCACACGAATATCTCACATCATTTCGCAGACAATCCAATCTCACATTACCAAAACATCAACCCTAACGACGCTAGGATTTGCGATAAAACTTCACCATAAATTTGGCTCCAAAGATATGATATCCTTGTACATAGCCACTTAAGATGAAGTACTGATATTTAGATCATCTGCTGCAAATTATGTTGGAGAAAATGATCTTACAGCAAGGGACTCTGTAAAAGTTCGACATGTCACGAGACACAACTGACAGTCGGCAAGATGAGCAGCAAGTGATTCCTCAGTTATCTAAAACAAAACTTTCAACATTGAAACTAAGCACACTTTCAGCCGTGACATTTGAACACTACAAGGAACAAAAGAAACCGATTCCTCCATCAAGAACCTCAAAGCAAGAGAAAAGGGTATTTCTGTCAAAGGCACACGGTATATATTTGGACCTTTGATTGATGCTACACCAAGCCATCCCGACACTGTACTGACAACCTTGTCCTTTGTTCAAAAGTTCACAAGGAATCATGAGCAACAACACATTGTCATAGTTGCTGACATACAGTTGTTTCAGGTCATAATGCAAGTTAAATGGTCTGATCCAAAACGGTGGAGCCATCTAATCCCAAGAGCAGGAGGTATGCACACACTAATGTCGTTCATTGTATGCATTGGAACACTTATGATAGAGTCGGGTTTAGAGCAAATCCTCAGTCCAGCCTTTGGTGGTATAGCGAGTATTTTAAATGGAAAGGCATGGCCTAGGGCCGTCCGAGCTTTTAGAATGGTTGTAACTGGATTGTTACATGATGCAGTGCTGTCTGGAAAAAACTCACCTGACAGCTTGGAGAGATTTTTGGATGCTGCATCCCAAAGCCCAACAGGAAAATTGTGGATAGACTGCTTTATATTGCCAGTTGTATTCACCAAGACACGGTGACAGGACAATTGCGTCCTGGTGAAGTGCGTCCCGGACAAATGCGTCCCGGTCATTGGCGTCCCTAGACAATTGCGTCCGGTTTTATTTCGTCCCGGACATCTGCGTCCCGGACAATTGCGCACTTCCCCAACTACTGTATTAAGTTTATTTATTAGAGAAGTGAATAGAAAATTCGTTGTGACTTCATCTACGCAATTGTCCAGGGACGCCAATGACGAGGGACGAGTATGTTTGTTATTGTAATTTTGTATGGGATATAATGCCTGGTTAGATTAATTGAATGCCCAGTTAGGTGAACTGTATGCCCTTGACGATTGGTTAGGTTAAGTTGTGATATTTTCGTTAAAACTAACGAAACTAACTTCATCTTAAGTGGACGTAATCCATAAAATTTGACAATGATGTTGCTGATGATGGATAAAGTTCTAGAGAACAGTTTCGAACAGAACTTATGAACATATAACAAGTTTAATAGGTTAAAATGAAAAGTATATTTGAAATTCCGATGCTAACTTTCTATTCACTTCTCTAATAAATAAACTTCATATAGTAGTTGGAGAAGTGCGCAATTGTCCGGGACGCAATTGTCCGGGACGTAATTGTCCGGGACGCAATTGTCCAGGGACGCCAATGACCGGGACGCATTTGTCCGGGACGCACTTGACCAGGACGCAATTGCCCTAGTACCGTATTCATTTTGCTATTCACCCGATCAGAGAGGGAGAGAAACTGGATACTGCACCTATACAGCATGGAACAAATTATTAAATACTTTTTCGTTGCTGGCCACTGGCAGTATGCTAGATACATAACGTGACACTGCCTTGATACGAGACATGATTTACCTAACGAAGTGGAAAAGGTGTTGCTGGATGGGGCTCACGTTTGCAGGCACAGAGAGGGTGTTTAGAACTCTGTCTTTGCTGACCAGTTCGGAGAACAAACATACATCCAATATGGAAAAGCAAAGGGAGGGCTTGTTGGGCTAACTCTCTCACCTCACCAAGTAGCCAGATGGATTCTCTCTAACAATATATGCAACAACATTTCTTTATTGATGGACCAGTTCTTTGATGCAGGCGATGAGAAATATGATGCTAAACACGACATTTACAAAGAAGAAGGTCGCAACAGACAGAAACTGGACTCGCAGGATAGGAAAAAAATACACAAAGAGCTTCAGTTGCATATAAATCCCTTGCAAACAGAGTCAACTGAACTTGTCAACATTTGCAATGGGTCAACGTTCACAATACTGTTCAAAATGGGGAGAAAATGGTATCAAAATTTAAGGATGGTCTCCCTGAGGGGTTTCACAAGCCTCTGCGTAAAGAGGTTTTCACAATGGAATGCATGAAGAAAAGTGTTCGTGTTGGAGATTCTTCTGCCGTTTAATGGAAGAACTTTTTGGACGACTTCTCTTCTTCTCGCAAAAGAGAGAGTTGAATTTACAAGAAGTTTTTAAATACAAACTTGCTCCTGTACCATCAGCACTTTTCGATGACTGGCAAAATTCGCAAGTCCACCAAAGCTGTTCTATTGACGAAACTTGGGATTGTTACAAACAATCAGCTTCAGGCTGATGTTTCCTTTGTTGATGGGAACGAAATGTTATACCATATCACATGGCCAAAAACTGGATAAGTAAGGCAATTGGCAGTTAACTTCAACAGAGCCGTACAGCGAGATTCCAAAGAAGTCATTGTTTTATTTGACAAGTATGAAGAATCATCAGTAAAGAGCTATGAGAAACCGACGTGCTGGTGGTAAACTGTACCCAAACCACAATCTCACACTGGACACTGAATTGCTGCCAAGAGACATCATCATGAAAAACAGTCATAACAAGCAGCAGGTAATCAAGCTGTTGTACGATTCAAACACTTCAAGTTTTCAACCACAATCCACATGATTGGACAAGACAATTGCGTCTTTGGTCATGAGGAGGCCGATATCAACATCATCAGTTATCTAAACATGAAGTTGAGTCTTGGTGGTGTACGTGTAGTTCAAGTTCTTTCGGATGACACTGATATATTTTTGCTCCTGGTATATTACTGTTGGAGGTGGGATCTGAACAACAAAAATATCAGTATACACATGAAGAAGGCAGAGCTTGGCCAACAATGCAATGATATCCTTGCAGTGCGCGCCTTAACAGGCTGTGACACGACAAGTTATTCATATGGTAAAGGAAAGCTCTCTGGAGTAAAATCGCTTCCAAAAGTCAACCTCCAGTCCATTGGAAATAAGGAAAGCACAGTAGCTGAGGTAATTACTGCTGGAATGCACTTCTTTTCTCTTCTGTATGGATCAAAGACTGGAATAATAATCACTATGGATGAACTGCGTTACAAAATATTCTCAAGCAGATCTGACACTCCCAAGATTAAGACCTTACTTTCAACAGAAGGGCCATTACAACAGCATATTCTTCGTGCTCATTTGCAGGTCATGCTGTGGAAATTGGCAGAAGACCAGGATCCACCAACACTAAATATTCAGGATTATGGGTGGTAGGTGGTGAACAACAATCCAGAACCAAAGTTTGCTGTCATTCAGATGGCCCCTTCAGAACTACTTAAAGTTGTAGCTTATGGATGTGGGGCAGAAAATGCCTGTTCAAGAAACTCATGTTCTTGCAAGGAAGCTAGTCTTTTTTGTACCACTTACTGCAGGTGTCAAGGACATGAACAGTGCCATAACCCCTATACGGACCAGACTCATATCTCAGATGACGATGATGATGTTCTACATGACTGAATAAAAACTGTACTATTACTTTCTCAATGGTATTTGATCTTGTTTATTCTTTTTGCTGCCTTTGAAGGTGTTCTCTGTATACAGTATTTGTTTCCGTGTATTTATCTGGTTATAAATAGATAAAAGTGTACACACACCCGCTAATTATGTGACCATCGCTGAATTGCTTAATAAAGTGTAAATATAAACCACATTTACAATAAAAAGCCATATTTTGATCATAAGTGTGACAAATATGTCAAAAATTGATATAAAGCCCATGTGAATTACAATTTATGAGATAAACACTTAAACAGGCAGGTTTTTTCTTTGCTCCTCAAAAAAAGATGCTGAACTCATACAACTTGGCACCCAGCTGTTCTTCAATGTGTATGGGCTCAAGATGATAAAAGCACCAGAATATGTTATATAACCAGCATTGCAAAGTTCAGCCCTTTGGCAACTCGACTATATAGAGGTTTATGGAAGTTTATTACAGTTTTTATTGACTTCATTTTGGTACTTTTAAAATTTTATGGAAATTAATTATAGCGTTTTTTAAACTAATTATAACAAAGATTTTGTTCACTTAATAAACACTCTCTCTCTCTCTCTCTCTCTCTCTCTCTCTCTCTCTCTCTCTCTATCTATATATATATATATATATATATATATATATATATATATATATAATATATACACACATCTTTTAACTGCAAACAACACACAGTATAATTAATGCATATATATATATATATATATATATATATATATATATATATATATTTCAACCTTTCAAGTGTTCCGCGCGATGATTCCTCATTTCACAAAGGTCAAGCTTGTCGCCCCTCTTCTCGAGTTGGCCTGGTGAAGTAGTGAGTTGGTTTCTTGTATTCTCCACTTCACATAGCCAGTACGCACGGTTCATCGGGGATTGTTCTGAGCCAGGCGTCTAGTCTTCTTTTGAAGATGTCTTTCGTAACCCCACTCGTGTTCCTTAGGTCTTTGGGCAGCTGATTAAACAGTTTTGGTCCTCTCACAACAAAACTATTTTTTTTCAGGGTTAAGATGTTCCCTGTCTAGCCTTTAATTTTGAAACACGACACAATCTTCTTTTTCTATTTTCCACTGTTGTTTGGGGAGTTACAGGGTTCAGAGTAAGATTGGAGACTAGTTTAGTAGTATGACCGCAAAATGTTAGCGTGCAATGCAATTGCAAATGTTGAACACTGTTGCAAAGGGGAAGGGGAATATTGCAAGAGGTTATGCAACAAAGGGGGGACGGGTTATGCAACAAGGGGGAGGGGTTATCCTCCAAGTTGCAATGAAGAGGAACTCCCCCAGCTTGCTGGGGGAGTACACCTAACCTCTTTGGGGGGAGAAGATGGGACGGCCTCACCCCCAAAAAGGGGTATATCTTTAAGTAGTATGACCGAAAAAGGTTAGAGTGCAATGCAATTGCAAATGTTGATCAATGTTGCAAAGGATTATGCAACAACTTGGGAGGGAGTTATGCAACAAGGGGAGGGGTTATCCCCCAAGTTGCAATGAAGGGGAACGCCCCCAGCTTGCTGGGGGAGACCACCTAACCTTTTTGGGCGAAAAGGTGGGACGGCCTCACCCCGCAAAGGGGCATACCTAACCTAAGAGAGAGAGGAAAAGAGCATTCAGCTTCTGCGAGAGGCAGAAGCTCAATGAGAGATCATGGTAACAACACTTGACTTAGAACTCGAAATCCGCCAGTTGGCTTAAAAGGCTTCTTAGAAGGCGTAAATGGTTTGTTCAGGTGTGCATTATTAGGGTTGAGTTGCCAGATTGCGCTATTTATTTAATTAAAGCATATATTCTTGACAGTTGGTTTAGAAATGTTTAGACAGTTGGCTTAACCCGTCAGTTGACTTAGAAGGCCTAGAAGGCTGGTGTATATATTAATTAACTTTTCAACTGCAAGATTGCGCTATTCAGATATTCTTGACAGTTGGCTTAGAAATCCGTCAGTCGGTTTAGAACAAGCCATTTGGTATACATATAATGAAATAATAATATCGTTTATATATACAACCAAAAGAATTAAATTAAACACCATTATATCATTCTGTTTATTTACACGAATTATTGGATTCAATTTCACGAAATATATAGAAAATAAATACACAATCCTATACAAACGAGAAATATATGCAATAAAAATAAATAATAATTTAAGAAATGCGAACGAAGAAATATATATATATACAGGGTGTGTGTACATAAAGTCAGGATCTATTTTTGTGAAATAATTATTTTTTTCTATTTTTCTTTTCAGAAGCGCTTAGAATGAATACAGAAGAGCGTGTGGCAATAGTAATTTGGCGAATCGAGGGAAAGAAATACAATGACATCAGAGAGAAGTTTAGAAGGAGATTTCATAAGCCGGGGCCAATAGACAAGACAATACGAAAATTGGTGAACAAATTTAAACGAACGGGATCTGTAAATGATGAAGCAAGATCAGGACGACCGTGTATGTCAGATCTTACCGTGAATGCCGTACGCGGAATTATCACTGAGGAGCCACGTACGTCCGTTCGTGCTGCATCACACAGACTCGGCCTCCCGACGTATCTGTGCACAAAATTCTGAAAGTTAATTTGCAGAAGAAAAGCTATCATTTGCAGGTTTTACATGATTTACATGAGGAAGATTTCCCTCGACGAAGTGCTGTGTGTGCTGATCTCGTAGAACAAATCTGGAGTGATAATTTAATGGACAACATTCTCTTTAATGATGAAGCCACTTTCCATACGTGTGGAAAAGTAAATCGCCATAACTGTCGAATTTGGGCAGATGAAAGACCGAATGATTTCGTCCAAAATTGGGAAAGAGACTCACCTAAAGTTAATGTCTGGATGGGTTTAACAAAATCTAAGGTTTATGGTCCTTTTTTCTTTGCTGAAGCTACAGTTACGGGGCTTATTTATCTGGACATGTTGCAGCAATTCCTTGAACCTCAGCTGATTGGGAACAGGATTGTTAGTACCGTCGTCTATCAACATGATGGTGTTCCTTGTCACTATGCCAAAATTGTTCAGGATTATCTAAATGGACGTTTTCGAAAACGCTGGATCGGACGCGGAAGCAACAGACCTTGGCCAGCGAGATCACCAGATTTAACCCCTTTATATTTCTTTGCATGGGGCTTTATCAAATCGCACGTCTATCAGACGAAGATTACGAGTCTTGAAAACTTACGTACACGTATACGAACTGCTGCAGATAACATAACCCTGCAAATGCTCCAGAATGTGTTTAGAAATGTTGCGGAACGATGTGAGCTGTGCAGGGATACTGATGGGCGTCACGTCGAATCCTACTCTTAATTATTTAATAAATGTTACCACTTTATCATTTTATGATTGAATTCCATATAATTTCCAAGTGCTTCACAAAAATAGATCCTGACTTTATGTACACCCTGTATATAATAAAAAATAAAAAATAATAATATACAAAACGAAGAAATAACAATATAACAGTACAGGAGAAATATATATATATATATATAATATATATATATATATATATACATATACATACATTCAATTATATTAAATAATTAAATATATTGAAAATAAAAAATAAGAAATACAAAACGATGGAGTATAACCATCAACATATTAGTACAGGAAAAAATATATACACATAATTATATTAAATAATTAAATATATTGAAAATAAATATATATCAAAATACATTCGTTCTACTGCGCTTAACTAAAACAATAAACTCGCACGTAATCGAGTCTATAGTCACATCATTATCGCTTTGCACGACGCAGTAAATACGATTTAACATTATTTCACCGCTCAAGTTATAAAGTTATAGGGATACCTATACTCGATGTAAATGACCTTCATGTCGTTCAATACTATTTTTGTGCCCACTTTACATTCGGTTGGCAAATTATCTTTAAACACGAATAGAATACAATCAAAAGCACGCACAAAGAGGTCATCGTTAGCCACCACATCATTATTAAATACAAGTTTATAAACACTCCTTTCCAATCGAGGGATTTTTTCTTACCAACCCGAGCTTTTCAATCGTGAACTCTTCTTCACAACACATACCAGCAGTTGAAATAATCTTCCAAGTCGTAACGACAGCTGCTCATTATATAGAGGTACAATTCTTCAGGGTGAACAGTGTAGGCGAGCTCTGCCCTGTACCGTTCAAGTCCTTTGTACCAAAGTTCATGATATTTCGACGAGTCTAAACCTTTTAAATAAGCATCCAGCTCTAGACCACTCTCGCTTTGTTCATTCCTACATTCAATAAACCCGTCGAGCAGAGCGGTGTATGCGTCTTCAAGAACCGTGTCAAAATAAATCATATCCGTAACACGAGCGTTAATATAGGCTTCAGCTTCCGGATCCGACGATTTCAAACATTCTGTCGAGGATGAATCGGTTACGCGTGGGGACAAGAACGTTATTATCAGTTGCATTCTTCCACATCAGTCGTATATGAATGCATGGCTGATCGTTATTTATACACAACGTACAAACAACGGCATATGAGGGGGCATCACTAATCTGTTCCCTTCTTGTACCTACACTTGCAGGTATTTTATAGCGGTCCTCACCACACTTCTCAACTATCACGAAGATTCTATTCATCTCCTCAACACAAATAAATAACGTTCCGTTTACCAGAGTTTGTTTGTCTACAAGTCTTTTCAAGTACAGAGTTAACGGCGCCGGTTTCACGCCTGAACACGTGCAATGACTTCGTCACGGACACATCGTACGTGTCATTGTGAATGATTCTCAAAGGAAGTTCAATCGTATTCGAGGAGTGCACGTCCAGTCGGTTCAAGCTCTGAGATGACTATGAGCCACGGGTGGGCGGATCGGCTCGACGGGGGGAGCGAGTCACACCATAAGCTGTTGAATCATGTACGGATCTGTTCTAGCATGAATCATGCTAGTACTTGTAAACATTATACCGGGCAATTTTCGGACACATGGGGTAATTTCAGTTTTAATGTTTTATGCGCACTAGACGTTCTCCACACATAACAATCCGGTGCACTATTTGAGAAAAACATGTGACCGTATTTATCCTTTTAGGTTAACAGTCGATACTTGTCTCTAAACTCTATTAGAAACTCACACAGGCCTTTAGCCAAAACCTCACTGCGAACCTCGTCATGATATATATGAATATAGTGGTAAAAGTACTTTAGCTTGTCCAAGACGACAAGGTTTACATTCTCAGCCGCAAGGTACGCGTACTCGGTATGATGCAGCATGACATAATACCGCCTGTCATACCACTCATCAACAAGACCCATTATCCATATCCGTTGCCTCTCTTCTGCACGCGTTGTTTCTTTGTTTCTTTCACCTCACGGTATATGTACGCTTTTATACAGTTTAGCCCTACAACATAGTCTATTACATCGTTTGTGCCCCCGAAATCCGAAAATACTCTCGCCAGAATATTCATAGAGTATTTGAACATGTTGTTCCTTCGCGTAATTCAATGTAGCCTTAAAAGTCTCAAAGAAGGGAGTTTAGGTCATCTTTCAGTATTCACCACATCTTCCGACTACCGAATACCACTTCATAAACGTCGAACACACAATATCAAAAGTAGCCATCACTATTTTTCGTCTGCGTGAGAAAATACACGTCTGAGCTCCAGGGCTTGCAGAGATCAACTAAGCACGCATGGGTAGAGATATGCCCAAGTAGTAGCAGGAGTCACGTGACTGGGCGGAGCTTAGGATTGTACATACGCACGCACAAAAAGGAGAAAATGAAACCCCTAATTGAAACAAATATACATTATAAAGAAACATATCGTTAACAGCACACACACATTATATATATATATATATATATATATATATATATATATATATATGTTAAACACAGACCGTGCATGGAACAAGGAACTCTTCTGGGAAAATTAAATCCACTATAGTCCGAATAAGTAATGGTAAATGACAAATACCATAGTTTTTCTTTTTCATGATGCTAGCCCGACGTGGGCAACGGGTCTCTCGCAAAGAGGTCCCATAAATATAGCTTCCCTCACCAGCTATCTGCAAAGCAGAGAGGATCCAGCTTTGGGACATGGATCTAGGGTTTAAAGCAAGCCCAGTCCCACTACATTCAGAACCTCTATATAAGTAAAAGACTCGTTGCATTCACGTCGGATTGAATAAATCAAAGAAAAAGGGGTAACTATTGTATTTTTAGCCAAAAAAACAAAACTTAAACCTCAACCGGGACATTGAGCGTCCACTTTTCAAGGCACGTAACACGTCCGTTTAATATACACAAACTCAGAATGGTCCCCTGAGAAACTTATATGTTAAACACAGACCGTGCATGGAACAAGGAACTCTTCTGGGAAAATTAAATCCACTATAGTCCGAATAAGTAATGGTAAATGACAAATACCATAGTTTTTCTTTTTCATGATGCTAGCCCGACGTGGGCAACGTGTCTCTCGCAAAGAGGTCCCATAAATATAGCTTCCCTCACCAGCTTGGGCATATCTCTACCCATGCGTGCTTAGTTCCTTGTTATCTGCATCTGTATTAGTTTGTTGCCTCTTTTTAAGGGATCACCTGTAAATATCTCAGATGACTCGTGTTCAAGCAATTCCTTATAAAAGAACTGTGTGTCAAATTTTGCCCTGTTATGGGCAAGAATATACAGTCATTTTTTTTTAACTTGTCTACTAATTTGACAATATAGGATACAAAGAGTTTCACAGGGTTGTCGTGAGCAATCGTTTTAAAAACGTTTGTCCGTTTACCACATTTGTGACACTCATCACACTCGACATCCATGCACTCATCGCAGATAGCCTGGCTTATGAGTTGATGTTGAATAACCTCTTTGGCTTCAGGGTCTGTGTAATTTCCTATATCGTAGTACACGGTTATACAGGGTTTATTTTTAGGCTTAGCATCTTTCATATAACATACATGCTTCACTCCATCCTCCTTATATTTTTCATGACATGTAGAACAGTTAATTTCATCGCATTTATGGACAAACGTACCCCAATTATCCATCATATGAAACATGCCACATTCACAGATTCTTATTTTCCTGCAAGTGCCAATTGACTTATGGAGCTCAAAGGATTTATTATTGAAAAATGTACGTCTACACACATTACATTCCCTCTTCTCAGCTTCAACCACATGACTTTCACATTTGGGGCTTTTACACTGCTCACATACCATGTAGCACTCCTTACAATGTTTCACTATATCATCCGCAAACTCGAGACATCTCTTACACAAATCATGATGTCTTCCATATTTTCGACTTTTATCATAACTAGCGTAGAGAGTCCTTATATTACGGATGGGGAGATACGATGTTCCTGACAATCCTAAAATAAGTAGAGGTCTTGTACGATCTCCAATACCTCGACCTCGGTATTCAGGTCGCTGGGTTAGCTGCGCGGTAAAACCTCCAAATCGCTGTCAGTTATTTGCCTTTCTTCAAAGGTGTCGCGAAAAGTAGCTATAACACGCTCAAGTTCCGCATCGGTCTTTTAAGGAGAAATTAACATGATTAGTTCATGCTGAATCTTTTTTAATTAAAGTCCATTTTTTCATAAATCGATTTGTATTTAGAAATCCTTGGTCAGTACTAAAGCAAACTAGGCTATAATTGAGGATACCCGCTAATGAAACATTTACGATAAAATGTGAGGAGTAGAAATGTATTATTACAACCACACCATATATATATATATATATATATATATATATATATATATACTGTATATATATATATATTAGGGGGGTCGAAACATATCAAAAATCGAGTTTCTCCAATTCCACAGTATGCACGTAGTTGGAAATGATGATCTCAACATCTTGTAAAAAAAATGAGTATATGCGAACCCCCCTTACCCCTTCCATAGCATCCCCCCCATTTTACCCTCTCCACAGATATAAACCCCAAATGTGACAATCATGCATTATATTAAGTCTTATGAAGTAGATTAGATTAATTTGGATAGATTATTTAGAGAGAGTTTTAGATAGATTGAATAGATTACATAGATTAATTTAGATAGATTAGATGAATTATATAAATTATTGTCACGTTTTTTTGTTTAGTTTCAGATTGTTATTTTCAGATTGTTTATGATTGAATGAGTTATGATTTAATTCCGAATGAGTTATATTAAATTCAAATGATTCAATTGCTAGAATTTAACAATTAGTTTCTTGTTATTAACGCTACTAGGCCTAAATAAGTGAAATCATGGCGACAAGAAGCAAAACGCACAATTCAACATTTGGTCACCCTGCAGAATTTCCACCTTCAATGACTCCTTCAAAGGCTGACGTATTTAGGCATTATTTATTGGTAAGAAAACGAGAAGAACTGATTTCGAAAGGTTCTAGAACAGCAAAAGAATGTTACAGAATTGTCACTAAAGATGTGGAAGCCATTTGGGAGAAGTTTTCCTTTCCACATGTAGGATTTGAAGGAATAGCTATAAAAGTTGAACGATTGATAGAATCTGCAGCAAAGCTAAATAAAGTACCATTAAAACAAAGAAACAACAGTTTTCAACAGGAGGAGGAAACATTCGATGAAATGTTTGATATTTGCATTTGTACTTGTTACGATAAAAAAATCAGTCGAACGGATTGCAGATATGATATTAGAGTTCTAATGATTGAGTGGGAGTCTTTTGTGGGGCAGAAACAAAGAAAAAACCAACTAGGACCAATCGACAGAGTAACGACTTCCGCAAGAAAAAGGACTCACGATAGAGTTAAAGGATTAGAAAGAAGAGCCAAGATAAGCCTAGATATGAATGTCGCCTCAACCAGCAAACTGGACCCTTTACATATTATGGAAGATGAGAGTATGGAAATTGATGATGACAGCGACGATATTGACTTTGTTCCGGATTTTGAGCTGAGAGAAAACCATCAGAACAGAATTAATTATGATAACTTAACAATAACAGCAGATAGATACCGTGTAAGTTACAGAGCTACTGCAGCTATAATAAATGCAGCTTTGAAGGATATGGGAATATTAGACGAAACCAATATGTTGGATAGGAAAAAAGTGGAAAGAGAAAGAATACGTGTGGGTAAAAAGAACATCAAAGTGAAATCAGAGAACACACAGACTGAAGGCATCGGATTTGAAGGTAGCAAAGATCAAGAAAGAAGGGAATGGAGTACGAAGAACATTATGTAATAGTCAAAGAACCTGGTGATGTTTACATGGATCATATAGCTCCAGATAACGGAACTGCTTGTTGTATTGCAGATGAAATAATAACTTTTATAGTTGATTCTAATAGCAAAGAACCCCTCAAAGCTTTGCTATGCGATGGCACCCCAGTGAACACTGGCAGGATTGGCGGAGTGCTAAAATTGATTGCATTATACTTATCTGGACAGGCCGGTATAATGGCTGATTTGCCTTTTGCACGCAAACGAAGTGCCCTTCAGGCATGTATTTGAAGCAACTGATGGAAAAACTTCGGAACCAAACACCTTCAAAGGTTCTCTTGGAAATAAACTCCGAGAGGATTTGACCAAACTGGATGTAGTTGATTATACCCCTGTAGAGGGCAACATTAAAGAAGTTTCGGCCGATATTGTTAAAAGTTTCAGCAGTGACCAAAAATATATGTATGAAATGTGCATTAGCGTACAATCTGGACGCATCTCACAAGCGTTAGCCACCAGATCACCAGGTGCCGTCCATCATGCAAGATGGCTAACACGAGCAAACAGGATCCTGCGCTTATATGTCTCTACACGGAATCCAGACAAAAACCTCCAAGACCTAGTAAAAATTATAATGCTGGTTTACGCTCCAGGCTGGTTTTGGATAAAGTCTCATCCAAAGGCAAATGAGGGAGCATCTAATTTTTGGTATATCATGCACTTGCTTAAAGGCTTAGATAAAAAGCATCGGATGATTATGGAGCGTGTCCTCAGAAATAACGCCTATTTTGCCCACCCAGAGAATATCTTACTCTCAATGATAACAGACACAAGAAGAGAGGTCAGAGAGCTGGCTCTTCAGCACATCATTCGATCAAGAACTAGGAGCACCAATGCGAGAAATTTTGAGCTGCCACAAACACTGAACTTTGAAGCAGACGATTATCCTAACATAACCGACTGGGACAACGAAACCATCACCCCTCCACCTATTTTACGGAATTTGACAAATGATGATCTTCTTAAAGTTCGAAATGAACCACTTCAGCTTATTCCTTTTCCCTGTCACAGCCAGGGAGTAAAACATGCTGTAAATGTGGTAACAGAAGCATCACAAGATAGAATTGGTTACGAAAACAGAAATAAATTTATTTTGAATGTACTGGAGTCGAGAGAAAAGCTACCTTTGTTCCAATGGAAAGGCCAGTGGTATCAGTAATTTACGATTTTAAATTTCTTAAGGTGAATATTTTGGTTTTAATATGCTTCAATTAAATTTCTTAAGGTGAATATTTTGATTTTAGTATGCTTCAATTGATTCTTTAAGTAATATACGGAGAAAGATTTCTTATTATATAACTTATATATATATAAATAACTTACTTTAACTTTACTTATATTATTATTTACTTTAATCTTTGGCATTTATCAGGTTTTTTAATTCAAAGAATTGGTTTCAATTTCATTTCAATTTAAAAAAAGGGGGGGCATATGCAACGGGTAGGGGGGAGGCGCATAGCGGTGTAATTACAGTATGTTGTTTAGGGGCCCAAAGGAAACTCCGAGCAGTGTGTAGAATAAGAATACAAAATTTCGATCCCCCTAATATATATATGCCGAAATAACCACGAAGGCGACACAGAATGGACAATAATAAAGAATCTATTGTTTTTCACCAAAATACAAACAGAGGAACACAAATATGTATATATATATATTATATATGATACACAAAGAGAGTGCATGGAACAAGGAACTCTTCTAGGATAATTAAATCCACTATAGTCCGAATAAGTAATGGTAAATGACAAATACCATAGTTTGTCTTTTTCATGATGCTAGCCCGACGTGGGCAACGGGTCACTCGCAAAGAGGTCCCAAAAATAGAGCTTCCCACACCAGCTATCTGCAAAGCAGATAGGATCCAGCTTTGGGACAGGATCTAGGGTTTAAAGCAGCCTAGCCGAGATACATTTAGAACCTCAATATAAGCAAAAGACTCGCTGCCTTCACGTCAGATTGAATACATCAAAGAAAAAGGGGGTAACTATTATATTTTCAGC